>JAQFVV010012596.1:0-600000 GCA_028023455.1 Epiperipatus broadwayi
TTTTTATATTACATATATTGAAATATCTGTAAATTACAATATTATAGCATATTTCTTGTCTTTAACCAAAATCAAACGATGATTTACAAAATGTACCTCATGTTTTGAATGCAACATATAAAGATTTTGATTGATTAATTAATGTTCAAAGAACTCAAGTTTTTTACCAACCAGTGATGGAAGAAAATCCTCAGTAAGTTTTAACTTAAATGATATCAACTTTAAAATATAAACAAGTTTAAATATCTTGCGTGTTGGGGTACCACTCAGATTCTAATGTGCTGCTGGCCTTTTAATAAATTAAAATCTAGAATATTTCAATACAGGGATATAACTATAGCATCTGAGTTAGCTATGTATGGGGTCATTATTTTAGTTAATTTATTGGTTCTAAATGCAATATAAAGGCATTAGAAAAATTTCATATAATGATACTCTAAAATTTTAAAAATACAATGGCGAGATCAGAAAAACAAATAAAATGGTTCTTTGGTTAGCTGAAGGTGGTTCTATAATTCCACTGTTGATAAATCATGTCTTCATTGGATTGAATATATAAAACAAATGAACAATTTAAGACTTTCTAAGAGGAGTTTTATAGAGAGTTTGAGTATGGTTTTTATAGATGTAGATTCCAACAATGTTAAAGAATTATATCAAGGCATTGTAAAAAAAGTATAACATTAGTTAAAACAGGCAAAACTCTCCATATGTATTGCCACTCAGTGCAAGCCATAATAATCAATGGATGCCTGAAGGCTTATGCATAGAATCCCCATCTAGTGCCTACTCATCCAATATCCTCAGACTATCCTCAGACTAGTGTCTGGTTTGTGGCCTTCGTCAGTGAGGAGCCTTGGATCTGAGAGCACTGCACCTAGATCTTAGGATATAATGCAACCCTCTAGCAGCCACCTTTTATTTCCACTTAACCATAAAACTATGAGTCTTAAATTGAAAACGCCTTAATATTTTCAATCCAAGCTCATTAGCTTATATAGTCATATATGTCTTAACTCAGTTCAGTACGTATACATTTTGGTGTCTTTGGTTTTTTAATAACCATAGCCACCACTATCCTATTAGGCAGGACTGGTTTTAAGCCAATAAACATCACATGACCACCACCTCTTATGCTTGTGCATAACTGTTGTTAAAACAGGCAACACTTACTATACGTATGCCACACACAGCAATCTAGAGTAATCAATGGATGCCAGAAGGCTTGTGCATAAAATCCCCATCTAGTGCCTACTCATCCAATATCACCAGACTAGTTTCTGGTTTGTGGCCTTCATCAGTGAGGAGCCTTGGATCTGAGAGCACTGCACCTAGATCTTAGTATCTAATGCAACCCTCTAGCAGCCACCTTTTATGATTAACATAAAACTATGAGTCTTAAATTGAAAACACCTTAATATTTTCAATCCAAGCTCATTAGCTTGTATAGTCATATAGGTCTGAACTCAGTTCAATTCCTATATATTTTGGTGTCTTTGGTTCTTTAATAACCATAGCCACCACTATCCTATTAGGCAGGATTGGTTTTAATCCAATAAACATCACATGATCACCATTGATTATGCTTGCTTTTAACTGTTATTAAAACAGGCAAAACTCACTATACATATTGCTACACACAGCAAGCTAGAGTAATCAATGTATGCCAGAAGGCTTGTGCATAAAATCCCCATCTAGTGCCTATGCATCCAATATCTCCAGACTAGTTTCTGGCTTGTGGCCTTCATTAGTGAGGAGCCTTGGATCTGAGAGCATTGCACCTAGATCTTAGGATCTAACGCAAACCCTCCAGCAGCCATCTTTTATCTCGACTTAACTACAAAACTATGAGACCTAAATTGAAAACACTATAATATTTTCAATCCAAGCTCACTGACAAAGGCCACAAGTCAAAAACTAGTCTGGGAATATTGGATGAGCAAGCACTTGATGGGGATTTTATGCACAAGCCTTCTGGCAACCATTGATTACTGTGGCTTGCACTGAGTGGCAATACATATAGAGAGTTTTACCTGTTTTAATAACAGTTAAGAGCAAGCATAAGAAATAATAATCATGTGATGTTTATTGGCTTATAATATTAATTGTTTCCATTGGGAAGATATGGCTGAGAAAGAATATATTGGGAAACTATAAGGAGATGTAGTTGTGAAGTATTTCCAAAACAAGTTTTCTGCTGAAAAAATTAAAAGATAACATCATAACATATTGTGAAAAAAGAAAAAAGACCAACATGCTCTGTATGTGGATGTATTTATGGTCCACAAATTGGTTTGGATAATCTTGGCAAAATTCATTTGTAGATAGTTCTGCCTCTTCATTCTTTCTTTCTTTTTCTTTGAATTGCAATAACAATACCCACTTGTGGGTGGCTGTTTATTATTATTATGGTATTAAATATTTGCAAATGGAATTTAATGGCCCCAGACCACTAAGATAAATGTTTAAATATTCATACTAGTAAGTATATTTGAATTCATTTATTAAGGAAAAAAATAAGTTTATAGTTAATAATCAAGTGAGTAAATGTTTAAACCTTCTTCAAAGGACATATATGTGAACTGATCTTAGAAGAGACTTCATAACATCCTCATAATCAACTACCCAAAGAAGGCAATCTCTTTTTTTTTTTAAATTATATTTGGTATATTCACTGACAATTATGTTGTTTGTTACTTATTGGTTCCAGAGAACTTACAAAATTTTTCTGATGTTAAAAATTAAAGATTATTTATTTAGTTATATGCTTAATTTGGTCTTATGATTATAATAATCTTAGTGTTTATATGACGGGCGTCAATTTTATGAATTACCCCTTGTCTGTTCTAATAGTGTGTTTGGTGAATCCATGGCTTGCATAGGCTGGACATCTCTTTTTTAAAGCTGTGCAGTGATGTAGCTGATAGAGTAGGAAAATACCATCTCATCTGAAATTACATGATGTTTGCTCCATATATGTCTGAACCTCTATAACAATATATATATATATGTGTGTTTATCTGCAAGTTTGTGATATTTTATTTATAGGTTTATATTGGATTATTTTAATAATCTAATTAAATTGTTAACTGTTTTTAAAAAAATTCAAACTTTATTTATACTTTTCTAAATACATTCAGTAGTTAGTAACAACTCCAAAGATAATAATGTACATTAGTAATGGCGAATCTTTTTTTAAGTGTGTTTACTAAAAATTTACAAGTAATATTGGGCGAATTACTTATATTCCAAGTAGTTTTTTAATAGAAAAAAAATTAGTAGAAAATCATTTACTACAGAATTTTATTGAGATAATTTTAAAAATTGGCATATAAGTTTATAAAAATGAATTGCCATAAATATAAATGTTTGAATGAGATTTTTACCGCTGTTCATTAGCTGCTAAATGTTTTATATCAGGATCATAATTTGACACTTTCAATAGTAAATATACCGAATCAGATTCATCAGTAATTCTGTTTCTGAATCTGTCTTTAATGAAATGAATTTCTAAAAATAATAATTCGCATGCATAAGTAAAAGGAAAAAATGATAATATAGATGTCGCTAGTGTTTTAAATTACCGATGATTAAAAATGGGATGGGGCTAAGGCAAGGCTGCCCTATGTCACCTATTTTGTTTGTGTTGTATTTGAGTGAAATAGAAAGAGCAATAGAAAAATTAGGAAGAGGAATAGAGATACCATTAATAGGTAGTAAGGGAATATATATTTTGTCAGGTCTTTTTTTTTTGTGGATGATATATTTTTGTGTGCAGAAAGAAGAAAAGATATGGAAGTTATGTTGAGGACATGTGCAAGGGTTGATAAAGAGATGGGGATTAAATTTAGTGAAGAAAAATCAAATATAATGATGGTTAATACTGGGGAAAGAGTAGATGTAGAATTTTTATTGGGAGATATTAAGTTAAGTGTGGTGAATAGATATATATAGTTATTTGGGAATTATTTTAAGTAATCAAAAAAATTATTTGGATGAATGGGAGAAAAAATTGATAAATGAAGCAAAGAAAAGAAAGGGATTGATAAAGAAATTAACAGTGTTTTCATATAATAAATATGATGTAGTTAGAATTATATGGAAAAGGAGTTGCAGTAGCAGGGTTAACATATGGTAATGATGCATTATATGTTAGTAAAGAGGTATTAAATTGAGTTCAGACCCATATGACTATATAAGCTATTGAGCTTAAATTGAAAATATTTTTTTATGTTTTCAATTTCATTCTCATAGTTTTGTAGTTAAGTACAGATAAAAAGGGGTTGCTGGAGGGTTGCATTAGATCCTAAGATATGGGTGCAGTGCTCTCAGATCCAAAGCTCCTCACTGATGATGGCCACAAGCCAGAAACTAGTATGGGGATATTGAATGAGTAGGCATTAGATAGGAATTTTTTGCACAAGCCTTCTGGCATCCATTGATTACTCTGTTTAGAACAGGGTGGTACTACTGTATGGAGAGAGTTTTGCCTTGTTTAGGTATTAAATTACTTAGAAAAAGTTCAAAGGGAAGTAGGGAGACATGCATTGGATGCAGATGTATGGACAGCAAAAGAGGTAATTCAAGAAGAAATGGGATGGTTAAGTTTTCATATGAGAGATGCAAAAAGTAAAATGAAAATGTTTGGTAGATTGCAGTTTATGGATAATAAAAGAATAGCTAAAATAGTATTTAATTGGGTTATGAGTAAAGGGCAGGTAACAAGATGGGTGAGAAAGGTAATGCGGTATGCAAAAGATTTGGATAAAGAATTTATATCAGTATATTTGTACAAAAAATGGGATGATTGTGTTAAGAGGGTTATTGAGTGTTGTAGTAGTAAGGAATGGGATAAAAGAATAGATTTATTAATAAAGAATAGGGAGTTAGAGAGATGGAGAAATAGTATGGAGAGTAAAAAGAGTTTAAATATATATAGAAATAAACAGAATATTAGGTGTGAGTTAATATATGATAATAGTAAGGAAAGTAGTTTATTATTTAAGGCTCGAATGGGATCTTTAGCTACAACAGAATATACATGTAAATGGAAAAAAATGGGTGATTTATTTTGTAATTATGTAAGGAAGGAATAGAAAATATTAGGCATTTGTTAATTGAATGTAAATGCTTGAAAACAGAAAGAGTATATATAATGAAGTTATGGAAGAATAAATATGAAAAAAGTGATTATACAGAAAGTGAATTATTGGTTTTTATGCTGGGTTTGAGAAAAGATTAAGGGGATTTAGATATAAAGGTTATAGAGTTGACAAAGATTATGTTGTGGAAATGGGATGGAGCAGAATATGGAAAAATTTAGAGTGGGGAATGGAAAATAATGTGGCTAACAGGTTTATCTGAGCATAATTGCTGAGATATTCTTGACTTCATTTAAGGAGAAGCCACAATATATCACATCAAACAGAAAGGGTACATGTAATGAAGTTATGGAAGAATAAATATGAAAAAAGTGATTATACAGAAAGTGAATTATTGGTTTTTATGCTGGGTTTGAGAAAAGATTAAGGGGATTTAGATATAAAGGTTATAGAGTTGACAAAGATTATGTTGTGGAAATGGGATGGAGCAGAATATGGAAAAATTTAGAGTGGGGAATGGAAAATAATGTGGCTAACAGGTTTATCTGAGCATAATTGCTGAGATATTCTTGACTTCATTTAAGGAGAAGCCACAATATATCACATCAAACAGAAAGGGTACATGTAATGAAGTTATAGAAGAATAAATATGAAAAAAGTGATTATACAGAAAGTGAATTATTGGTTTTTATGCTGGGTTTGGGAAAAGATAAGGGGGATTTAGGTATAAAGGTTATAGATTTGACAAAGATTATGTTGTGGAAATGGGATAGAGCAGATTATGGGAAAATTTACGGTGGGGAATGGAAAATAAAGTGGCTAACAGGTTTATCTGGGCATAATTGCTGAGATATTCTTGATTTCGTTTAAGGAGAAGCCACAATACATCACATCACATTCCAGAAATGGCATTCCAATCTATAAACATTTTCTCTTCATCATTTTTTAAATATCCAATAATTGACTACTTGAATCATTTCCAAGTCATTTCTCTAATCAATAAACTTTTATTTCCATATAGAACTGAATTGAACATTGCAATTCTATATCATCCAAATTCAGCCATTAGAGAATTTTTAAACAGTTTATCAGCTGATATTGTGTCTGGAAATAAAATACATTTTGATTTTCTTTAAATTCTTGAATTGAGTAATTCTTGAAGCAAAGTTGTTGATTATCGACTGAATTAAAGTGGAAAACTCATACACTAATTTATCTTGATTTGGTTTCTGTTAAATTCTATATGTGCATAAAAAAAATTGTATTTAGAAAATATTTATAGGTATTCAAATTAACATCATGAATAAAATTTTCTAATTTACCTATGAATGCTTTGCTAAACCAAACATGATAATGACTGTTTTATTAACACCTTGCAGTTTAATATTTAATCCATTTAAACAAATTAAGGGGGGGGAAAGATTCACTTCAAAACATTCGATGTCCATTAATTAGCTGTGTTGTTCAATAATATTCTCATTGTCATACCTGATCTTGCCTTCAGAAGTGGACTAGTCCAGATTCCTTCCTGACCTCATTGGAGTGAGCATGCATTGCCACTAATCAATGTGTAAACATGTGGATAACCAATGTATAAACATGGCCAAAGGGTAAAACATAAGTATGGCTAATGTGTAAACATGTGTATAAAATCCTATCATTGATTATGCTCTCTGAATCCGATTGCTGCCAGTAAGGGAGGGGATCTGGCTATAAATAGTGAGCCTTTTTGGAGCAAGTCAGAGATTGTGTGTCTAATCTAAATGACAGTACATGCTCTTAAGAGAGAGAACATTTGTCTATCTGAATGACTGAACATGCTCTCCATTTAAACCACTTCCAACAATGAAAGTGTTTCTACTGTATTCACTACTGATACATTTATGCAGTGAGTCAAGTCCACAATAGGTCTGAAAGCTGCTATGACTACGGCAGACTTGAGGCAAGCTGTCTAGTACAGCCGGAAGAATCATTTAACAAACTCGAGGCAAGCTGTCCAGTACATCCTGAAGAGTTAAGACTAGAACTCAAGAGGCAAGCTAATATATATATATATAGCTGGAATTGAGCCCAGTCATTCAGCATCACCAGTTCATTATTGAATAAACCCAACACTCATTGTGTAAACAAAATGATACATTCAACAAATTTTTGAAGAACTTTTCTATGATTTAATCATTGGCCATTATTGTGCATAGTAAACTACTGTACGATAAGTTTTTCATATCTAACAATTCCAGAAATTTATGTTTAATTAAAGCATATACAGATGAAAAAATTGCCTAATTTTGTTACAAAACTCATAATATCTTCCAGTACATTGAAACTAACCCCAGCACATAAAACCTGCTGATGCATAATGCAGTGAAAACTGAAAACTGCATATCCAGAACATTTGGTAAATGAATTGATAAAACCATGTTCACATTAGATCATATTGTGAATATCATCAGTTATTATTATTAATATAATTTTTAAAAAGTTTATTTATTTCTTTGAAAAATGCAGGTACAACTGCATTATAAATATTTATTCCTTGTTATCCTTACTAATTATAATACACTTACAAATTCTTCCTCGATATTCTTCCCAATACAATAATAAAAATAATTAAATGACTCAATCCATCAAGCAAAGTGGAATGAAATCAGATTTTTTTTTGTTATGTTTAGTTTCATAATGCCATTTTTGTCCCAGAACATAATCATACACCTCTTTATTGCCCTTATTAATCATGACATGTTCATCTAACTACCAACTTTGAGTTCTGTGCTACTTGATTCGAATCTTTTTTTCATTTACATTAGCTTTTTAAGTAGAACAACAAAACAATTATTAAGAAAAATCCCTTTATATTTTTAAAAAGTCTTTATAATGTATAAATAATTACTTTAAAATACACCCACAACCATAGTGTCCATTTCTATATGGTGCTCAATTCACTCATGCACAAATAATGCACTTACCATTGTTTTTACACATTGCTGTCTGTTGTGTGAAATTGCTAGTCACTGACACACAAATACATGCCTGATTAGAGACTGAAGTAGAGATATGTATCTATTACAAAACAAAGTGCATTATGGTAATGAAAATCAATTTTTGTTTATTTTTCTCATACCGTGCAAAATTTCATTTAACAAATAATTTTAATGAAATATAGGCTAATAATAATATCATTTACATATTTCCCCAAAAATTTCTTATGTGCTACCTGCAGCACATATGATGCAGGTTTACATAACAAGTGTAGAGCAATTAATCAAGTTCTAACCAACTAGTTGGTTAGAGTATCACCTTAAATTCAATGTTCACAAATATTGCTAAACATCACATGATCACCATTTCTTATGCTTGCTCATAACTGTTATTAAAATAGGCAAAATTCTCCATACAGATCTAAGATCCAGATGCAATGCTCTCAGATCCAAGGTTTCTCACTGACGAAAGCCACAAGCTAGAAACTAGTCTGGGGATATTGAATGCATAGGCACTAGATAGGGATATTATGCACAAGCCTTCTGGCATCCATTTATTACTCTGGTTAACTCAGGGTGGCACTACGGTATGGAGAGTTTTGCCTATTTTAAATACAAAGATTGCTGATTCAATTCCTACACTAGACTGTTACTTGGTCAGATGAAAACATTTCAAGGATAGAGGAGAAAAATATCACTCACTCTGTTGTCTTTTGTACTATGGTATGTTTTATTGCTAACATCTGAATGTAATTGGATATGGTTAAATGAATTTCTCTAAAAAAAAATATAATAATTTGGTTAGATTATAGAAGTAGCCCAAATTATAACCACAAGCATTAAAAAATGTTATTTACTAAAAATGATAGATGAAAATTATAATCATCAATAGTTGCCTTTTATATAACTAATGAATACATACACAGTCAGGCACCAAATGAGTTCAATATATAACATTATTCAAAACAGAAGCTTATATGTAAGGATCAGAGTACTAAAGCTTCCCTCTTTTAGTATGTTCATTGAGAAATGATGTTGTGTAATAAACAATTTATAACAGGAGCAACTCTCACCATACAGTAGTGCCACCTAGTGCAAGTCATACTAATTAATAAATGCTAGAAGGTTTGTACATCAAGAATCCTATTTAATGCCTATCTATCCAAAATCCCCCGACTAGTTTATGGCTTTCATCAACAGGAAACCTTGGATCTGAAAGCACTGCACCCAAATCTTTGGATCTAAAGCAACCTTCAGCAGCCACCTTTTACCTTTTTAGTTAACTATAGAGTTGTGAGCCCAAAATGAAAACATAATGCTTTCAATTCAAGATAATTCTCTTGCATTGTCATATAGATCTGAGAGGCATTACTATATAGAGAAAATGACTACTGTTTTAGCTTATTGTATAAACCTAAGAAATGGTGATCATATGATTTTTAATGGCTTATAATCTGTGACCACACTGACTGGACTACTTTCAATAAAATATTTTCATCAGCTATTTTTAGCGACTATAAAAAAGTTGTCATGTTTAACAATTAGCTGAATTTACTGTAATATCCACACTTACGACTGTGCCAAGGTTATAACTGCAAGTCATACTGTGCGGTCAGCAAATAACGTTATACAATTCCCACGCTGTTCTTTTCCAATGAAGCTCTCCAATGAATTGGTCTGCCACGAAGCTCTCCAAATGAATTGGTCTGCAATGAAGCTCTCCAATGAATTGGTCTGCAACGAGGCTCAGCGACGGATGCTCTCCCATGAATGGTCTGCAGCGACTGCTCTCCAATGAATGGTCTGCACCGACTGCTCTCCAATGAATGGTCTGCAAGCGGATGCTCTCCAAACGCATGGTCTGCAACTTGCTACTGCATGACTGCTCTCTACTGCTATCTATATTACACTGCTTAGTTATTACCCAGTGTTCCTATCGCTCTCTGACAACTGCAACAATCAATCAATGCACTGACCAATAGAGTAACATCTCATCCAGAAATATTTGTAATCAGCAAATACTTCTAGGAATTGTCGATCGCCATCATGTCAATGCACTAATTAAATTCCTCAGCTATCAGAGCACGATCTAAAAACAGCCTTACGAATAAATTCTAGTTTTTCTGGAGTGCACAAAAATGTCTACCATTTTTACAAACACTACACTCCTCCTTCCACTCCAGAAAAACCCTTGTTGCTATTCCTTGGTGTTGTTTTTCTCTCGCTACTTTCCTGTTATTTCACTCAGAAATATGCGATTTAACAGCTGCTGAAACTTTTTTTTCCAATTACGTTAGCTTCCGATGTTAATTGCACAAACGTTTTATTTCCAAACTTTCACCGATGTTAATGTTACTAATTGGGATTGTCATTTTTGCCCGGTTTCTCCATCTACAGCTAAACTTATAGTTCAACGTATTCACTACTCCCAGGTTCCAAATGCGACTGCGCCATTGTAATATCCGCACTTACGACTGTGCCAAGGTTATATCTGCAAGTCATACTGTGTGGTCAGCAAATAACATCATACAATTCCCATGCTGTTCTTTTCCAATGAAGCTCTCCAATGAATTGGTCTGCCATGAAGCTCTCCAAATGAATTGGTCTGCAACGAAGCTCTCCAATGAATTGGTCTGCAACGAAGCTCAGCCACGGATGCTCTCCCACGATTGGTCTGCACCGACTGCTCTCCAATGAATGGTCTGCAAGAGGATGTTCTCCAAATGCATGGTCTGCAACTTGCTACTGCATGACTGCTCTCTATATTACACTGCTTAGTTATTACCCAGTGTTCCTATCGCTCTCTGACAACTGCAACAATCAATCAATGCACTGACCAATAGAGTAACGTCTCTTATCCAGAAATATTTGTAATCAGCAAATACTTCTAGGAATTGTCGATTGCCATCATGTCAATGCACTAATTAAATTCCTCAGCTATCAGAGCGCGATCTAAAAACAGCCTTACGAATAAATTCTAGTTTTTCTGGAGTGCACAAAAATGTCTACCATTTTTACAAACACTACATTTACAACTTTCACACTTGATATAAAGCAAGTAAAATCTACCCTATATAAAATAAGATTTAGCAATTTCTGATTTTTAATCAATTATGTTTAACAACTGGGCATAGGTGACAAAGATGTTTCTTTTATTAGGGTACTTTGCTTTTAGAAGCTGGTTGTTTGTAAACTCATCTCTTATTATTAGATGATTCTTCAATGTCCTGTTGTTTGCAATATAATTTTTAATGAATTCTTATATTATTAAGATATAAGAACATGAATCATTAACTTAAAACAAGGTCTCTCACTAATTGAACCAATTATTATAGTAGAAAATTTCTTCCACAAGATTGCCACTTTAATACCAAATAAATTCTAGAAGATTGTGCACCATGATTCCTATGAAACGCTTTCTCATAAAATACCCAGACTAGTTTCTAGCTTATAGCCTTTATCAGAAAGAAGCCTTTAACCTGGGTGAAAGCAGTAAGCTAGAAACTAGTCTGACAATACTGGATAGCAATGTCCTGCATAGGGATTATGATGCACAACTTTCTTGCATTTATTGATTATTAAAACTCACACTAGGTGGCAATAATGTAGATTTTTTTTTTGCTACTGATTTAAAAGTTTCACAGAGGCAAACCTCTCATAGTGATCATGTGATCTTTGGTTATTTAAAAGCTTGTGGAAGCATAAAGAAAATGTGATCATGTGACATTTTAATGGACTGATTATTCTAATCACCTATCACTTCTGTATGAAATGAATTAACTCTTCAGTCACCACTGTTTTGTTTTTTTAGTGAAATTTTTTTTATCTCAGCCTTATTGTTAAATCATTATCTTAACATTTTATTAATATCTAACATATAGGCTATATATATACATGTACAAACAATGTAATATATATAGGATATTTTGAGCTCAGATTTTCACATAATCCTCAACTCTCCACACTATCTCATACCTCTGATACACCTGACCACATATAAGCCCAAAAGATAAACAATCACCAATATATGTAATTTGTGTTAAACCACTACTCGTCAGTTAATCCAGATTATCATCTCATCACATATATATAATAAATGCTTAGATTAATATTAATATAGCCAATCTCCGTGTTTTAATGGACAGGCTTCAATCCGCTCCATCCTCCAACTCTTCAGCCATTTATATCATTGAAAATCTGATGATAGAATGCTCAAAGCCCCCACTGATGCTGACATTCTCATCACACCCAGGTTGACCATAAGTCACTCTGACCCCTCATGTAAAGGACATAATCCATCGAATACATATGCAAGAGCTGGACAGACATTCAAGCTACTATTTAATATCTAACATACAGGCTATATATATATACCTGTACAAACATTTATATATAGGATATTTTGAGTTCAGACTTTGACACGACCCTCAACTCTCCACACTATCTCATACCACTGATACACCTGACCACATATATGCCCAAAAGATAAACAATCACCACTATTACGTATTTTGTGCTAATCCAGCACTCATCAGTTGGTCCAGATTATCATCTCTACACGCATATACAATAAGTGCTCAGATTAATATTAAGATAGCCAATCTTCATACTTTAATGGACAGGCTTCAATCCATTCCACCCTCCAACTCTTCAGCCAACTATCCTATTGAAAATCTGATGATGGAATGCTCAAAGGTCTCACTGATGCCAATATTCTCAACATACCCAGGTTGACCATAAGTCACTCTGACCACTCATGTACTGTTTTTAATTCCAAAATGTATTGTAGAAACAAAGTAACAAAAGTGGTGTAGTTTTTCAATTTGTAGCTGAACATAGTAATAAAAAACATCCAATGATTCGAAAGTTAATAAGAAAAGATAACATATCATAATGGTCAAACAACAGAGCTTTTAATTATTTTTTTAGAAATTATTAACCATATGCCATTTATTTGAGAAATCAAATTAAATAGAGTTTTATTTAATAAATGGGAGTTAAATACAATTTGTTTAGCTGGTAAATAACAAACAAGGATAAATAGATTCAGATAAATTTATACACCCTAAGATATAACTAATTAAATCATGCAAAGCTATCTACATATATCATTAGCTTTAAGGCTTACAAAATGAATAATAAAAGTTTGAGTGATCTATATTATTCCTCAGACTACTTTTTTATTTTCAGATACAAGACTATTTTATGAAGGTCTTTTTTTTTTCTTTCCAAATTTTTATTTCCCTGGAACATTATAATTTAGACCCAAGTCATTTACAGAATTGTGCCGTCTGACCAGATGTTTACTTAACTAATTACACATTGACCAGACTGAAAATATGCTACACAGATATGAATCATCACTTATGTTATAAGCTAATTTATGATGGTTTCCTTCTAACAATTTAATAGAGTTAATTGTGCACATCTGACAATTACAAAATATGGAGTCAAAATGATTAAATAATATTTGCAGGAACTCAGATTAACTTCTTTGTATAATTCATACATGCATTTATATACTTATAAGCGTTGTTTACCAGTCATTTTTGTATTAATATTATCCAGATTTTAAATTAAATGTAACAACATTCCAATTATTCAAATTATTTTTAGAACTTCAGTTTTTTTAGTTGTCAATTCACTTGCATGGTGGCAGTTAAATCAAAAATTGAACTTTTTAAAAAAAAAACATTTAAAAATTGCAGATGAACAGGAAGCTTTCTAAAAGAAAATTAGGAAAATTGAATTCTTCGAATTATTTAATTAATAAGTGAAATACTGGGTTATTTTAAATAGTTTTCAGGCAAATAAACCAAATGGTAGCATGTGTTTTATAAACGAAAGTATTTGAAATGATAACCTGATTCAGTATCGTTTAAAAAAGTTAATAAAATTTGTTTATGTTACAGAAAATATTTTTCCAATTTTCAAAACCTAATTTTTATGCAGATTGTTTGACAATTCTCATATTATATATCATTGAATGCATTAAAAAAAAAAATACGTGGAAAATGGCACTATTAAAAGAATAACAAAAACTCAGGAAAAATTATAAATAAAAAGAATAAGGAATAATCTTGAAGTCTGTTGCTCAGGAGGTCAAGTGATGCTTGAATTGCAAAATGACCTGCATAACTCTAACTACAGTTTCATTCAGTTGACCAAATTGAGATTTTTTTTTCACATTTCTTTGTGAATGGATTCAAGCCTTTGAGTCTGGAATCTGTCACTCATATCAGTAGGCCAAAAGATGAAGAATAGAATAGATAAAAAAACAGAAACAATGACATCTATTAAAAAAAAACAATGGGCCAAGTGGATTATATTAATAAATGTTACAGTTGGTCACACTTACATTAGATATTTTGGAATTATAATATCAGAGTTTTTACTCTTATGACGATTATATGTAAGTTGTTTTCCCCTCGAAGTCAGGTTGGAATAACCAGGCAACAGTATTATAGCCAAATGAAAGCACTTAGTCATCATCGATGTTTATTTTCCACTGCTTTCCATCCTTTTAACACAGTTTATTCTAATGTATTAATAAACATTTTGAACACTTAGACACAAAAGCTAAATTTCTATTCAACAGTTTTACTAGCTGAATATGCTTTTGACACCCAAATCAGACTCGTGTTGCCTATAATTTGCAGAAGGGAGATATAGCATTTAAATAAAATCAAAGATATGTAAATAGCTAATTTACATGTTTCATTTTTTAAACAATGCAACACTGTTGTCTCTTTTATTAATAACGTGAGGGTTGTTGGAAACCCTTGAGAATCTCAATTTATTCTAGCATCTGACAATTTGAGTTACACCATAAACTTTAATGAACTCCACGTCATTAAGATGTATGATTAATTATAGATTTATTTAATTTTTGAACAGATCAGTTCATTTTTTAAAAATATAACTATTATACTATTATTATCACTTATAAAAAAACATCGTTTAAAACTTAAAAAAACTTAACAGAATTTCAGGATTGTTTATTGATCTTTTTTGGCATTATACTTTCATGAGGTAAAACAGTTTAATGGTGTTGAATATAGTATTTATTTACATGCAAAATAAATTACTTTTGGTAAGTATTCTGTGCATAGATAGGAATAAAATACTAAAACATCACCTGATCACTATTTCATATGCTTAGATAGTCTACTGAAACATTAGTAACTCTCTCCATCAAGTAATGCCATCTAGTGCAAGCCATAATAATCGCTGGATTCTAGAAACAAGTCTGAAGATATTGGATGAGTAGGCACTAGATAAGGATTTTGATGCACAAACTTTCTGGCATCTATTGATTACTATGGCTTGCACTAGGTGGCACTACTGTACAGAGAGAGTTGCTACTATTTTTAAGCATAAAGTATTAATATTATAATATATTTGTTAAAAAGTGTTAATAATATTATAAAAAAAATAAGCCACAAAATATTATTTTTCACTTGAATACACATCTAACTTCCATTTTCTATATGGACAATTATTATATAACAAATTTTCAAACCAGTTTTCTTGAAGCAATCAAGTTTTAAGCAGAGAATATATTGAATTTAATGAGAAATTTACAGAATTAATTAGTGGCATAAAATATATAAACACAAACTGGTATAAATAGTCAAAATAAGAGTCATAGATCACGTGACCATATTCTCTTAAGCTTCTAAGCTATAAACAATGAGGATTGCCAAATCCTCAACAAGCTTTATGATAAATGCTTAGCCAGAGCCAGCATTTAAAATATCTCTGTCAGGAACCCCCCCCCCCAACCCCTGACCATGGTTTGGTGGGTTGATATTTTTAGATCTAGTTTCTGAACCTACCCTGGAGCATCTCTGAGGAGTGCCAAAGCATGAAACCATGGTCAGGGTTGGGGGGAAGGGTTTCCTGACAGAGATATTTTAAATGCTGGCTCTGGCTAAGCATGTATCATAAAGCTTGTTGAGGAATTGGAAATCTTCATTGTTTACAAACTGGTATATTTTAAGCATTTTTAGTATTTTAATTTAGTAGACATAAAAATGTAAATATAGTAATCTTACTTCAATCATGCATATTATATTTATTTAACATGCGCAAGGCTTAAATATTATAGTTAATTTTAAGCATGCAGGTGACCAAGATTTATTATTGAGTTGCATTATACAGAATTTTGGAAAAACTATCTCTGATTACCAACATTATACTTTCCAGCTATCACTTTGACATACTTACCCATTGAGGTGGACTTTGTTAATTTTGTTAATTGATATCCTTTGACTAAATTATTGCTCACATAACTGAATGAAATAGAAATCATTGTTATTTAGTACACTGAGGTAGGCCAATACGGTATAAATATCTGAGCTCTAAATATTAAAACTATGGTATTTTAATAATCCAAACAACTTTGATTACAAGCAGAACAGTGTACAGCATATCCAGCCATTGCCAAAAAAATGATACTAGTTGTTCTGAATGTGAAGAATTTTCCAGATGTTACAACTACATATACAGATCTACGTTTAGCTTTGGATTTTTGATTTTAAAGACGCACCAGGAAACTTTTATCAATAGTAAAATTTAAAAAATCTATATCTTTTAAACATCTATGAATAGTTTCTATATTTTTTAGTAAAAAGCCGAGAGGTATCGCAACCGCCATGCAAGCAAGTAGTTGGTTGCAGACGGTTGAGGGTTCGCGTCCCGGCCGATGCTATGACATATGAAAAATATATATATATTGTTACTTTTTTGAACATACTGAAATTTAAAGTATTGATTTGAAAATATGTAACAATGTTGTGGAGAGAGCAGAAAATTAGTTATATTCTAAGAAATATATATATATGCATTATAAATATTACAGTAATGTAAAAGCTCATTAAAGTTTATGATCCACTAAAACATTGCATGATACCATTTTTTCTGCTTATGTAATCTGGGAAAGAATGAAAATCACTATGATTATTAAAAAACCAAAGACACCAAAATGGATAGATACTGAACTGGACTTAGATCTATATTACTATACAAGATAATTAATTTGGATTGAAAACACCAATTGAGCTCATTTTATAGTTAACTAAAATGGTAAAAGATGAATGCTGGAGGACTGCATTAGATCAAAGATCATGCAGTGCCCTCAGATCCAAGGCTCCTCACTGATGAAAGC
This sequence comes from Epiperipatus broadwayi, assembly GCA_028023455.1. Classification (NCBI taxonomy): domain Eukaryota; kingdom Metazoa; phylum Onychophora; class Udeonychophora; order Euonychophora; family Peripatidae; genus Epiperipatus; species Epiperipatus broadwayi. Next base: position 17,250 of record JAQFVV010012596.1, read on the forward strand.
CACAAACTAGAAACTAGTCTCAGAAATAGTGGATAAATAGGCACTAGATAGGGATTTTAATGCTCAAAGTTTCAAGCATCCACTGATTGCTATAGGTTGTCAAGCATCCACTGATTACTATAGGTTGTATTGTATGTAGAAAATTGCTACTGTTTAAAGTTATAGTTTAAAAGTGCAATGCTTAATTTATGTTAAATGTGATGTTCAGCAATGCAAATTGCCACTGGTGATGATCAAATATTATCTGTAGTTATTCTTCTAGACTTTGAGCAGAGAATTATATATACACCTTTACCCTGCTTAGTGATTGGCTACTTAGCGATATTTCACAATAGCGATCATCATCAATTTGTACCCACTATTTCGATTTACAATCGATTATTCACTATAACAATTGGAAAAAAAAAATTTAATTTTTTTGGCAGCCATCTTGAATTTGTATCACTGATGACATAATAGGTATTTTAAATTCATTTTACCCAAAAGTAAAAGTACATTACTGTAATACATATACAGGTAATGACTTTGCTGTAATTGTATAGCACATACAATATTTTATTCATAAAACACAATGTTAGTGCTGCAGTCAGTATTTTGATTATAAAACGTATAAAGTTAAAAAATATATAATTACTGAATCTATAATACTATATATATAAGTGTTGAATGTCTTTAGAAAAATTAAACTTTATTTAAATATAATGTACAGACTTGGGTTATTTAAATAAAGTTTAATTGTTCTAGACATTCAACACTTATATTAGATATGAAAACAGTACAACTAAAATACCATCATCACAAACTTGCAGGAAAACACTAAATACTAATATTAAATTGTGTGTGTGTGTGTTCCTTAATTACATATACCAAGTGGTTTCAAATCAAAAAAAAAAAAAACATTTTAAAGTGAGAATGTTGAATTAGAAAAAAATTTAAAAAGAAAAACGGATTGCATTTAAAATAAGTGTTAATGAATAATTTTTCTACATGAATGGGGGGTGGGGTCACTATTATATTAGTAAAAATATACAGTAAGAAAAATAAACTTAGTGTATGTTTTACAAAATTAGAACTAATTTTTTTTCTTTTAAAATAAGTTGATTTTTTTTTCTAAAGTTGACTGATTTACAATAGGCATTAAGCCTTTTCTTACTCTGGAGTATAGTAATAAGTCTTTATGTTCAATTAAATAATTTATAATTAAACACTGTTTTTTAATTTGAATAATTTCACATAAGTAATAAACATAAGTGTACAGTAATATGTACTGTAATACAAATGTTAAAAAAATGCACTTCCATATGGATTTTTTTTTTCATTACGATGAAAAACTTCTGCGGAAGAATATAAAAACTCTTAAATTCAAATTTAGTTTCACTTTCTCTTTCTTTTTGTTGTACTGTACTTTTTAAACAGTGAAAATATGCTTTTTTTTCCTAGTGATATAAAACTTTTCTTTTAGATACTGTATTTAGTCATCATTGCTATAAAAAAATCAAGAAAATCTTTGAGCTTGAAAACCAATGTGGATATTTTACATTGTCGACTGGAACCGACCAATTTTTTTCCCATAGACCCCCATTATAAATATGTATTTTGTATACAATATTCTTGCTTAATGATGAGTTTTGGAGGACCAATTGCCATCGCTAAGCAGGGTAAAGGTGTATATATGATCACTAGATGGAGCTTACCAATAGCTCTAATCAAGCTTTATTTTATAAGTGCCGAAAGAAAAAGAATTCAAAATCTCTATCAGAAAGTCCCTATCTCCAGACCAATTGGTTTTGAACTTATAGTTCACCTCAATGGAGTGCTGGGACTCTAGAAACTAGATCTAAAATACTAACTCAAAAGTCAGCACTTATAAAACACGTTTCTATCAATTTGAAAGCCTGAACTTTTCAGACACATAAATGTCTTCAAATCCAGCTTTACAAAGCAGATAGCTATATGGGTCTGAATTCAGCTCAGTTTCACCATATAGTAATAACCTCTGCAATATAGTATCACAAAAGCCTTCAAAGGTACACTTATAAAAATTAATAAAACAAGTCATAAATTTCGTAACTTGCTTTTAAGCTTGCACTTAAATGATCACTAGAAGGAGCTTATTATCATTATTTGATATGTGATTAATTGATTAACTAATATGTCCGTGTCATATATTTTTAATTATTTTACTAGGGAGAATGCAAATAGCTTTTGATTAAAAAGCTATTTATGTTTTCAATTCTTCTAAATATAAATTAAAGCTAACAGCACTGTTTGATAACATTATTAAACTAAAGTAATGAGTGAATGGTTCACATCACATAGTGGCAAGACTGAGAATGAAACTAGATGTCACTTCCATCAAAGAAATTGCTTGGATGAATGGGAGAAAAAATTGATAAATGAAGCAAAGAAAAGTGACTGATAAAAAATTAAGTGTTTTCATATAATAAATATGATATAGCTAGAATCGTATGGGAGTGGCAGTAGCAGGGTTAACATATGGTAACAATGCATTATATGTAAGTAAAGGGCTGTTAGATTACTTAGAAAAAGTACAAAGAGAAGTAAGAAGATGTGCATTAGATGCAGATGTGTGAAGGGCAAAGGAGGCAATTCAAGGAGAAATGGGATGGCAAGTTTTTATATGAGAGATGCAAAAAGCAAAATGAAAATATTTAGTAGATTGTAGTTTGTGGATAATAAGAGAATATCCAAAGTAATATTTAATTGGGTTATGAGTAAAGGGCAGGCAATAATATGGTGAGAAAAGTGATATGGTATGCAGAAGATTTAGATAAAGAATTTATGTCAATATACTGATACAAAAAGTGAGATGATTGTGTTAGGAGAATTGTTGAATGTTATAGTGGTAAGGAATAGGATAGAAGAATAGATGCATTAATAAAAAAATAGGGAGTTAGAGAGATGGAGAACTAGTATGGAAAATAAAAAGCGTTTAAATATATATAGAAGTAAACAGAATATTGGGTGCGAGTTAATTTATGATAATAGCAAGGAAAGTAGTTTACTTTTTAAAGCTGGAACAGGATTTTTAGCAGCAAGGGAATATACACATAAATGGAAAATATGAGTGATTTAGTCTGCAAGTTATGTAAGGAAGACATAGAAAATATTAGGAATAAGTCAATTAAATGTAAATGTCTGCAAGCAGAAAGGGTTCAAATAATGAAGTGTGCGAGAATAAATACAAACAAAGTGATTATAAAAGTGGGTTCTTGGTTTTTATGCTGGGTTTGGGACAAGATAAAAGGAATTTAGATATAAAGGCCATAGAGTTGACAAAGGTTATGTTGTGGAAATGGAATGAAGCAAGATAGAGAAGAATATGGAAAAAATTTACTGTGGGGAATGGAAAGGGGAGGTAAGATGGCTAACAGGTTTCTCTGGGCATAGTGGCTGAGAAATTCCCAACTCCAAAAAAGAAGAAGCCACAGTCCATCACATCACACATAAACGTAAAACATTATGCAATACTTAGATAACACACTTCAAATAATATGTTTTGCTTTGTAATTATTGGTTTATCATGCTTATTATACAAAAATAAGAAATCTATTATTCTCTTCAAAGAATGAATATTCCTTTGAAAATCTTTGACAATTAATATGAGTTTGCTCTCTTAATTAACACCGTTAAATTTTCTGTCCAAAGGCTGATAATAACAGGCAATAGAGTTGATCAAGCACATATCATTTTATATTGTTTATATTGTTCGCTATTCTCTTAAGCATTTTTTTTTTTTTTAATAATTCAGTTTTACAAGTCTCTTTAATGCTTTTTTTTTATTTAGAAAAATTAACTATTATTCACGAAAAATTAAATTAAAAAGAAATCTTTTTTCTAGATGTTCTTTATCACATATGCCTTGATATCAAAACCGTAAGTAAATTTTGCATTGTATTTGCAATAGTCATAAAAAAGATACGCCATCTACAATTAAGAAGTAACTGTTATTTAAAAGAACAACTAATAGAATTGCTCATGACCTGAAATAGTATAATATTAAAAGTTTTAGCACCAAATAACAAAACTAGCAATATTTGACCCAAATCCAAAAATTCCATTTTTTCTCAAGGTTTGTGGCATCCATAAATCATTTGTGAAGTTATAAGGATTTCTACATGGGCATGAATATTTGTATTATCCGTTTTAGAAGAGATGAATATATTAATACTGTGAAACTGATTTTCATCATCGTAAATGTTTTGGATACTGCCTGTAGTATAAACTTTGCCATTACTAAAATCTTATCCAAATATGATATACTTTACAATATAACAATCTGAGGTGGCATAGAAATTTTAACAATACCTGAATGTATTAATAAATTATGATGTTTGAGTAAAAAAGTCAAATTAATCATTTAATGTAGCATCTTATAAATGGAGAAAAAAACAGTAACTAAATCACACATAACAGATGACCTAGCCATATGTGTCTACTACTGAGTCATCTATACTATACATACAACCAAACATCACATGATCACCATCTCTATACTAACACATAATTTGTTGTAAACAAAGGCAAAACTCCCCATACAGTAGTGCCACCCTGTGCCATCCATTGATTACTCTGTTTGGCACAGGGTGGCACTACTGTATGGGGAGTTTTTTCTTTGTTTACTATACATACAGTGAGAGGTGTGATACAAGTCAAAACATTAGTGCTGGGTAATAATAATTGGCAATCACATATAAATTTCACCTTTTGCCCATGAAATCCTTTGTCTTATTTTATGTCTACCTTGAAACTACTAATTCTAATAGCACAGAAAAAGATACACAGAATTACATCACCACCACCATCATAACAATAATAATGTATATATAATAAGATTTATTTAATAACAATAATAATGTGGTAAAAATAATATAAAAAGGTAATAGTCCATTTATATTTATACATTATATATTTTCCTTAGGTGAAAATAGTTTTCTTTCACACTAGGAGTAATTCAGTTATTATATAGTATTGGTTTTTTCAAATCCCATGTCTCTTGAAATACAAATAAGCATATATAATTCCACATATAGAACAAATCTATTAAAGTTTGCAATATATCCAGATCCCGTCAAAGTAAAAGCAATAAGATATGCTGAGAGACCTAAAAATGTAAAAGAACTACAGGTGTTTCTAAGACTTTTGAACTTTTACAAAAGTTTCATGAAGCAAAATCACATTGTCTATCACGACTGTACCAACTTCTCAAAAAGAAACAATGTTGGACTTGGGCCAGTGAACATGACAAAGCTTTTAAGAATGCTAAGGACTAGTTAACTGAAAAATTATTGGTATATTACCGTAACAATCTAGAGGTATAATAATAACTGATGCATCCAAATATGGTATCGGGGCTGATATGTCTCATCCATGTTATGGAGGTGAATTCCCAATCACCCATGCCTCCAGAATTTTGACTTCAGTGGGAAAAAATTATAGTCAAATAGATAAGGATGCACTGGTCATTGTTTTCACAATCAAGAAATTCCACCAACACATTTATGGTTGGAGGTTCAAATTTTCACGGACCATCATCCCTAATGAGTATTCTTAACATAGAAAAAAAATCCAAAACAGGTGAGCCAGTGAATGCTTTATTGGATTAATATTCTTCCAGTTATGATTATAATTTAGTTTATAAACTGGGAAAGGAAAAAAATGCAGGTGCCCTGTCTTGATTATGATAATAAAGTAAAAGAATATGTAATTAAAGAAACAAATTACATAAAATCTATGAAACTCCAAAAGTATAAACAACAACATTATAGCTGATTTGGTGCAGATAGGATAAGAGATATGCCCAACTTATGAAAGGGGTCAAATTTAGCTGACCAAAGACACATCCTAAGGGAGTTAATAAATCAATTTGGAACTTGTGAGATGTAATGGATGCATGCGGGCTATCTATCGCATGCTCGTTCCTCCCAAGGACAGAATACCTATACTGAATCTATTACATCAAGGCCATCTTGGAATTTGCCAGGATGGAAGTATTAGCTCAATTATAACTATGATGACCAAACCTACCAACCAATATCAAGCACATGATAAAAGTGTGCTCTAACTGTCATCAAACTGCTAAATTGCTGACTAAACAATTAGAATCATGGGAAAAGTCTACGACTCTTTGGATTCACATTCATCTAGACCATGCTGGATCATTGAATGGATACTAGTAGATGCTTATTTATAATGGACTGAATATAAGTTAGTGAAGAGCATAAATGCTGAGTGCACAATAACAGAATGAAATATTTGCTACATCTGGATTCCCAGAACTGATAGTGGCAGATAATGACACAGGTTTCACATGGCAAAAGTTAGAGTATTTGCAAAATAAAGGAATTCAATATATCCTCACTTCACCATATCATCCTGAAAGTAATGGAATTTCTGAGAAAGCGGTGCAACATTTAAAAAAACATGTTAAAAAAAATGAAAACAAGAAGTACATCAGAAGCTTTATTGGAAGCAATGTACAATCAACATTTTATGCCTAGCACTGCAACAAGTAAGATACCAGACAAATTACTGATGTGCACTCTTGCCACATTCACTGAACTATACTATTACCCACTGCTAACAAAAGAGGGAGAAATTAAAATTTTATAAAATTCTTGGCAAGTGAAAACGTATGGATCAGCAATCTTCTAAAATGTAGATGGATATCTGGTGTAATAACAGAAGTGTTGTAGAAGCAAACAAGATTAGTAAAATTACAGAACAGGTAGGAGTTAAAAAGACTTATTAATCACCTTGCCATCATTCATCAAAATAAAATTGTTTGAAGATAAAGTAATTAAAGATTATACATTATTGAATAATCGATATTGCGATCTAGGTTTAGAAATATTAACACAAAATAGAGAAGAGGTTTATGTAAACAACAACAGAGTTTATCTATTTAAATAGATGAAACCAAGAGAGTAACTCCTAAAACCCCATGAATTCCCTGACAACCTGTTAAATTTAAAGATTATGTTTGCTGATAAGTCTGTGATTTTCTAGAGTAGGGAGGAATGGAATGTCTGCATATACAATTTAATATAAATAGAGGATATTTATCAGTAGACATGCACAAATTATTTTCACTCATAATTACTACCTAAAATCACTCTAGAAAATTAATAAAGAGAGCACTGCAGCTAAAATATATTGCAAAACACATGCATGTAAATAAGAGCATTAGAAAAACTGATAAGAATATGAGAAATACTGCACAGAAATGATACTGAATGTGATGGAGTCATTTAATGATGATGAGGCAGCACTCTAAGGTCAGACAAAATGGTTCTGAATAAAGTGTAAAACTTTAGAACACTGTTAGGACTGTTTGACAGAATTAATAGCAGTCATTCTTATTGTTATTATTTGTTATGTTGTGAAGTTAATTCAAAATGTTTAAATGTTTTCTAGTTTAACAACTGTCTTAAATAAATGTTAATAAATACTATTATGTACCTGTTCTTTGTATACCGTGTAATTTATTACTGCTGTTGGACCGGTGAGTGATTTTCAGCACAAAATGTGCATTTTGAGAATCATACATCTTTTTCACGTCTTTGGTCATATATTTGTGCTTACACCCCTTCAGAAGATGTTAAAAGCAGATAGAAAACAGTCCCTACCTTGTGTGAGAATGGTGTAGTAAAAATTACACTACAAAAATATTCGTTAAATGGATAATCTCTTCTTATGAATGACTAATAAAAATTATTAATATACTTCCATCAAATGGTTTGTGTCAAAGTTGTGAGGGCAGTGAATTTGACACATATAAATTAAACTGTAGTAATTGGCTATCTATATATGCTGAACAATGATAAAGATATGTGTAAGAGATTGTGATCTGAGCCAACTTATTAGTGTTACTTCAGCATGAAATGCGCACATTGGGGGTACATCTCTTTAATGTCTTTGATCATAAATAGTCAAAATAAGAGTCATAGATCACATGACCCTATATCTTAAGCTTGGAAGTTATAAACAATGAGGATTGCCAATTCCTCTACAAGCTTTATGATAAATGCTTAGCCAGAGTAGGCACTTATATTTCAGGAACCCCTTCCCAAACCCCTGACCATGCTTTCGTGCTTTGGCACTCCTCAGAGAGGTGTCAGGGTATTGTTCAGACATGTTTGTAATTACATCCCTCCATAAGGTGTTAAAATGATAGAAATTAGTCTCTACCTTGCATGAGAGTGGTGTAGTGAAAATTAGACTACAGAAATATTATTCATTAAGTGTATAATCTCTAGTCTAATGAATGACTCATAAAAATTATTAATATTTTCTGATTTGTTTGTATTTTTTTTATAAAACGTCAGCTACTTGATGAAGCTTCTTTTCAAGTTTCTTATTTTAATATTTCTTCCATAATTGTAGTCAAAATGTTTGATAAATAGTGTCTCTTAATAAGGTATTGTTTATTAAATGAAATACTTTCCAGACATATCAGGCAAATTGATTTACTATTTCTATCTATAAAAATTATATGCATTGCTGCTCCATTTCTTTTCAAATTCGGATTTTCTGTGTCAATTTTTCTTATTCCTATTAAATGCAAAATAATAATAATAAAATGAAATCAAATTCGATACGTTCGGCTGTGAAAATCACTATGGAAACAAACAAAATACTCTCAGAATTGTAGATTAAATACATAATGAGGTAGACAACTCAGTAGATAATTTGCTAAAATATTGCACTTCTGATGAAATAGAATTATTATAAAGATTGGAGAGTGAAATAAGATGTAGTTGAGAAAATAAATATTTTTATTTTACTTACCTCTTAATTCAATATTTGTACAGCATTAAATACTTGTTTAAATAAAAAATCCACTTTATATATAAATTTATAAAAAATATCTGGGGGGGGGGGGTAGATTTAGATCTTTTGAAGACCAGACTTAACCTGTGAGCTGAAAATATTTTGAAATACACTTACTGTTTAAATTTAGTATTGGAGGGATAGTATGAAGATGCACTAACATGTTAGAGGCATCAGAGAAGCTATGGAACTAAGAAAAAGATTAAATTTGGAATGATCTTCATCCTGTAGAGCAGTGGTTCTCAACTGGTGGGTCATGACCCAAGGTCGAACAACATTTTCACAGGGGTCACCTAAAATCATTGGAAAACACAGTTATGAAGTAACGACAAAAATAATTTTAAGGTTGGAGGTCATCACAACATAAGGAACTATATTAAAGGGTCACTGCATTAAGAAGGTTGAGAGCCACTGCTGTAGTGAATTCACAAAATTATGATGGTAATTATACAGTAAAACTAATAACTTTACACTGACATATGATATTATTGCTCAGGAATTTATGAGAAGTTGGAATGCTAGACCAGAGAATGCCAGAATCAATCCTGTGATATGTCAGATGCTTCACCAACAGCCAAACCATGCAGGGCCAGAATCAATCCTAGGATCTCCCAATCCCAAGTCAACTGAGCTAAACCATGCAGGGCCAGAATCAATCCTGGGATCCCCCAATCCCAAGTCAGATGCTTGACAAACTGAGCCAAACCATGCAGGTCCAGAATCAATCCTGGGATCCCCCAATCCCAAGTCAGATGCTTGACAAACTGAGCCAAACCATGCAGGACCAGAATCAATCATGGGATCTCCCAATCCCAAGTCAACTGAGCTAAACCATGCAGGGCCAGAATCAATCATGGGATCTCCCAATCCCAAGTCAAATGCTTTACTAACTGAACCAAACCATGCAGGGCCAGAATCAATCATGGGATCTCCCAATCCCCAAGTCAGATGCTTGACAAACTGAGCCAAACCATGCAGGTCCAGAATCAATCCTGGGATCCCCCAATCCCAAGTCAGATGCTTGACAAACTGAGCCAAACCATGCAGGTCCAGAAACAATCCAGGTCCAGAAACAATCCTGGGATCCCCCAATCCCAAGTCAGATGCTTGACAAACTGAGCCAAACAATGCAGGGCCAGAATCAATCATGGGATCCCCTAGTCCCAAGTCAACTGAGCTAAACCATGCAGGGCCAGAACCAATCCTGGGATCCCCCAATCCCAAGTCAGATGCTTGACAAACTGAGCCAAACCATGCAGGTCCAGAATCAATCCTGGGATCCCCCAATCCCAAGTCAGATGCTTGACAAACTGAGCCAAACCATGCAGGGCCAGAATCAATCCATCCAATCCCGAATCAATGCTTCACCAACTGAGCCAAACCATGCAGGGCCAGAATCAATCCTGGGATCCCCCAATCCCAAGTCAGATGCTTTATCAACTGAGCCAAACCATGCAGGGCCAGAATCAATCCTGGGATCTCCCAATCCCCAAGTCAAATGCTTTACCAACTGAGCCAAACCATGCAGGGCCAGAATCAATCCTGGGATCCCCAATCCCAAGTCAGATGCTTGACAAACTGAGCCAAACCATGCAGGGCCAGAATCAATCCTGGGATCTCCCAATCCCATATCAGATCCTCTACCAATTACACTAGACTGTGTAGAGTCCCTATTAAGTGAAATTATCAGATAACTGAAAAAGAATCCTTTTCTCCTAAAAAAATGAACAAATCCATACATTACTACTGTTGAATAAAATGGATCAAATTTTTTAAAATTATTTTGTTAATTATTCAAATTTCAGCAATTTCTATATTTTATTAATAACAATTAATTAACAATCTATACACAAAATATTTCAAAAACCCAAACAATATTATTATTTTTATTTTTTACTATAATTTTTTTTTTTTGTAAAGTTCACTTCATCTTTAAATCTAAAGAACCAGCTTTGATTAAAATTCCATCTGTTCTGGATAACTATTTGATTTAAGGAAATATTATCATTGGCTTGATCTTCTATTTATCCCATTAACAAATAAAGCTATTGCACTTTCTAATTGTTTTAATTTCACTGGAATATTACTTTTAATTTCACATAGAAACTCGAAGCAGTGCGATGCAAGCTTTATCAAAGTCAGAACTCTCTCAGCCAATATACTCAGAAAAACAACCACTTTACTTTCCCTTTCCATTCCCCACCCTGTTTTTCCCATATTTTTTTTCTATATTTCTCCAATTCCATTTCCACAACAAATTATATGGCCTAAATCCCCCTTATCTTTTCCCAAACCCACCGTAAAACTCAAGAACCCAGTTTCTGTATAATCATTTACTATCCCACTTCATTAATTTTTATTTTTATTCTTTAAATTTTATTTTAATAGTTGAATGATTATATTGCTAAAGCAGTAGCCAACTCTCCATATAGTGGTGCCACCCAGTGCAAGCCTTAGTAATCAATGGGTGCAAGAACAACCTTCTTGCACCCATTGATTACTAAGACTTGCACTGGATGGCGCTACTGTATGGAGAAATGGCTACTATTTTAACAATTTGCATAAGCAAAGGAAATTGGCATCATATGATACTTTAATAGTTTTATTGCTCAATAATTTACAAGAAGTATAAATGCTAAAAGTACTGGAGGCCCCTACATTCTACGATTTGACATTTTTCCACTGCAATAAATTCTGAAGGACAACATAATAAGTAATGATTAAGTGTTATCGTATTATCACTGAACTCTATTGCCTAATTACTCAATCTTGTTCCAGGTAAAAAATATGCATACGTATTGTGTATTAATTATTTACAAAGCCAGTCATTATACATCCCATTTATTCATATTTGTGATTAGCATATTTTCTTTCTACTGCTTTTCATTCTGAAAGCATGTAAGTATAAAAAACACAAGCACACACAACAAATGTACACTTATGTATTATAGTTCAGCAGTATAGAAAGAAACTTGTAAACATTAAATAAAACTAGAGAAACAAATATTTTTAAATAAAGAAAAAGGGTTAAAAGAATAAAAAGACCAGAATCCTGCATCAACTCTCCATGAGTTCATTCTAATTCAATGTATGTTTATCTTGCCTTTTTGTAAATGACTGTTGTAACTAGTTTTGAACAATTTATTTTTATCCAATCACAGAGCTTGAATTAAAGGATTTAAACCATCATTATTACTTTTTTAACCAATTATCTGAAAGTTACAATTGTATCAAACAATCACAGTAAAATACATTTCCCACTGTGGTCTGTGCTTTTATTTAAATGAGTAATGAGTTCAAAATAATATATTAATAATCATCTTCCAATAATAATCATTTTCAATAGTTACTGCTGAATTGATTATAACATTGCAATCAAAGCTGCAATAAACACTGTTGCATGATGATAGCCATGCTACTTAAATCTGGTTTTATTCTCGGAATTAATACTGGCACTATAGTTGTAAATAAATAATGATAATAAATATAATAACAGATGCAAACCATGGATACTACTCCCTTATTATCTCAAAGGTAGCCAAAAACTTTGAGAAAGCTTCTGGTCTCTGTCCTCAATAAACAGACTAATAAACAACTTTAAAGATAAACTCCCTCCAGAACAAATACCACATACAGTATACATGATCACATGCATACAAGCTGAAAGCAATGTGGTCTACTATGGTGACTCATATGCCAGTTCTACTATAAGACTATCACAACACCAACATCTTTACAAAAGGGCCAGAGGTAATCCAGAATATAAATCCATATTCCTTGAAGATCAAAAGGCGATGGGCCATACATTTGAGTTCACAGTAACCAGCAATCACATACATTGAGAGAAATGATGTCAAGCGCAAGATCAAGGTGGTATGGCATATAGCCAATAATTCCAACTCTTTTAACAAAAAGGAATCCTGTTTTCCCCCTTAAAAAAGTGGGATATTCCCTGCATATATTTGAATAAATTTAAATAAATGTACATTATACATATAACTACACTCCTACTCAACATTTAGCACTATGAATATGAGACTATAAGGAATTTCAAAAGTGCTAAGCTTAATTGAAAACACATAAGCTTTTCTGATCATATGTCAAAGTGCTTGAAAGTCAAATATAATGTCTCTATAGTAAACATAATATAACACATCACCATTAGTTGTTTTAAAAATGATAGTCAGTTATCTTGGTAATCTAAATCACTGTTAAATACTGTGACATCTGCTTCAGCTAAATCATATCTATATCTAATTCAAGTACTATTGAATGAAATATTTTGGCACATTGTTGATAAAGTTTGTAACTTACGTAAATTGCTTTTATATTCCTAAACAGCCAATAAAATAAAAACGCCCAACAGAATATAAAGTCAGAACATTCTGTGATTGGATATAAATTTGCTGAATATAATATTGAAAGTAACATAAAAGTCACCTTCATTCAAGATTTTGAAGGAATCATTTTATTTCGCTGAAGCAAAAAAAAAAAAAGAAAAGAAAATATTTCAACAACTTAAATAAGATCTCTAAAAGAAGTTGATCCAAGTTTCCCAAATAATTGGCTTACTTACTTGGACAGGCTAAAAGAAAATCAGATAAACAAATTAGGCTTAAAGACTGCAGATTTTATAACTGATATGTGAATAAGTACCTTAGAAAGTTTCATAATGTCAAGCAATTAGAGTTGATATTTGAGGAAGTAGCTAAGCTATTGATAGTCTACTTCAGTGGTCTTCAACCTTTTCACACCTGTGGCCCGGTAAAAATAAGGATAAGATTTTGTGGACTGGCAGAAGTTTAGATAAATTTTCTTAAAGATGTAACCTGCTTAGCCTTAGATAAGCATAATTGTTTTAACTGACCAAAACAGCACACTAGTTATTGTGTATTGTAATGGTGTTACTTACCTTCACATGCTAAACACTCTTTTTCGAGTTGCGCAGTCATACTGCTACAGAAAACATACAATAACAATCATTCTCATTAATGTGCTTGCATTTTACGTTTATTATTTCATTGTTAAAACATGCAAGAATAAAATGTTATTCACCTGAATGTTGAAAAAGTCAAAAGTTTTGATATTATTTATTGGGGGTGTGTGAGAAATACTGAGACAAAAGATAGACACCAAAGTTATTTTTTGTTTGTTTTTATTTTTTTAAAAAGGTAACAGAAATTGGTTTTAAAAATAAAAGTTTTAGTATTTTAGCGGTATACAAATAAAGCCAAAAAAAGTGGGTGCATTTTTAAACAAAAAAAAAAAGAAAACGAAACTTGAAAAAGTCAAAAGTTTTGATCTTACTTTATTTTGGGGTGGTGGGGGTGTATTGAGAAATACTTTGTAAAAGTTAGAGACAGAACTTATTTTTTGGTTTTTATTTTTAAAAAAAGGTAATAGAAATTTATTTAATGCCAAAAAAAAAAAGAATCGCCATAGAAAAAATTTAAGAGATCAAAAAAAGTCACGTTACATTTTATTGTTTTAACAGCGCTGATAAGCAGCCGTGATTGGCTATCAAAAGACAACCGGAGTTTGTATAATAAAAAACTTTTGTCTACCCCCCCCCCCCATAAACATCTGTGATAAATAGAAAAACAAATTAATTTATGTATGATTGATTAGATTTTGTTTTTGTTCTGTTTCTTTTTTTTAAATCGGGAAAAAATGCGATGAAAAAATAAATAAAAATTGTTCATATTAATTAAAAGTTTAAAATCTTATTATTTTGTTATTACAAACTTTCTTGCTAGTCTAGCTGCAGACCGAAAGAAAACTGCTGTGGCCCGGTGCTGGTCCGCGGCCTGGTGGTTGAAAATCACTGGTCTACTTCTGCCTGAGAAGTCTATAAATGATTGTGAAGATGTTATTTTACTTTGTACAATAAAGGAAAAGTGGATCATGATATTAATCTGTGATTTAAAAGAAGTTTTAAATGATGTTTTGAAAAATTGTTTTATCTGTGATATGCAGGATTATATAGTTAATGGATGCTATCAATACTTTGAACTCTGCAGTAGTCCAGGCCTTGGCTGAATCAGCTGCTGATTAAGCTTTACTTTTGAGGGAAAATATTTTTTTCTCAAATTAAAGTGATAAAATAGAACAGCAAATATGGCTCTAAATTCAAACCTCAAACTAAGAGTATGCCAAATTTAAGCCTGGATATAATTTGGGAAAAGGTGCTATGAGTGCAGCAAAAACACTCGTGGAAATAATGTTCTTAAATATAATGCCAGTTTATTTTGCCACCATATTGGTAATCTTGAACCAGCCAGTTACATAACTAGGACATACAAACTGTCACAGATAAGATTTTGAGGCTATTAAGAAAGAATTTTAACTATACTTTGTTAAAGTTCAAAAGATTTGAATGCAGACTTTAATATCTAAAAATAATATCCCCCTGATTATTAAGTTAGACTGTGTTTCAGCAGTCCATTATTTAAAAAAAAAATAGTTGAACAACAATAAATAAAAAAAAACATTTCACAATTAAGCAAGACAATCATATTTGTCCAGGTTGCTAAGAATGATGAACCTTTCATCTTCTTATTTCAATCCATGAGCATGGCAGTGTGGTTGCTACTTAGAATATGCAATAGTTGAAGCAAATAACAGTAGTAATCTAAATTTGATAGCCAATAACCATTTCTCATTGAACTACTATTTAATATTGAATCTAAAGATCATGATTATCACTTTGATTGGTAAAACAAAATATGGCAGTGAAGAAACTTAGCCATTGGCAGAAAATAGTTTGTCATTAGTTACATAGAACATGTGGCTTGATGACATGGCCAATAAATCATTTATGTTTTTGGAGCCATTTCAAAGGAACATCATTTCATGCTATATTATCTATTGGATTCTGGACAAAACTGTTTGCTTTTATATCAAACAATGGAAAATCATTCCCATCATTCAAATTCAAAAGCTTCTGTTTAATTAACAATATTGATCAGATTTTTATACAGCCTTTCTATCCTGAAAGTAATGGGAAACCTAAAAGAAATCAGGAAACAAGAACAAAAAAAGAACAGTAAAAACAGTTCAGGAAGTTAGAGTAACTAAGTTGTTATTTGCACATGATTCTGAACTTGGTTATTGGTAAAACATGAACTGACCTGTCTGCTTTTAAACCAAATAGAGGAATAAAGCTCTCAACATTTCAGATTATTTTTCAAATAACATTTTTGTATACACACTGATGACTATATCATATATTCAGTGGGTCTCCTTAAATAGATTAATATTAAAATCACACAACAAAATCAAGAGGCTGTGTTCAAGTCAGAAAAAAAACATTTCACATCAACCTTGAAAACAATTTAGGCAACAGCAGACTGGTTTCTCCATTTGTTTGATGTTGCCTTAACAGTCAAGATATTAGCATTGAAAACAGCATAAGATGTCAAAAATGGCACCAGTGTTTAAGATTGAGAAATAATTGAAATATAGTTATGAACAAACTATTTTTATCAATTGTAGACATTTTACTCCATCCATACTAAAAACAATTGAACAAAAGGATCAAAATTAGCATTACCAATCATTCTCCCAAACAATGACATTCTTAGCCAATCATAATAAAATACATTTTCCACTGTGATCTCTTTTTAGGTTAATCTCAGAATAATCATCACCAACTTGAATATTCATTGCTATGTGTTATACCATAATAATCAAAACTGCTGCAACTTATCAATTCTGCCCAATAGGGTCATAAATACAATAGATTGTTCCATAATAAGCAAATATATTTATTAATTGACTACTGATATATCTCAACTTATCTTCAACTAATAGGCTAGTCTAGATTCCATCTTATTTTGATTACATTGAGCATTGTTTACCACAGACTAATAAAATAGTATTAACAGGATAAGGGGTGATCATGCTCAGTGATTCCAGTTGTTTTCATTATGGAAAAGGATCTGTCTATAAATTCAATCCACTTGCAGATAAAGTCAGTCAACAATAATTTATTGTCAGACTTGAACGGCAGTATGAACATTGTCCAACAATATGGTTAAAGTAGTGAAGCAAGTTCATGTTAGAACTGGAAGCTGCTAGAACCTAATTCAGACATGGGACAAGATATCACAGAACAACTGCAAGGTCACTGTACCTATTCATAGGCAAGCTACCACACTACAACTGGAAGTGATAAGTAAACTTAGAAATGTACCTGAAATCCTTTACAGAAATAGTTGCACAGCAACTAAATGATATACCAAGTCAACAGTATCAGGTGAAGTATGCGCTTACGGCCATTTTGAATTATAAGATCCGCCCACGCTGACATATCCAAGCGATAAATGACATCGATCAATGTACACGTGGTCGCGACCCGACCATTCGTTACAAAATCGCAATTTTCATCAATAATAATATTAAAAAACCCGCAATATTTAATCGTATTTTGGTTGTTTATTATATTATTAAATTTAAAACTGCTATGTGTAAATCTTAATATCTATTGTTAATATTTAAAAAAAAAAAACCATTTGATTATATTGAAGTGTATAATTTCCTAAGAAATAAAAAAGTTATTCCTACTAAGATTTTTATTAAATTAATTTTGACCAAAAATCTCTTCATATAAAGTAAACGGAATTTCTTTTAAAAATTTGACCCAGGGAGATATATCGCACCTATTTGCATCACCATGTCATTTAACCTTAAGGTAAAAAAATAAAAAAGTACGATAATATGAGAACTTTAGGCTAGAATTAGTAATTAAGAAATAATATCTAAAAAAGACAGATAATTTTTTGGTATTGTCTATTCACTTCAGCTTTAATTAAATTTAGAAAGTAGGTTCCTTTTGAAACAAAAAAATAAAGGAGGCGCACTCAAAAGTAAAAAAAATTTTTAAAAAACAAAACAACTCGTATTTTTTTTATTTATTAATCATTTAATATTTTTGTGCTATCTGTACACTAGCGACATCCTTTTATAATGTGATAAAGGTTATTATCATATTGCACAATCTCTAAACTTTATTCTTCATAACAAACAAATTACTTATGAATAAAATAAATGAACACTTTTTAGCAGCAGAATCATTATTTATTATAATAATTCATTGTTAAGTGGAAAACCGCAAATTAAAAAGGTCTTTATGTATTCTTACAATCCCTATCGATTGGTATGATATTCAAGCGTCAATAAATTTTTCATGAAGATCCCTCAGAATATACTGAATATTCAATGTTTATGTTCAATATATTTTGTATTAAATGAATAATATTTTTTCAAAAGGGGATTCATCTTAATGCGGTGCGAAAATAAATTATATTAATAAGGAAACAAGCAGCAGCCATTCGTCAAGTATTATTGCTTAACTTGGAGTGTTCTTTTTCCAAGTTGGCACAACTTGATTACGTTCACATACATCTACGTACAAAGACCGGAAACGTATATTAATAAGCAAGTATATTATGCGCATGTAAATACATTCGTACGTAATATTGACTATGTTTACTTCATGCACGCCGCCTCAAACACAAACCCATAATATAAATATTTTTAAATAAAAGTTTGTAATCAATACGTGTACATATGTTTAAGATATAATATACGTTGAAGTGCCAAAGACGTAAATATTTTCCATAATTATTCAATAATTAAAGCTTATTTTTCTTAACACATATTCTTCAGACTGTCTCAGGTGCAAACTTGATAGTCTGCTATCAGGAGATTGTACTTTTCTATATTAATTATTATTTATGAGTAAATGAAAGAATGTACATTGAAGTAAAATAGTTTTTTCCCCCCACCTTACAAGATTAAACTGGACTTAACAATATGTTTAATTAGCTAATGTTTTAAAAAAAAATCGTAAATGTCATTTAAAAAATGAAATCATTTCTATTTTTGATGTCTCCATTTCATGGATAATTAATTGCGGTAAACTTTAGTGGCAGCCTGGGTGGTGAAAGAAAAATAATTGTAAATAAACATTAAAATTTCAAATATGATAATTTCATTTCATATATGTTTATATTTGTATGTACAGTGCATGCAAGTAAACTGTTCTCGAGAATGGCAGGTTTTATGGCTCCAAATCAAGTGACCAACAGTTGATTATCATTACCATCGCTTCCTACCAACCCTTATCATGTTAAAGATTAATTGTAAAGTAATGATTTAAATATTAAAAGATATCGTATTAAAAATGTATATTAATATTTCCACACACACATTCATTCTGTCTTCAAGTAAACTCCACTGATATTTCAGTTAAGAGCTATCAGGCAACTGAGAAGAAAGACCATGATGTTTATTGATCTTAAACTCAGAAATAAAAAGCCAATAAACTCACAACACTGGCTAATGTGTGTTGATGAGCAGCCCATCCACGTTCGTATACTATATGAATAAGCACAAAGTAATAAACAGCTGCAATGACAAGAGTATATGGAGTGGACATTAGGAATTTGCTCCGTTTTTTTTAAGGCCTTCAAGGGGAATCAAAGCATCTCCTTTCAATTAACAGCAAATCCCTTTAGACATGTACTATATTACAAAGGAACACACACTGGAAATGCAAATAGAGTAGGATTCATTATAAATAAAAGGTGGAAGAATAATGTTGTGGAGATTGATGGTGTATCTGATAGATTGGCAAGATTAGTTATTCTACTTAATAGCAAATATCAAATGCAGATAATACAGGTTTATGCCCCAATAAGTTTTCATTGTGATGAAGAAATAGAGGATTTTTATATGTATGTACAAAAAGATTTTGATCAGACCAAACAACATTTTAAAATTGTCATGGGAGACTTTAATGCTAAGATTAGTAAACAATTGAAAGATGAAAGTGCTCTAGGTAAATTTGGTTATGGTGATATAAATGAGAGAGGACATAGAGTTGTGGAATTCGCAGAAAAAGGAAAACTTTATATTATGAATTCTTTTTTTGAGAAAAATGTTAAATGCAAATTCAAATAAGGGGAGATCAGAATTAAATTATATTTTGACTAACAAAAAATATGTATTTCAAGATTGTAATGTTCTTAATATTTTCAACACAGGAAGTTATTATCAATTAATAAGATGTAAGATCCATGTTCATGCACAACTAAATAGACAAAAATTATTAAGAAAAACAATATTCACAATGTAATCTTCAGAAACATTCCAATGTATTTAAAATATAACTTGCAAATTATTTTCAAATATTAACAGATTTTAAACATAATCCAGATTTCAATGAAATCAATAGAAATATAAGTGATACACTTTTAAAAATGACAACAAAAATAGGTAGTACAAAAAAGCAGCACTTGGTGAGTAAAATTTCTTCTGAGAAAAGACAATTTATGAGAAAAACAAGGAATATGAAAATATATAAAAATGAGCATTAAGAAGGATTGAATATCTCAAATTTTGAAAGTGGTGCAAAAAAGAGTTGATAATGATATAAGAAAGTATAATTGTGAGCTAGCAAGGAAAGCTATAGAAGAGAATAAAAGTCTTAAGAGTATCAAATAACATCTTGGTAGTGGTAGAAACTTATTTCTGCAATAACAAATAAAGATGGAATTATTCCTAAAAGGAGAGATGATATCATGAAATGGGTAGAAGAGTTCTATCAAGAATTTTATAGCAATAAAAAACAAGGAAAAGTATCTCCTACAGCTACTATATCTTCTGAACCAAAATTTTAAAGGAAAAAGTGAGACATGCAATTAAATTTATGAAGAAAGGAAAAGTTTCAGGTAGTGATGGAATTACAATCAATATTTTAAAAGAAGCAGATGAAGATATAGATTTTTTTTGGCAAAGTTATATACCAAATATAACAATTGACAAAAATATACCAGATGATTAGAAGAATGCAGTATTAATATTTTAAAAAAGTGATAAAGAATATATTAGAAATTACAGACCTTTCATCCTTTTATCAGTTATATACAATTTTTTTTCCAAATAATTACAATTCGTTTACAGTGAACTTTGTATTTTAACCAATGAAAAGAACTGGCTGAATTTAAAAGTGATATGAGTAAAGAGGATCATATCCAATATTGAGAGAAGTTATAAAAGGACCAATGAATATGAGATGCCATTATGCTTTAGATTTGTAGATTACAAAAAGGCATTTGATTCTATAAGCATTTCTTCAGTGATTAAAACATTATATTGTTAGGGTATAGATCCAGGATATTGTCATTCTGAAGAATATAAAAATACAACAGCAACAATTAGATTACATAATGATACTAGGAAGATTAACATGGAGATAGGTTTATGATAGGCTGACTCCATGCTAGAAGTATTTTGTGGATTAAAATGGGAAGCTAGGAGAGTAAAAGTAAATAGAGATTATTTAAGTCATCTAGATTTTTGCAGATGATGTAGTTGTTTTTGCAAATAATGCTTTAGAGCCCAAGAAAAAGTTATAAGAGTTATCAGATGAAAGTAAGAAAGTAGGATTAGGAATATTCAATGGATTTTCTCAAAAAATGGAAATAAAGATTGATAATGATATATTAGAAGAATTTAACAACTACAAATATCATGGTCAAAATATTACCATATATGGAAACATAATGGATGAAATTAATCTAAAATTAAACTTGTTTGGAATGTTTTTGGTAGAAATAACTTAATATTAAAAGGAAATATGGCTATATGTTTGAAAAGAAAGATTTTTAATAAATGTATTTTATCAGTTCTTACTTATGGATCTGAGATTTGGACACTTAATAGAACAGCAATACACAGACTTCAGATCATTCAGCTAAGTATGGAGGGATGCATGTGCATGTTAGGAATAATAATAAGAGACCAAAAACAAATATATGGATGAGAGAACTCACAGGTGTTCTTGACATCATTGAAAGAATTAAGAGATTGAAGTGGAATTGGGCTGGACATTTTGCTAGAAGAGATGATAATAGATGGACAGTTGAAGTCTTAAATTGGATTCCAAGAGACTGTAAAAGATCTAGAAAGAGACCACATGTGAGATGGATGGATGGAAGCGTGCTGAAGTGATGTGGAAAAGAAAGGCTAGAGATTGGAGATGAATCAAACTTGGAGAGACCTTCATCCTACAGTGGATTACTAATGGTTGAAAATGATGATGATTAATATTTCCATGAGAGAGGGTGTGTTAGTATACACCCCAAGTATGTATTGCTCACCCATGATGTGTGTTCAAATCCTAAACAGAAGAAAATCCTAAGTCTTATTATAACCTGAATTCGTTTTCATTTCAGGTTCCAATAAGTCTTAAAAATCTTTTTTCATGTAGAGGGTTCAAAACTAGTCTAGATAATCTTCCAATATTGGTCACTATAAAATGCTCAAGATTGACCCTGCTTCAATTGGAAAAATTGGTAAGTCATACTCTCCTAGCTCAACCTTTGTGAAGGGTTATTAGAGAGATCATTGTTTTTGCAGAGAGCTATTTAAATACAGTTTACATTGATCTTTTACATGTGCATATATTTAAAATCAATAAACTCCAATTCCAACCAACTACTGAAAAGTTAAAAAGACATGACCTCACAAGTCTATGCTTTCAGACCAAAACACACAGTAATATGAACACATTTTCTACAGCAAATCAATAAAATAATCAAAGTGTAATAATTGTTGGTTCATAATCTTTGCTACTCATAACTACTATCGCTTCTTTAAAAACTGAAATATGAACTATTCTGTATATTATTAAAATGTAAAAACAATATCATTTTTCTCTCAATATATATATATATATTATAACGATCCAAACGAAGTGATATAATTTATAGATTTATTTTATATATATATATATATATATATATATATAAAATCAAAACTACCCCAAATCTAAAATTAAACCAGACCAGCATAAAAATAATATTAAAACACAACCTAAGGTTTCACTGCTACAAGCAGACTTCTCAAGTGTAAAGAACTACAAAAAAACCACACATTATATATACTATTAAAAACTACCCACAAATCCATTCACTTCCCATCCACCCTTAATATTAAAAGAACTCTTAAATAAGTTAATTGCTTCAGAATAATAAATTTTCAATAATAAAGACTCTTTAATTCTTCTTTTGATTTCATTTCTCTCAAAGAAGACAACCTTAGCTTCATCAAAATCAATAGTGTGGCCTGTGTCTTTTTCATGGACATACAAAGCAGAACTAAGATATCTATTTTTAACACTACTTTTATGAACCTTTATTCTTTCATTTAAACTCAAACTACTCTGACCTATGTAAACCTTCTTACAAAATAAACAAGGAATAAAATATACCACACCAGGAATAGTCTTTCTATCAAAAACTTCTTTTGTATTATTTAATAAATTATTCAATGTAACACCCCTTTTCCAAGCAATTTTCTTATTTCCAAACAATTTACTATTTCTACACACAATTTTATAAGAAGACAATTTAAATGGCAAAGAAATAAAATCATATTTTTCTTTAACCTTTACATCCTTACAAATATTACTATTAAATAAAATACTTTTAACAAATTTATCAGAGTATCCAACACTCAAATAATCTTTATAAAATTGATATTTCTGAAACAAAGCTACCCCACTAGAATTATTTAATTTAATATTCCTATGACAATAATTCCTTAAAGCAGCTACTTTATGAGATACAGACTGATAGCTATCAGGTTTAATTATAGATCTTAATTCTTTACTTTTAACTAAATGACTGCACAATAAACAATTAGTTTCTATATTTCTAATCACCAAAAGATCTAAAAATTTTAATGTTTATATATATATATATATGTTTTATATGAAACTCCAGACAAACTATGAGCCCACTACCTATAAACCCGTCACCTCATCGGAACAGCATTGATCTGACAAACTAAGTTCTCCTAAAATTTGCTTAATAGATTTTAAAAACTATCTGCATTAGCTATGGGGCATGAAATCCTCAACCAGTAAGTGCTAATTGAGGTTTGAACTTGATTGATCAGTACTGTACATTAATCACTAACGATAAAAACCTTTTAACAACTAGATCATTACAAAATTTATTTGGAGTATATTTTGTACCATTAGTATTTAAATAATTCTAATCCATATATACATATAAACTTAAAATAATTAATCTGCTTCGCAGAACAATATAATATCCACATTTTTTATGTCTATGCCAATTATCATATTTTTTATCTGACTAAATAGATTGCCATTGATAAAACAGAAGGTGTTACTGCAGGTTTGTTTAAATGATTCTTTGAAAATCTTGCTTGCAAATAATCTTTGTAATGTATCCAGACTTGACAGTGTTGTAATAAAAGGTTGGTATTATTTACAGGTTAATTTAAATAATTCTTTGGGAATATTCAGCAAGTTCGGTTGCACCTCAATTTATTGATTATCCTTGTACCATTTTTCAGTAACCATAATCTGCTTTTTTGATCACAGATTTAGTGTATTATATTATTTATTATAGAAATAAAAATTCATTATTTCACATGATCATCATCTCCTATGCTTACTCAAGCTGTTATTGACAATGGCAAACTCTCCATACAGTAGTGCCATCCAGTGCAAGCCTTAGTAATCAATAAATGCAGAAAGATTTTTGCATAAAATCTCCATCTATAACCTATTCATTCAATATCCTTGGACTAGTTTCTAGCTTGTGGCTTTTATCAGTGAGGAGCTTTGGATCTGAGAGCACTGCACCTAGATCTAAGGATCTAATGCAACCCTCCAGCAAGCAAACATCTTTTACCTACTTAGTTTACTATAAAGCTAGGAGCTCAAAATAAAAACACCTTAATGTTTTCAATCAAATCTCATTTGTTTGTATAGTCATATAGATCTGAACCCAGTTCAACATCCATACATTTTGTTGTAGGTGAGCATTGTCTAAATAATTCTTTTAGAATTTTGTGTATTTGAATTTAAACAGATTAATTATTTTAAGTTTATATGTAGATATGAATTAGAATTATTTAAATACTAATGATATAAAATATTTCAATAAATTTTGTAATGATCTAGATATTAAAAGATTTTTATTGCTAGTTATTAATGCATCAATA
This sequence comes from Epiperipatus broadwayi, assembly GCA_028023455.1. Classification (NCBI taxonomy): domain Eukaryota; kingdom Metazoa; phylum Onychophora; class Udeonychophora; order Euonychophora; family Peripatidae; genus Epiperipatus; species Epiperipatus broadwayi. Next base: position 42,150 of record JAQFVV010012596.1, read on the forward strand.
GTTTTGGGATATTAGATGACTAGGCTTTAGATGGGGATTTTATACAAAAACCTCCTGGAATCCATTGATTACTAAGGCTTGCACTGGGTGGCACTACTATATGGAAAATTTGCTACTGTTAATTCATTATACGAACTATAATTTTTTTGCATTTATCACTGAAATATTGATATGCATTTACATTATATAAACATATAAACATTTTGTTATAGTAATTGGTTAAGTTTAAAGTCTTATTGGTCACCATCTGGTTACTTTTAATAGCTACAATTTGATGCCTCTTAGTAATGGTATCCAAACTTGTTTGTTCTATGAAATAGGTTATATTTTTAGTATTATATATTTGATAGATCATAAAATGTACTTCCGTGTTCATTAAAATCATTAGGATTTCATTTAAAATAGTTGAATGCATACACAATAGACACACATACATATATATATATATTGTTAAAAGAAGGTTGCCTTGACAACAGGTTGAGATTTGATTGTTATTGGGATTGTCTAAGAGTTTACTGATTTTAATGATATATACATAATTATTAAAATCAGACATCACTTAGACAATGTCAACAATTAACAATCTCAACCTGTTGTCAAGGCAACCTCTATATATTCCAGCAGTAGCATTATAACAAGTGATTAGAAGAAAGGCAGAACAATAAAGTTATGTGATTGAGGCAAAAGAAAAAAGACTTGAAATAATAATCATGAAATAAATATAAAAAATGAAAGATTAGAAATATAGTCATAAATTATTATTAATTTTGTATAATAAATTGAATCATAATATAATAATAAATCAACTATGCATTTAATACTGTTTCGCAATGCCTTAATTACAACTCTCTTTGACAGTTTTGATTGCCTCAGCAATCTTCTTCAGAACTACAACATAATACAAATATATTAAAGTGCATAGTTGATTTATTATTATATACATTTGGCAATGCAATAAGAAAGATTAGTTAAATTGAATCATATTGTATAATTAAAACTATAATATTTACAAATGTATAGTATTTCTAAAAAATGCATGCACTTGTGTGAAAAAGCACTTATTTATATATTTAATCTATAAAAAAATATCTTAATATTTAAACAGCTTTCTCAGATATTCTAAATCATTTGAACAGTTTAAGAATTCTGCTATAGTTAAGATTGTGTAAAGTGCTATACAGCAATACTGATTAAAACTAATATTTATTGTGATGTAAAGAGAGAAGAAAGGTTGCGTAGGATTTTTGTAGCCAACTAATTCATCTACAAAATAGAATTTTAAAATGCATAGTAAGTATTTCAGATACAATTGATATGATTAAATATGATTAACATTAACGTATAGATTGAAATTGGATATTATGAAATAAATTTTTGTTTGTTTTGAAATAATTTATTTTGCTCTACTTGAACAATTATGTAAATGTAATTTTATGTTTTAAGGTTTAAATTTTGCCTCTATAAAATTCAACTGCTGTTCAATGTCAAGACTTTATCTATTCTATGAATATGACCTGCCTGGTTGAAAGCAATGCTAAGCTGTAGTTAATTTGTAATATTTTTAATCTTTCCTTTGTAGTGAACTATGCTCAGTATTGTATTACAAAATATTTTCTTTTGTATTCAAATTATTAATTAAATAAATCATTAACTAAAGACTAATTGAAAATGAGCATGTCCTCACTTGGTTAACAATATTTATTAAACAATTAGCAATATTGTTTTTTTTTTATTTCGGAAACCCATAGACACAAGAAATTAGCAATTGGTTGTATTTATATGTAATGTTTTAATCTGCAAATTCATCATTATTTATATTAAACCACTAAACATCACATGATCTAGGTGCAGTGCTCTCAGATCCAAGGCTCCTCACTGACGAAGGCCACAAGCCAGAAACTAGTCTGGGGATATTGGATGAGTAGGCACTAGATAGGGATTTTTATGCACAAGCCTTCTGGCATCCAATGATTACTCTGGCTTGCACTGAGTGGCACTACTGTATGGAGAGTTTTGCCTGTTTTAATCATCATTTATATCAAGGCATATAATAAAAATTACATTATTATATCTGTTTTTAAATCACCTGATGAATTGAAGTTATTTACCAAATGTGTATATAGTGAGAATTGGTCTATGAAATTTACACTAGATAATTTATAATTTAATATCAAGTTTTTGATAAGAGTGCTATAAACCCAAAATGCTTGATTGGTCAAAACATATTTCAGGCATTTTAATCACATTTGTTACCTACATATTCTTTATAGCGTGATATTTTTATTGTATTGATTGTTACAGAGTGTATATAAATTTTAATCATCTACTGTGAGATACGAATACTGATTCATTAAATTGAAGCATCTCATACATATATATATATGTAAAATAAATAAAATATCCGTTAATTAAAAACAATATTGTAATTATAATTGAAATAATATTTTTAACGGTTTATAAACAATTACAAATAATCCTTAAATCCGCAGAAGTACTTTCGGTTATAAAATGGAACAAATAAACAATAGTTTATGTCAATTTTTAAAAAAATTATTATAATTTAAAAGAAATGAAGATTAATAGTAAAAAATGGATATCTATTCCATTTATTTCAAATCCACAAGTGAAATTTTTTAAGGATTTATATAAGAATGTGTTTAATGTTTCATTCTATGTTCCAAACAATATTAATAAATTAGTCAATAATTCTAAGGATGTCATACCTGTCAAGCAAAAAAGTAATGTCATATATCAAATTTTTTGTGATTGTATGCTATCATATATAGGTGAATCTAGGTGCAGTATTGAGAAAAGATTGAAGGAACATGAATTGTTATATAAGCGTGTAAAAAATAAAAATAATGGTGATTTAATATCTCCTTCAGTTTTCTTTGATCACGAAAAAACATGTAAATATAAATTTAAATTTAATTTTGAAAATGTGAAAATTCTTTATGAAGAGAGAAACCATAGTAAAAAAAAAATTAAAGAGGCAATTTTTATAAACAGGAATAAAACGCATTTAATAAATCGACAAGCTTCTAACATTAAAATACGAGATTCGTGGAATTTGAATTGATGACATTTGCTTCTGCTTTTGTTTTTGAATTTAATGGCAGTTGAGGCAGGTTAGAAAGTAACCGAAAATACTTCTGCGGATTTAAGGATTGTTTGTAATTGTTTATAAACCGTTAAAAATATTATTTCAATTATATATATATCCCACTGCAGGAAGAAAGTCTCTCCAAGTTCAATCCATCTTCTCTGATTTCTAGTCTCTCTTCTCCACACCACTCCCACAAACTTTTTTATTTCATCCATCCATCTCACATGTGGACTCTTTCTGGGTCTTTTATAATTTATTGAAATTCAGTTTAAGATTTCAATTGTTCGTCTATTATCATCTCTTCTAGCAATATATCCAGCTCAACTCAACTTCAGTCTCTTATTATTTCAATGCATCTCTCCATACTTCTTTGAGTGGTTTGCTTTTCTTACATGTTAAAATCTCAGATCCATAAGTAAGAGCTGGTAAAACACATTTATTAAAAATCTTCATTTTCAAATACGTAGATATATTTCATTTTAATATTAAAGTTATTTCTACCAAAAGTATTCCAACTAAGTTTAATTCTATAATTAATTCCATCCATTATGTTTCCATGTATAAATAATAATCTGACCAAGGTATTTGTAGTTGTTAACTTCTCCCAATTCATCATAATCTTTATTTTCTTCTTTTTAGAAAATCCATTGAACATTACTTCAGTCTTTTTAACATTTACCTTTAGTTCCATGTTCTTACTTTCATCTGATAACTCTTCAACATTTCCTGAAGATCTAAAGCATTATTTGCAAAGACAACTACATCATCTTCAAAATCTAATCTCCATTTACTTTTGCTCTCTTAGCTTCTAATTTTAATCCACAAAATATTTATTGCAAAACTGCTGCCACTCTGTCATAACTCCTTTTAATGTTAATCTTCTTAGTATCATTATGTAATCTAATTGTTACTGTTGCATTTTTATAAATATTCTTCAAAATATGTCAATATTCTGTGTCTACATCTTGATGATCCAATGTTTTATCACCGAAGAAATGCTTATATAATCAAATGCCTTTTCATAATTTACAAATCCAAAGCATAATGGCAACTCATATTCATTGGTCCTTTCTATAACTTCTCTCAATATTTGGATATAATCCACTGTGTATATTAAAATCACTTTTAAATCCGGCTTGTTCTTTTGCTTAGTTAAAATCCAAAGTTCACTGTAAATGAGTTGTAATTATTTTACTAAAAATTTTATACACAACTAATAAAAGATTGTTAGATCTATAATTTCTAATATTTTCTTTATTACCTTTTTTAAATATTAATACCGAATTTTTCCAATCATCTGGTACATCTTTATCATTTAGATATTTGGTATAACTTTGCCACAAAATTTTCTATTACTTCATCTGATTCTTTTAAGATATCGATTATAATTCCATTATTACTTAAAATTCTCATTCTTCATAAAATTAATATCATGTTTCACATCTTTATTTAAATACTGAGCAATTAAAAAGATATAATACTTGTAGAGATTCTTTTCCTTGTTCTTTATTACTATATCATTTTTGATAGAACTCTTCTATATATTTCATGATGTCATCAATCTTTATAGTAATAGCTACATCTTTTTTTCTTATGACAAAAATAAGTTTTCTACCAATAAAAGATGTTGTTTTACACTCATCTTGATATTGTAAAAAATTTATTTCAGCAATAAGAAAAAAATGTGAACCTGTTATTAAAAAGAGAAATGACATTATGAAATTGTAGAAGAGTTTTATATATGTGACTGTTTAAACATTCTAGTTTTAAAATCAAAAATGTCATAGTAAAGATATATAAAATCAAATTATTATTTCTGTGTAAATGTTCAAGCATTTCTATCTCTAACTCACTTTATTAATGGCAGTTGTCTGTGAAATGTATGTACAATCAGAGAAGTTGATAGAGAAAATTTTGCATTGGCAATATCTCATGATTTAATAAAAAGATTTTGAAAAGTGTGCTGTAAAATCTAAAAGATGTGATTGATTACACACACATATATATATATATTGTAACTGTGATAACTATACATAATGCTTACAACATAAAAATGTATTTATAATAAATACTGTGGTGATGATCAAAAATGGCGCCTGCACTTCAAAGGTCAAATCCAATATAATTACTTCAAAAGCATTTTCTTATTTCTTTTTACATCCAATTTAAATAGGCCTTAGGTGTCACTTTTTTTAGAAAAAAAAATACATTTGAATTATTATCTTATCTTTGATCATCATCTTCTCAATATATATTTGTTATCCCAGCATGTCCCCCAGAGGATCACAAAACTTCTCAGGTTTAATGGTATATTAATGGTATATATCTGGAATGAGTTCAAACAGCAAAATAACTAAACTTGATAACAAAATAATATAATAATTTATTTACACTAATTATAAAATAAATAAAATAAAGAAATTGTTGCTTATATATTCACAACTATCATAAAATCATAAAATACAAATTATTGAAATTAACAAACATCAAATTTAAAAGTAATTATAAATATATAAAAATGCCTATTAATATTAATTCTAAGGCCCTACAATATTTGAAGATACTTTGGTATTATTTCTGCTATGACATATTACTCTAAGTTTGCGTATGTTTAAAATAATGCCTCGAAGGAATGCATGAACAAATTTAATAGATAAAATTTGTTCACAGATCACTGGAGGCATTGAAACATATTGCAAACTTAAAATAATATGTCACCGAAGATAATATGTCATAACATGTATAATATGAAACTTCAAATGTAAAAAAAAATAAGGGAGACATATATTTACAATAATAAAACAGATAGTTATAAATTGTGCCTTTTTATTACAACACTATGCACCATCAAAGCCATCTTTCCCTTTCCTGGCATAGTCCGATGCGCTATCATAATCTGTGTGTAATACTAAAAAAAAAAAACCGCATAAAATCGTGAACTATAAGATGAAGTTGTACCTTTATCTACAAATATCAAACTGTAAGTTAACATTATATTTTAGTAAGTTTAATGTTATATTTTAAATATTTTTTGTTTTTGGTAGTCTTTTGATAGCTGGTCATGGCCTCTTGATGGCGTTGTTTATGTATTAAAGCAATAAAATGTAACATTACCAGGCTGCAATTTTTAAATTCAAGAAAAAACAGTATTATCTACAAATGTTGAGAATTACTGTGTCGGACTGAACAGTGTAATATGTATGAACATGATCACTGTCTTAATTTTAATTATAAAGCATTCATCCAACTCCATACAAAATTCACCAAATATCCACTATTCTGGAAGTATTCTGCCAACCTGGTTCTTACATTTGTTAAAGAGGCTTCTGTCAGTTTCAACAATTTTATCCGGACCTCCAATTTTTTGTTTCTCTGAATATAATAATCTATATGTACACACTTCACATAGATAGTTGTTCTAGACAACAATGGTTTGGGCTGGTATTTTGAGTTAATCTTTGCATCATTTGATGGATGTCAATTGTGGTGACCATCTATAGATGAATTGTAGCCCAGTCATAACTTAATTTTTGAGTCCTCAAACATGATAGCACAAAATCAGTAAAACTGAAAATCACAGTGATAACACAAAATCTCACAGGTCAGCACATTTTATAACTTGTAGATGTGTACATATGTCAAGAGTTGACATAGATTAGTCATGGCAGGATTTTGATTGCTATGACATCATGAACAGAAACTTTGAATAAATATTACTGAACTAAAATGTCACCAGGGTAATAGGTCATAGCAGGAATAATACCAAAGTATCTATTCGATTATTCAATTATAATAATAAAAATCTTACCCATATTGTTTTTACAATGTTTTTTTGTTAAATCATAAACTTATGTTCTACATTTTCCACAAATCTTTGATAAGTCTTTATAAATACAGTTTTTATTTTAATTAACCTCCTTGGGCATCAATGATTGTAAACAAAGGAAATGGATCTCACTAGAGATAAGTACAAGGTAGGTCTTATGATAGAGTCCTCTTATTTTTTTTTTTTATGGTATGGTTTTCTTCTTGCAAGTATGTGATCAATATTCATATCTAGATAAATCTATATAATCCCAGGTCTTCAAGTTATCTGCTTCAGTTCTTTAGCTGCACATAGCAAATATTATTAATGTGACTGAGTTAGATAATAGTATTGAAAAATATTTTTAAATAGTTAGCAATGTAAAGCTGATCTATAATTCTGTAGGAAAATATTTTGTTTTCTATTACAGATAAAGTTACAGTAATTACTCTATCAGATTCATTCTTTGGTTGGTTATAGTCCTTCATGTTTTTGCTCTCTTGCTGGTAACATCTGCTCTACTTTTCTATTAGCATTTTTTCCTCACTTCTCCCAAATAGTCTACATTGCTGTCATCTTTGATTCAAAACTAAAAACCATTATTATTTTCAGACCTGTTTATATTTTTTCTCATAGCAAGGACACCATATCCCATCATCCTAGGTCTTTAATTGTATTTATTTTGTTATGTTGATAAACATATTTATGGCACTGGACAAACTAGTTACCTCTGTACTAATTTATATTGGAATGTTTTACAAAACTTCATCTCAAATTTGATTATCAAATTTAATTATGCAAAACAATGTTAATTAACCACTGTAGGATATATAGGTCTTATGAATCTTCTCACTCATTAAGTTAGTCAATTACCTATTCATAGATATTTTTCTTTAAGGAAAACAATATCCATTTTCCGATCAATAATTAGATAGGTAGATACATTGCATATTATCAAGTATTTAAAGAAAAAAAAACAATTTCTAAATTTGCTTAGAAATCCTTAGTTGTCTTAAAAAATTCCACGTTCCATCTAAATTTGAACTCTGGATTCTAAGCATGACAGATGGTGATAATCAATAGGTTCACCTATTTAATTATATATATATATATATATATATATTATCTTTGCAATTTGTAAAAAAGAAAATGACATTCAAGCAGCTATAGAAACTATACTTTTTAAAAAAAACTTATAATCTAAAAATTTTAGCTTAAATCAATAGCGTAAGTTCTTAAGTTCTATTACTGATCATCACCATGAGGCTTCTGCAAAATATGTATCCATGATTCTTAAAACAGGCAAAACTCTCCATACAGTAGTGTCACTCAGCGCAAGCCAAAGCAATCAATGGATGCCAGAAGGCTTGTGCATAAAATTCCTAACTAGGGCCTACTCATCCAATATCCCCAGACTAGTTTTGTGGCTTTCATCAGTGAGAAGCCTTGGATCTGAGAACACCACCTAGCTCTTAGGATCTAATGCAACCCTCCAGCAGCCATATTTTATCTCTACTTAACTACAAAACTATGAGAATAAAATTTGGAAACACAATAATATTTTCAATCCAAGCTCATTGGCTTATATAGTCATATAGGTCTGAACTCAGTTCAGTACCCATACATTTTGTCATCGTTGGTTCTTTAATAATGATAGCCACCATTATCCTATTAGGCAGGATTGCTATTAAACCTTAAACATCACATGATCATCATTTCTTATGCTTGCTTATAACTGTTATTAAAACAGGCACTACTGTATGGAGAGTTTTTCCTATTTTAATAACAGTTATGACCAAGCATAAGAAATGGTGATCATATGATGTTTAGAGTTTAATCTATAATTCTTTTTGTATTGCCAAATTTATTTTCTATAACAATCCTGCAAATGTTTTAATACTACTTACAGATTATGCATTATTTGACATTTTTATATTTTGGTATATGGCCAAAAATTACATTTATCTATTGATAAGTTTTTTTTTCTTTCTACATGGCTTGTTCTTCATATAATGTTCATTTTACAAATCCAATTTTTTTTGTCGTTGTTGGAATGCTTTCATAGTCCTTTTGGGATGCAATAAAAATTTTATCATCAAAAAATGAAAGGCAAATTTGTTTTACAATCTTTTTGAATTTCAATACTTCTCTACTTAATTTTGAACTTTCCATCAGTGACTTTAAAACTGATGAATACATAAGACAACAATTTGTACCATCAGCAACAGAAAATCAAACAACCATGAAATATAATGAAGACTAATATTGAACAAAGTAGCAAGGGAACCTGGAAAAGTTATTTAGATGTAAATATATATATGTTAAAAACAAAGATTTTAATTTTTTAAGCTATAGATTTTGTTGTGACTATCTATGGTTGTGAAAGTTGGGCAGGGGAAACAGGATACAAAAAGTATTAGTGCATTTGAATTGCAATGCTGATGAAGGCTTTTGAAATTTCATGTATTGTAAGAAAAACAACTGAGTATTCCATTTTCTGAGAGATTAGACTTGAACTTTTACATCACATGATAACCATCTATTGATTACTCTGGTTAGCACAAGGTGGCACTACTGTATGGAGAGTTAATAGGTGGTAAGGAAGTATATATTTTGTCAGGTCTTTTTTTGTGTGGATGATATGGAAAAATATGGGTGATTTATTTTGTAAATTATGTAAGGAAGGAATAGAAAATATTAGGCATTTGTTAATTGAATGTAAATGTTTGAAAACAGAAAGGGTACATATAATGAAGTTATTGAAGAATAAATATGAAAAAAGTGATTATACAGAAAATGAATTATTGGTTTTTATGCTGGGTTTGGGAAAAGATAAGGGGGAATTAGATATTAAGGCTATAGAGTTGACAAAGATTATGTTGTAGAAATGGGATGGAGCAGAATATGGAAAAACTTAGAGTGGGGAATGGAAAATTAAGTGGCTAACAGGTTTATTTGGGCATAATTGCTTAGATATTCTTGACTTTGTTTAAGGAGAAGCCACAATACATCACATCACATCCCGTTTTTTTTAAACTTTTACTTGAAGTACAAGTAATCAGACTGCAGAAAGGAGTTTGCTATTAACTGAAAGGAGACCCTTTGATTCCTCTTGGAGGCCTTAAAGGAACCGAGCAGAGCAAATTCCTAATGTCCACTCAATACGTTCTTGTCATTGCAGCTATTATTACTATGTGATTATTCATATAGTATACGAACATGGATGGGCTGCTCACCAACATGCATTAGCCAGCGTGGTGAGTTTATTGGCTTTTTATCTCTGAGTTTAAGATCAAGAAACACCATGGTCTTTCTTCTCAGTGCCTGATAAGGCAGAATGAATGTTTGTGTAAATGATAAATATTTTTCCAATACATATATACAATTATGACAGACAAAAATAAAGCATGGCCCTTATTCCCAGGAGGCTGTAAAGTCACCAACCAAGGCAGCGGTTGGTGGCCGAAGGTGGAGGGTGCTAAGAATCACCTGATTGTGGACCCAGGCTGCCATTTGATGATGACTTTTTATTTAGGTACTTACAACTGCAGATCACTTTCAAGTGAAGGAAGATTGCAAGAATTAGAAGAAGAATTGTCTTATATTAAATGGGACATTATTGGACTTTGTGAAGTTAGAAGAAAAGGTGAAGAAACAATTGATTTAAAAAGTGGACATATACTCTATTATAAAGGCACACATATTTGAAATACAAGTGGAGTAGGATTCATTATAAATAAAAAGTGGAAGAACAATATTGTGGAGATTGATGGTGTATCGGACAGAGTTGCAAGATTAGTTATACAACTTAATAGCAGATACCAAATGCAGATAATTCAGGTTTATGCCCCACAAGTTCTCATAGTGATGAAGTAGTAGAAGATTTTTATATGGATGTACAAAAGGCTTTTGATCAGAGTAAACAACATTTTAAAATTGTTATGGGAGACTTTAATGCTAGAATTGGTAGACAAATGAAAGATGAAATAGCTGTAGGTAATTTTAGTTACGGTAATAGAAATGAGAGAGGACATAGACTTGTGGAGTTTGCAGAAAAAGAAAAACTTTATATTATGAATTCATTTTTTGAAAAAAATATTAAAAGGAAATGGACATGGAAGCATCCAAGATAATTGGATTATATTTTGACTAACAGGAAATACATATTTCAAGATTGTAATGTTCTTAATAAATTTAACACAGGAAGTGATCATCGATTAGTAAGGTGTAAGTTACATGTTAATGTAAAACTAGAGAGACAAAAATTATTGAGAAAAACAATATTTACAGTTGATATTCCTAATCTTCAGAAACATTCTAATGAATTTAAATTAGAACTTACAAATAGGTTTCAAGTGTTAGGAGATTTTGAACATGATTCAGATTTGAATGAAATTAATATGAAAATAACTGATACACTTTTAAAAACTGCAACAAAGATAGCTGGTAGAAAAAAGCAGCAATTGACTAATAAAATTTCTACTGAGACTAGAGAATTTATGAAGAAAAGAAGGAATATGAAGATATACAAAAATGATGTATTAAAAAGAATTGAATATCTCGAATTTTGTAAAATGGTACGGAAAAGAGTTGAAAATGATATAAGAAAGTATAACTGTGAAATAGCAAGGAAAGCTGTAGAAGAAAATAAAAGTCTCAAGAATGTTAAACAACATTTTGGTATTGGTAGGAAATTTATATCTGCAATAAGAAAAAAAGATGGAATTATTACTAAAAAGAGAGATGACATCATGAAATTGGTAGAAGATTTTTATCAAGAATTATATAGTAATAAAGAACAAGTACCTCCTATATCTATTACATCTTCCGAATTGTCCAGAATTTTAAATGAAGAAGTGAGACATGCAATTAAATGTATGAAGAAAGGAAAGGCTCCAGGAAATGATGGAATTATAATTGATATATTAAAAGAAGGAGGTGAAGAAATAGAAACAATTTTAGCAAAGTTATATACCAAATGTCTAAATGATAAAGTTGTACCGGAAGATTGGAAGAATGCAGTAATAATATTAATATTTAAAAAAGGTGATAAAGAAGATATTAGAAATTACAGACCTATCAGCCTGTTATCAGTTTTATATAAAATTTTTACCAAGATAATTACAACTCGTCTACAGAGAACTTTGGATTTCCACCAACCAAGAGAACAAGCTGGATTTAAAAGTGGTTTTAGTACAATAGATCATATCCAGGTATTGAGAGAAGTCATAGAAAGGACAAATGAATATGAGTTGTCATTATGTTTTGGATTTGTAGATTATGAAAAGGCATTCGATTCTATACACATTTCTTCAGTGATTAAAGCATTGGATCATCAAGGTATAGATCCAGGATATTGCCATATTTTAAAGAATATTTATAAAAATGCAACAGCAACAATTAGATTACATAATGATACTGGAAAAATCAACATTGAGAAAGGTGTAAGGCAAGGTGACTCCATGTCTCCAAAACTTTTTACAGCAGTGCTGCAAGAAGTATTTTGTGGATTAAAATGGGAAATTAAAGGAATGAAAGTAAATGGAGAGTATTTAAGTCATTTAGATTTTGCAGATGATGTAGTTGTTTTTGCAAATAATGCTTCAGAGCTGCAGGAAATGTTGCAGGAGTTAGCAGATGAAAGTAGAAAAGTAGGACTAAAGATAAATGTTAAAAAGACTAAAGTAATGTTTAATCGATTTGCTCAAAATATGAAAATCAAGATTGATTATGAAGAATTAGAAGAAGTTAACAGTTACAAATACCTTGGTCAGATTATTAATACAGATGGAAACATAATAGAGGAAATTAATCATAGAATTAAACTTGGTTGGAGTGCTTTTGGTAGAAATAACTTGATACTAAAAGGAAATATGCCTATGTGTTTGAAAAGAATGGTTTTTAACAAATGTGTTTTACCAGTTCTTACTTATGGATCTGAGACTTGGACACTTAATAGAAGAGCAATACATAGACTTCAGACCACTCAAAGGAGTATGGAGAGATGTATGTTGGGAGTAACAAGAAGAGATCGAAAACGCAATGTATGGGTAAGACAACAAACAGGTGTTACTGACCTTATTGAAAAAATTAAAAGATTGAAATGGAGTTGGGTTGGACATATTGCTAGAAGAAATGATAATAGATGGACAATTGAAATTTTAAACTGGATTCCAAGAGATTGTAAAAGACTCAGAAAGAGACCACATGTGAGATGGATGGATGAAATAAGAAAGTGTGCAGGGGTGTTGAGGAAAAGGGAGGCTAAAGATCGGAGAAGATGGATTAAACTTGGAGAGACCTTCATCCTGCAGTGGATTGATAATGGTTGATCATGATGATGATGATGACAAGTAATCAAATTCAAGCTATCTTATTTTGATTACATTATAAAACTTTTTAACTTAATAGATAAGTTGAATATGAAGTAAAATAGAGGAACTGCATTATTACAAGAATTAAATAGACAACTGAAAAACTAAACATGATAGATCAGGAATCTATTTAAAAGTACCTTATGTATTTTTATTCCACCAAGAATTTCATTATTAATGATGTAGTTGTATATTTGACATAAACATCATAACCAATAGCAGTCTTCCACAAGCAATAATATCAAATGTTAACATATGCCCATCAAGGCATTCTCAAGATAGTCTAATGTGGCTCCCACAAAACTTTTGAAATAAAATCATAATATAATTTGTATTAGAATAATGTATTTACATTTTATTTTGAAACCATACATGCTTTATTGTTGTAGTGCCAAATTTATAGTGACTTTGTGAACTTAAATGGATTTATAGTTTTTGTTTGCTAGGAAATATAATACGTTGTTCCAACTTATCAGAAAATTTTAAGTCAAATATTTGCTTCTGTTGAATACTTCAAAAATTTAATTACGACTCTTGAATATATCTCAATTTTAACATGTGGCTCTCGTACACATGAATTTTGGTCACTCCTGACATCCAGTATGCACTTTCTATCGTATTATCTTGCTATCCCAACATGCCTTTCAGAAAAAATCTTAACGTACTATTTTTTTTTTAATTAAATAAAAAAATTGGCTTGTTTTAATTTTTTTATTACTCTAAAACATCAATTTATATAATTTACTAATTTAGCAATAAAAAATAATTTTCACGCACATACACATTTATCTTTCTTCCTTCTAAAAGTTAGAACATTGTACTATATTCTATTCAGCCTCTAGTTTTGACGTTATTGTTTAACTATTTTTAAAAGCCAATAGATTTGTTAAAGCAAATAAGTTTACGCTTGAATAAATTTATTAAAGGGTCAATCCTATAAGTCATGTCCGGTTAGGATTTTTATATTAGAATAACAAAAGTGAAGAAAATTTTATAGTTGTCAAAAGGAATATTGCATCATGTGACTGAACCTACTGACCTCTAGGTGTCTCTAGGTGTAACCATATCATTTTAATCTTATTTAAAAATAACATTCAAGTTTCTTCTCACATTTATAATTTTATATTTTCTTGCCTTTTTTTTTTAAGTTACTGTATTTATTTTTAAATAAATAAATAAAATATAAAATAATTGCTTATAAGGAAAAAAAAAATTCCATGTTTGTATTTAATGTTACTATTTTAATTTGACGCCTTGCATCAAAAACAAAACAAATTTATATAATCATTACATACGCTATCATTTTTTAATATAATACTTGCAAAATGTTTAGAATCAACAAAAAAAACAACAACACACATTCAATCACCCATATTTTACATTACATCATTCGCAAAAACAGTAAAAATATGTGTGTATAAAATTATTTATATGTAATTTTAAATTTCAAAATGTAACAATTTAGTATAAATAAATATTAAACAAATGATAAATATAGATGTAAGAGATTGTGACCTAGGCCAACTGATGAGTGCTTATTCAGTACAAAATACATATTGGGGATTATTTATCTTTTCATGATATCCGGCTATTAAATACATCTAATATCATATATATAAATATTATGGATATGTAGTTTTATTCATAAGCACGCAATAGTAAAAATCATATGGTATACCCATCTGCTATATTAATATACAAGGATTCAAATCTGGGTAGACTTGGAAATTTTTTTAGTTGAAAATTTCTAAACAAGATTTTTCATACGATTAATCCATAGCTAGCTTTATCAGTAAATTGCGGTAGACCTATTATCATCTAAAAAATAAAATAAAGAGGGTTGGTAATAAGAAACTACATCAACTGACAGTTGAATAAGATGATGAATTTCTTTTCTTTAGCATAATTAGTAATACTTCCTTTATTATTTCTCTCTAGAAGTGGATGGATATACTTTTGCTTTATAGTTCAGCTATTTAAGGTTAATTTTTTGCCTTATTCAAAACAGAAGGTGAAATGCATATTGTAATAGTAAATCTTCATGAATGATACAGGTATTATTTCTCCACAAAAATACGAATGGAAAAAAACTAGTAATCAATCAGTAATGAAACTTCAACAATATGTGATTAACTTTGGAATCGTTTTGGAATATCATAGCTGACAATATTAATAATGCGTTTAGAAAACTTGTATATAATTATAGAAAAAAAAAACAGCAATAAAGATTAAGCAAAGAATAAGAAATGCCAGGCATTAGTAATTGATTTTTTAAGCTAATATAATTCATAAGCATAGATAGTATTTTATACAAGTCCCGTGTGAGGAAGATGAATATTGCTGGCAATAACTGTCTAAGAGAACTGATGATCTTAAGGAAGCAAAATCATCTGTTTATAATATTATAGAACATATTTTTAAATACGTTAAAGAATCATTCATGAAAAGCATTTATTAATGTATGAATGTCAAACGTGTTTATTTTAAAAATCTTCCAAGATCCGAGATAATTTTATTTATACTATAATGACTTTTTTGATTCAGTTTGTAGCATTATAATTTCTTTTAATTTTGTTATTTTACTATAATATTATAATAGTAATAATCAGCCATTAAGCTAATGCACATGCGCTTTGTGACTGATTATTACGATTTTTAAAACATAGCACTATATAAAATAAATATCTCATTTATAATATTATAGTTGTTTTTAAATTTCTTTTTGATTTTGGATATAAAATATTTGTTAATAAAATAATCATTGAAGTATGATTTGTTATTATGATAAAGGAATAGTTTGTCATGTCCTATTTAAAGATGTATACTGTGTGTATATAATGTCTTATTTATCATCACAATGATACGCCATTTTATTGCTAATAAATGTTTTTATTTTAAATTCTTTGCACGTATGCATATATGGTATATCTGCCATTTTATTGGATCATCTATTTATATTTTTACATGAGGGATTTATTCGATTTGAATACTTCATTAAAATATATTCTATGTTGAAACTGATATAAAATACAGGAATGAAATTATATAACGGATGACTTTTCACTTGTTAACCTCTGCAAAGACAAGCTTCTATTTTGAAAAAATAAATTAGAAGAGAATAATAGAGAAACCATCTGTTAAATTCAAATATGTGTTATACATTTACGTAGCAAAAGAATTATAAAGACTATGTAAATAATTAAAATTATTTTTTAAAAAGTTTTGCTTAAAAATATTCATTGTCATGTGATCATTCTGTATCTATAAAATAAATATATTATTTAATTTTTTTTAATGTGGATTCATATTTGGAATAAAGAGAAAAGCAACAAAATGTTTAGGTTAATGAGCTTGCTTTCAGCTTCCACTATAGGGGAAGCAGCATCTATAAATGATAAAAACTTTCTAATGCATCAAAAAACAACAGTTTATTGACAGTTTTACAATCAACAGTAAGTTTTTAAAAAGTTTTGGTTTCAAAAGTATATGAGTAATGTTGATCCGCAGACAATAATATATGCTTTACATATAATAAAAATAGCATATGAATACACCTATATGTTCTGATTATAAAATTATTATCTGCACCCACAGCATTGCTCAATGTGTAGCAATATATATATAGCAATATATATAGCTCAATATGCATCTGTTTTTGTCATTTACATATTACTTACATGAAATATTAATACATGAGTTATCAACAGCAGTATTGCAAAAATATAACTATGATCAGTTATACTACAGAATTTGATCAACTTTTAGGATTTCAATTTAAATATATTTCTGACATGATAAATTAGATGGCTACAAAATTTGACCAGCAGGGTATTTTATTCATGCTTCACTTACAAGTGAGAAATTAAATAAGTGGGGGAAACAAAATTTAATTAATTTAAAATATGTTTATGAAATCAAATTTTACCTCACTTTACAAAAATTATAATTATTTCCACTTCTGTAATATGTATTTCAATCCACAACATACTTTGTACCCATTAAAATTTTTTTCCCAACATCTGTAATCTTTTAATCAGTGCTGACCACTTTTTGAATTTTTTTGAAGTAATTCCAAAATGGTTACAACTTTGATACATTTTGATAGCTGAACCCGCAGTCTTGCTAGCATTAGTAAAATAATGTTATAAATAAAAGTATAAAAGAATGATAATTAAAATATATTTATGTAAATAGTAATATATGAATTATGAACAGGAGTCTTAAACATATATACCCATACCTTTGCATTAGTTGAATGAAAGAATATAATGCAATATGTATCTGTTCCTGTGGCTTATATATTACTATAAGTATTATTTGCATGAAAAAATAACACATGAGTTATCAATAACAGTATCACAAAAAATATAACTTTTTATGTTCAATCATACTAGTGAATTTGATTAACACTTAGGATTTTAGTTTAAATATATTTCTCATATGATAAACTAATTTTTTAAATAGCTATGAAATTTTAAATCACAGTACAGACAAAATTTACTTAATTTAAAATATTTTTACAAAATCAAATTTCACCTTGCTTTACCAAAAACTATAATTCAATTTCCGTAGTATATAAAAAATACTACCATTTGATGTGATGTAATGTGATGTGATGTGATGTATTGTGTCTTCTCCTTAAACGAAGTCAAGAATATCTCAGCAATTGAGCCCAGATAAACCTGTTAGCCACTTTATTTTCCATTCCCTACTCTAAATTTTCCCATATTCGGCTCCATCCCATTTCCACTACATAATCTTTGTCAACTCTATAGCCTTTATATCTAAATCCCCCTTATCTTTTCCCAAACCCAGCATAAAAAACAATAATTCACTTTCTGTATATTCACTTTTTTCATATTTATTCTTCCATAACTTCATTATATGTACCCTTTCTGTTTTCAAGCATTTACATTCAATATTTTGTATTCCTCCCTTACATAATTTACAAAATAAATCACCCATATTTTTCCATTTACATGTATATTCTCTTGTAATCTTTTAATTAGTGCTGCCATCTTTTGACATTTTTATGAAGTCATTTAAAAATAGTTATGGTTTTGATACATATTGCAAATTATCAAAGATTTTAAAAGAATTAAGTACCATTGATACTTACATATTAAACCACTAAACATCACATGATCATCATTTCTTATGCTTGCTCAAGCTGTTAAAATAGGCAAAGCTCTCCATACAATAGTGTTTTATTTATGTATTAGTGTGGTGGTAAAATTTTAGTCTTCATTACTTATGATTGCCAAATATTTGATAGTATATTTTATTTAATTAAGTAAGTAAATTTAGCTTTCAAGGATTTAAAGAATCATTTTTAACAAAGTTATAAATAACAACTCCACTTGCTATATTAATGTCAATTTATTTACAAGATGGCCGTTTTTAAAGCATAAGTAGGACAGTGGCATCTAGAAGTTATTAAAAATGTAGATATAAAAATACTCTATAAATCTTCAACAACTTATCTTTGAAAGTTAAATTTACTTAATTGATTAAATAAAACATACTATCAAATATTTACTAATCGTAGAGAATCGTAATGATTTTATTGAAGACTAAAATTTCACCATTGGGCTAATATGTTAGTACCATACCATCAAGCAAAAAAAATCAATAGTCTATATAATTCTTCAAAAATTTTACAAGATTAATCAAACTTTTATATTTATATAATAGTAAGGATATATGTATTAAGACAAGATTCCAAAATTAATATAAAAAAAAATTACATGATATTGCATAAGTTTTTAACATATACAATTAAAATATAAGTAAAAATAATTAACAGCAAAAGTACTGTACAATACACAAAGCATCCATTATTTATTAATGTATTAATGAAAACATCTGAATTTTAAAAAGCAATACTTGAAGATTTCAACAATATTTTTTAAAATTATTAAAATTAAGTAATTAATATTTTTATTATAAAAAAAAATTGATATTGATAAAATGTACAATTTCCAAATACATTATCTTAAGATCACATATTTCTTGACCAGATAGGACTCAGCCATTAGCGACGAATGGTGTGATTTGATGCACTGTGACTTCTCCTTAAGCGGAGTGAGGAATTTTTCAGCACCTATGCCCAGAGAAACCTGTTAGCCACTTTACCTTCCTTTTCTATTCCCCCACACTAAGTTTTCCCATAATCTGCTCCATTCCATTTCCACAACATAATCTTTGTCAACTCCATGGCCTTCATATATAAATGCCCATTATCTTTTCCAAAACCAAGCATAAAAACCAACAACCCATGTTCTGTATAATCACTTTGTTCATATTTAGTCTTCCATAACTTCATTATTTGTACCCTTTCTGTTTTCAAGCATTTACATTCAATTAACAGATGACTAATATTTTCTATTCCTTCTTTCCACAATTTACAGACTAAATCACCCATATTTTTCCATTTACATGTATATTCTCTTGTTGCTAAAGATCCCGTTCGAGCCTTAAACAATAAACTACTTTCCTTGCTATTATCATAAATTAACTCTCACCTAATATTCTGTTTATTTCTATATATATATTTAAACTCTTTACTCTCCATACTAGTTCTCCATCTCACCAAATCCCTATTCTTTATTAATGCATCTGTTCTTTTATCCCATTCGTTACCACTATAACACTCAACAATTCTCCTAATACAATCATCCCACTGTTTGTACAAGTATACTGATATAAATTCTTTATCCAAATCTTCTGCTGAAAGAAAAAGAATTTAGAATCTTAATCCAGAAAAATCCCCATCCTCAGACAAATTGGTTTCAAGGTTTTGTCTCACCTCAGTGAGGAGGTAGGACTTCAGACACAAGATCTAAAATACCAACTCAAAAAACAGCACTTATATATATGTTGTAACTTCATAAAAAAATTTAAATTAATATGTAATTATATATTATATTAGAAGAATTTATCTAACAATCTATTTGCCTTCATCCCTGCTTTAACTATTTATCTGTTCACATATTTGCCAATCAGTCTGTTTTCTATCCATCTATTAATCTGTCCAACTGTTTGTCTATCTATTGATCTACCTGTCTGACTGCCCACCACTTGACCACCTTCCTGCTTATCTATCTACCGTCTGCTTATTAATCTATCTATCTACCTACCTATCTGTCCATCCATCCACCCACCCACCTATCTACCTAACTACATACCTATCTATTCTACCATCCATTCTACCTATTTATCTCTTTTAATTTAATAGAAAGTGACTGATAAATTTTGTTAAATCAAAAACAAATAGAATGTTTTTATATCACCATTGTTTTATATCATCAAAAAACTTGGCATTAAGGACACTTTATCATCAGTTATCCTTGGATCCAACATCTGTGAGTCCATAAATATATAACAATGGAGATGTTTGTAATTAAGAAAAAAATTAACATATCTGTTCCAAACATAATAATGCCAAATGTAAATTGATAAAAGCCCGGCATATTACCAAGAACTGACATGCAATCAATAATAAAAAATCCTGCATCTCCCATTCAAAAAATGTCTTACGTAACTGTACTTAAACCAGCAAGCATCACATGATCACATCTCCAATACTAGCACATAATTGTTTATAAACAAAGCAAAGCAAAACTCCATATAGTAGTGCCACCTGTGCTAGAGGGTTGCATTAGATCCTAAGATCTAGATGCAGTGCTCTCAGATCCAAAGCTCCTCACTGACGAAGGCCACAAGACAGAAACTAGTCTGGGGATATTGGATGAGTAGGCATTAGATAGGGATTTTATGCACAAGCCTTCTGGCATCCATTGATTACTCTGTTTAGCACAGGTGGCACTACTATATGGAGTTTTGCTTTGCTTTGTAACTGTACTTATTTACAATTCAAATTTTTATGTGAATTTCCTGTCTTAATTTATTCTCTAATAAATATCACAAGTCCCTCTTACAACCTGTGCTATGAGGATTATTATTAAGGAATCGAAAGCATATTAAGCATACCATGCTAATTGAAGGTTAAATTAAAGCTTTTCTCTAAATACTTTTGTACAGATTTATTAATTTTTTGGATTACATTTTCGGAGATAAAATATATTAAAGATATTACATTATATTATTTGTAATAGATTTGAACTCAGAATTTGTCAGTCTATTCATCCTCTACTTCATTTCAAAGAACCGATACACCTGACCACACACATGCGGAAAAGATACATGATCTCTAATATATGCATTTCGTGCAGAACCAGCACTCATCAGTTGGACCAGATCATAATCTCCAACATATATATAATGCTCAAAGACCTTATTGAATGTGATATTGTAGTCTTATCCATATAGACATTTTGTCAATCTAATCCCTCCTACTATCGGGACATTACGTATCCATATATATTAATAAGAGAGGGATGGGCTGAACTTATATTAAAATGCAATCTATTATTTGAAATTGTGAGGATTTAGTAGCATTGAATTTGCTAAGTGGACATTATAATGGGAAAAGTAGAAGATAGTTTCTAGAATAAAGAATTATGACGCAAATTTATTTAATAAATTGAAGTTTTGCATACTAAAAAAGACCCAGAGCGACAATAAGGACAGTAAAAAAAAAACACTAGTTATTTGAGTATAGTATTTGAATATCACGTGGTCTTCCAACCATTGATTGAGCAACCGAAGTAGCGGTTTAGCTTTGATCCGAAACATTTAGTTCTCTTGAGGATCAGCGTATCACTGCGCTAAGAAATTAATTTTTAACATATTTTAGTCGGTTACTTTTCTTTTTTCTATCTAAGAAAAAAAAAATGGGAAGAACTTTAGGGTTAAACTTTTCTTTCTCTTCTTTGTGGTGTTTTTCCCCATCAAAGAAGTGAAATAAAAGTTGGTCCCTCAAAGTGCTGTCTTTTTTTGTTTTAATCTTTAAATGTTAGAATCTCTAGGTGAAGCTTAGCCTCAATAGGAATCCCAATAAAATAATGAGATTCTTTAAACCAAAAATCATTTTTATTTTTGTCATCTTCTATCTGAAAAAATATTAATCACCCGTCCCTCCCCCTTTTCATTCTCTAAAGGCGTAGAAAGTAGACGTATATTGACAGAAACTAAAAAAGTGATATGCTTTATGGGTTTTGATTTTTTTAGCAGAAATATCGAGAAATTGAGAACATTTTTGATTCAGAAGTTATTCAATTGTAACTGTTATAATTAGCAATAA
Organism: Epiperipatus broadwayi; assembly: GCA_028023455.1. Taxonomy (NCBI): domain Eukaryota; kingdom Metazoa; phylum Onychophora; class Udeonychophora; order Euonychophora; family Peripatidae; genus Epiperipatus; species Epiperipatus broadwayi. The sequence goes on from JAQFVV010012596.1 coordinate 64,640, forward strand.
AAAGTCAAAATTATTGCGACTTTTCGCCACTTGGGAAGTTAGGTTTATGGGATAAATAAACGAATCAAGAAATGGGAATGACTAAGTAGATTTCTATTGCAAAGTTAAGAGGTTATAGATGTTAAAAAATAGGTAGTTAAATAAATTCCCTCCATTGTATTTTTTTTGTTTACGGAGCAGTCTTGAAAATAGATATTCATGGGGGGGAGGGCGAGTTCAAAGAGAATGGAAAAAAATTGGGAAATTAAGATTAGGCATATATAAATATTTAAGACAGCAGAAGACTCTGGTTAGTGAATTCACTTATCATTTTCAAGAAATAGTGGGTGAAGCCGGCAGAAACTTGATCATCATCATTATTATTATAATTTGGAATTATGCCAAGATTGTCTGTGCTTTTGCTTGCCATATACCTAACATGGGGTTTGAATTCAGAATGAGTGATCTTTAAAAAAGTTTTTCAAGACACAAGCAGACTTATGCTCTTTTTAAGGTAGTCAACTCATAACCAATTCAATACCAGCTCAATTAAATATCTCATTATTGGTTAGCAAATGGGTATCTGTTATTATCTTAAGGATAAAGGGTCTCGATCAATCTGATTTGTCAGATGAGTGTTAAAGCGATGATTTTAAAACCATGCAATATAAATCTAATATGATTCTCATTGCTAGTGACACCTCCATAAATACTGAGTGAGTTGTTTATATTTATATTTCTACCTTTAAAAAAGCAGCTGGTCCGAATTTTTTAGTCCATAAATTTCTCCATATCATTTGCCTTCTGTGTCACTGTAACTAAACTTATCCATAGTACTTCCATATTTTAATTATTTTAATATTCTAATATTAAAATCTTCCATTATAATTTTAAAATATTATTTGGTCTGATCAAATATCATACAATTATCTAAGTCTATAAATTGACTGGCAATGATTCTTAGTTCTTTTTACTTTTGGTCATTAATGTATATCTTAGATGATGATGATATAGCCTTCAGAATATGAGAGCAATAATTTATTTTTAACTGCCATGATTTAATTGGATTGAAAACATCCAAACAATGAGTTGCTCTATGGTAAATAATTTTTATTATTCATTCATTAGGTTAGAAATTATCCACTTAATAAATAATGTTTTTGTAGTGTAATTTTTCCTACACCACTCTCTTCCAAAGTAGCAACTCTTTTCTATCAACTTTTAACACAGTGGTGGAATGTAATAAACATGTGACCAAAGACATGCAAAAGAGATGTATGATCCTCAAAATGGACATTTTATGCTGAGCGAATACTCATCAGTTGGTCCAGATCACAATCTCTTTCACATATCTTTATAATTGTTCAGCATATAAAGATATGCAATTACAGTACTATAGTTTAATTGAGAAATACCAAACTTATCACCCTCACAACTTTTACACAAACCACTTGATGAAAGTATAGACTAGAGATTATCCACTTAATGAATAATATTTCTGTAGTGTAATTTTCATTATACCTCTCATATGCAAGGTATATGTAAGAGATTGTGATTTGGACCAACTGATTTCAGCACAAAATGTGTATCTTAGATCAAACATCTTTTTCATATATCTTTGGTCATACGCTTATGATTACACCCCTCCACAAGGTGTTAAAAGTGAATAGAAACCAGTCTTTACCTTGCATGGGAGTGGTGTAGTGAAAATTACACTACAGAAATGTTAAGTGGATAATTTCTAGTCTAATGAATGACTAATAAAAAATTATTAATATATTTCAATCAAGTGATCTGTGACAAAGTTGTAAGGGCAGTAAGCAATTAAGCTGTACTAATTGGTTATTTATTTATACTGAACAATGATCATGATATGTGTAAGAGGTTATGATCTGGGCCAACTGAGGAGTGCTGATTCAGCATAAAATAAGGTTTTTGGGGATCACACATTTTTTCACGTTTGGTCAAATGTTTGCAATTACATCCTCCACAAGATGTTAAAAGTCGATAGAAACCATTCCCTACCTTGTGTGAGAGTGGTGTAGTGAAAATTACACTTCAGAAATATTATTCATAAAGAGTTCTATATTTTGATTAACAGAAATTATGTTACTTAACACTATATTATACTTAATAGATCTAACTCAGTAAGTAAATCTCAGTTATTGAGACATCGCAAACAGTTGATGCACCTAACTTTCAGGAATGTTCCAATGAAGTAAAATTTATAAATCATTTTAAATTATTAATAGACTTCAGAGATTATTCAAACTTGAATAAGAAAATAACTGATATTTTTTTAAGAACTTCTTGGGGGGGGGGGGCAATTTATTAGTAAATGTTCAATTGAGACAATAGAATGTATGAAAAACTGAAGAAACGTAAAAATATTTAAAAATGGTCCATTTAGAAAAATTAAATATCTGTAATTCTATAAAATGGCATAAAAAAAGGAAATGAGTATGAAATAGCAAAAAAAGAAAAAAAGCTATAAAAGGAAAATTGCAAAAATGTAAATAACGTTTTGGTAGTGGAAACAAAGTTACTTAAGTAATAAGAAAAGAATATGATGCTATTTCTAAAAGGAAGAGTAAGAATACTTAAGTATCTCCTACAATTATGATAATATTATTCAAAAATTACTAAAACTTCACATGATCCCCGTTTCTTATGTGTACAAAAACTTTTAACCCATCTGTAACTCTTTTTCCTTATAAAACATTCAGGGATATTAAAAAATAGAACATATGGGAGAAAATATGCTTCGTATAATTAAACAAAAACATGGCTGCCACTTGGTGTCTCTGCTAACTAATAAGTACTGTTATTTTATTTATATTTTAGAATAAAACTACTTTTTATCCATGGATAAATGGTTGAACTTGAGTACCAAAGGTAATGATAAAGATGGCAATGCTATAAAGTCTCTTCAATCCAGATCTTGTAATCAGAAAGAGGCATCTAAGATGTGAAAAAGAAAATATGATGAGACATTTCTCCAATTTGGCTTTACTTTCAACAACTGCGATCATAATGAACAACCTCTTTGTTTAATTTGCAATAATATTTTCTCTATGGCGAGTATAAAACCATCAAAATTAAAAAGGCATTTTGAATCCAAGCATCTTTCATATGTCAATAAACCAAAAGAATATTTTGAAGGACTGTTAAAAACTTCAAATAAAGAAAAAAAATTTTTGAGAAATTTATAACTGTTAATGAAAAATATTTACTCGTATCATATGAAGTTTCATATCTGATTGCAAAAATAAAAAGCCATACACCATTGGAGAAGATCTTATATTACCTGCTGCTATTAAAATGGTAGAAATTCTTCACAGAAGTAAATATGGTGATAAAATTCTGAAAATTCCTTTGTCAAATGACACCATCACTAATAGAATTTCTGAAAATAGCAATGATTAATTTGAGCAACTTATTAGTAGACTTAAAATAGCCCAATATTTACAATTCAGTTGGACAAAACAACTGATATTTCAAAAATAGCTCAATTATTAGTATATGTCAGATACATTTATAAAGAAAACATTGAGGAAGAATTGTTATTTTATCATTCTTTGGAAGAACATACAAGAGGGAAGACATATAATAAAGTAGCCAAATTTTTTAAAACTGAAGATTTAGAATGGAAAAATTGCTTTGGATTATGCACAGATGGTGCAAAAGCAATGACTGGTGAAAATATTGATTTTAAATCATTTGTTTAAGCTTCTGGTAGTAATCATGTAGCTTTTACCCACTGCCTGATCCAACGAGAGGCCCTTGCTGCAAAAAAATCAGCAACGGAATTGAACAATGTGCTTCAGGATGCTGTCAAAATTATAAACTTTATTAAAAGCCATGCCCTTAATAGCCATTTATTTTCAAATCTTAGTAAAGACATGGACTCTGAGTACAAAAATTTATTATTACATGCAGAAGTAAGATGGATGTCAAGAGGGCAAAGTTTAAGAAGATTATTGTTATTAAAAGAAGAAATTATTGTATTTTTAACCGAACAAAAATATGATCTTGCTGCCCTTTTTCAAAATGACTTATGGCTACCAAAGCTGTGCTTTTGTCTGATATTTTTGAGAAGCTAAATGATCTTAACTTGTCTCTTCAAGGAAAAAATAGCAATATTTTTACTTTGAGTGATAAAATTGAAGGTTTTATTAAAAAGATCAACATTTGAAAGAATAGGTTGGAAAATGATTCATTGGAAATGTTTTCGATTATTGACAATTTTATAATTGAAAAAATAATTGTTAAACTTTAATTGCAAAAATTATTATAGACCACTTAAAAATCCTAGAAAGACAGTTTTGCAAATACTTTATATCGAATTTAGATTTCAAAAAGTTAGCTTGGATTCAAAGACCATTTTTGATTGACATTAATGAGATTAATCACCTGCCATATAAAGCCCAAGAGGAATTTGCTGAGATATCGAGTGATTCAAACTTAAAACTTGACTTTCCACAAAAATCATTGACTGAATTCTGGATCACCGCTAGGACTGAATTTCCCACAATTTTTGAAATGGCATTAAATGTTCTTCAGTCATTAAGCACCACATATTTATGTGAAATGACTTTTCAGCTTTAATATATATTAAATCCAAATATCGTTCTAAGCTAAAAAATGTTGAAGATGCTTTACATCCAGCAGTATCAAATATTTCACCAAGATTTAATTTGTTATACAGCAAAAAACAAGCACATCTGTCTTATTAAAACGTGATTTTAATTTTTGTATACTTAAAACAAATCCTAAAACTATTTATTTTCATATGTATGTTGTTTACTAAAGAAATAAATTATTTATGATAATATTTATTTTTATATCTATTTTATATTTAATATTTGGGGTCGTGAAAAAATTGCGATGATGAAAAGGGGTCATGAATGAAAAAAATTTAAGAAGCGCTGATCTAGAGTATAGTATTTGAGGCATAAATCTAAAAAAATTGACTGATCAATGTTTATTGATAATTATATGGCTAACTGTTTCAGAGATTATATAATGTTTGGACCCCTAAGCACCAGATTTTGTATAACCAGGGTGGCCATTTTATCCTCATGCACAGAGTATCACTAAAATTCTTTTTTAAAATGGAACATCACTTTTCACAAACAAAAGCATAGCTCACATAATTTTATCATTATGTTTAATTACCACTGTATTTATTCTCTGCCTAAAGCTAGATTAAAATTACTAACAATAGCGCTACAATTAAGAGAGAGCATTTGATTATTGTCAGTAATAGGCTCATCATTGTTTCATATTTTAACGCAAGCTATCCTAGTGCTTCATATTTAGAACAATTACATTCCCTGTACAAGCTGAATTTTTTTTTTTAAGTGTCATAGCATCGGCCAGGACGCGAACCCGCGCTGACCTCTCGACCACCAATGCAAGACTACAAGCATTTTTTGTTAACGTACACAATCATTTTTGGAGTATCGCAATGCACTTTATGGCTTTAGTTTTTAAAACTTCTTGTTGCTTCTCTTGATTGACTTATGATTGAATATTACAAAATTTGGTATATTGTTTCACTCATGAAAATTATAGCAGAAACTTTTGACTTAAAACTGATTTCAAATGACTTTGAACACTAAAATTCTTTGGATTAAGACTGTAAATGCAATTTAATTTATCAATAACATATATAATCTGCTTAAGATTATGATATCTTAGCCAAATGGTTAAGATTCAATAAATGTCAGGCAACATGTAAAGAATGTATATATATATATATATATATACATATTTCTATGCACTAGAACTCTTTCTTTATATACACGGTCATCCATGATGAAAAAAAAATCATAATTTAAAATATATATTTTCTACAATTTATTTTAGTTTACAATATAAATAAATGTCTATGCCATATGCATTTTCAACATATACATACAGTATGTACACTATATGTATTGTATAAAAGTAAATATTATTTGCTCCTATCTGCATCAAGACTTAGAATAAAATGTCATGGATATGAGAAGATTACAGAGCTACATAAATTTATTATATGTAAATGTTTTTTTTTTAGTAAGTACTTATTCACAATTGTATTAATCATTCTTTATTAATTTAGAACTTATTACACAATTTTTAAACTTAAATAAATTTATAATGTGCTTTTAACCACTTAGCTCCTAGTTAGGAAGTAACTTTGGGTAAAGTACATTAAATACCAAATTTATTTGTACTAATCTTGGAAACTACATAGTCTCCATAAGATCTGATTAGAGCAAAATGTCTGCCACCTTATATTTGAAATACAAAAGTGAATATTATTATAATTTCTTGATATTTATTTCTATATACACATTTAAACTTGTTTAAACTCATTTGATATTCATAATAACATTTTGTAAAAATATAAGAATTTATAGCTTTTTAATATATATTATCTGATATTTTCCTTCTTTTTTAAACAGCATAATTGTGCATTTCTTTTCTTTTAAATAGTTATGTTAATAATAAATATTATTTTTTAAATAGTAATAATAATATAAAAAAACTGGGAAAATATCATTATACATTCCGACCTCTATCCCACAACTGTCACTTTAAAACAATAATTCAAAACTAAGGAATTGTTAAGATCAACTTTTTAAACTTTTCAAAATTTGATAAATTAATAATAGTTTAGAATAAAGAATGCACCGTATGCAAACAAATATTGAAACAAAAAGTAATTATTTGTAATAGATACGGGTAAATAAAACTTTTATAGCATATGCATACGTAAAAAAAAAAAAATCTATAATATAGTACTGTATATTAAACTAAGACCCAAAGTGATAATTGACGTTGAAACTTTTAACTTTAGCCTAGGGGTATATGATCCTTCCAGTCAAGCAATTAGTTAAATATGAAAACTTTTAATGTTTATTACACAAGTTGTTTTACACCCCTATCTCATAATTTATATCTATTAAAATATGTTTTAATTAAGCAATCCTTCATAGAATAAATGCTAATAATGGAAACAAAATTTACTACTATTGTATGTCTGGAGGCTATTATAGTTCAAGTTTTTGTCACTAGAGCTTTAAGAAAAAATATCGTTGAATACCTTATTAAGCGATTTGTACACAACTTGTCGTAGAAAAGAATAATTAAATTTACAACACGTATATTCAAATATTATCTATGAATTATATCTTTTTTTTAAAAAAAATTTTCACTAAAGACCTGATGAACATATCACCCAGAATTAGATACTGCGTATATATTAATTTTCCATATTTTTTAAGAATTTACAGATGTTATGCATATTGGGGAGAAAAAAATCCATATTGTCAGTTTTAACACTTGCTAAAATACCCTAAAGCCTAGACATACAAATTTACCTCTTTTTTTCTTTGAAAAAACATTCCGACAGACCAAATAGGGTTTCTAAATTAATTAATTACTTTTTAGGGTTAGAAGATAGGTGTGTTCATTACATATATAAAAGGAATTGAAGTGGAAAATTTAATTAACAATGCATGAAAAAGGTAGTTTATTATTATTATAATCCAAAGTTACCTGTTATTTCAGTAAAGCATTTAATAATAGATAAGGATTTAAATATTAATTAATATTTAATATAGGGGGTGTGAACAGACTTTTAAGTTCTTTTCACTCTATCTCATGTAACTAATACACGTGACCACACACATGTGAAAAATATAAATGATCTCCAATATACATATTTCGCGCTGAATCAGCACTCATCAGTTGGTTCAGATCAGCATCTCCCACACACATATATAATAGGGGCTTGGTTTATATTAAGATAGCAAATCTTTACACTTTAATTTGGGCATTCTATCATCAGACTTTCAATGGTATGGATGGCTGAAGAGTTGGAGCGTGGAGTAGATTGAAGCCTGTTCATTAAAGTGTGAAGATTTGCTACCTTAATATAAACCGAGCACTGGTTATATATATATGTTTGGGAAATGATGATCTGGACCAACTAATAAATGCTAATTCAGCACAAAATATGTATTTTGGAGATCATTTATCATTTTCACATGTGTTGGTTGTATGAGGTAGAGTGGATGGCTGCAGTGAGCTTAAAAGTCTGTGTTTAAACCCCTTATATTACTTCTAGACTCCAGGTATATAAAATATACTTGTATTTAAAATATTAATTAATATTTATAAATTCACTTTAATTAACTAGGGGTTTATTGTAAGATGAAGATGAAACCAAATGGAAACATTGGTTTTATATGTAAATTTCAGAATGAGTTATGAGATGCTGTCATTCAACCACATCCTAAAATTTATTTTCAAATAAAGATCTTTTTTCGGAATGTTCAACCAAAAAACTCTTCAAACAATCAAATAATTATGATAAAAAGAATGAGTTACTTACAAAGTTCTTCCCCTTCCCTCCCCCTTCCCCAGATCTAACTATAAAGCTAGCTAAATTTAATTTTCCTGGGCATTATTGTAATCTCATCACTTTCAGTACCATTCATGGTTGCTGTTTCAGCAATTGTGACAGTGGTTAAACACAAAAACCGAAACATATAGTTAATGACAAGCCAATCTATGTCTTAGTGGATAGGAATGGATTTAATAAAGCTATTAGAGAAAATATTTCTTGGTTAGAATCTCTACAATTTTTCATAATGTTAGTTTAATTTTTAAATTGATTGTTTTTCGGTGTTCTTTTTCATAATACAACCATTTTTTATTGTACTTATTTCTATGGGACTTTATTTAAATATTTATGTAAATACACGGATTTGATCCGACCTTTTTCCAATGGAATGGACAGTTGAATAGTTGGAATTGCGAGAAGATTGAAGCCTGTCCATTAAATTTTCAAGTAATTGTTATCTTAATATAAATCGAACACTGGTTGTATATATGTGTGGGAGATTATGATCTGGTTCAACTGATGAGTGCTGGTTCTGGACGAAATGCATGTATTGGGGATTACATATCTTTTTAGCATGTGGGTGATCATGTGAAGAGTGGAGGATGAGTAGGCTAAAAAATCCTGAGTTCAAATTCCTCTATTTATTGAGATGCTTTGCCTATTTCAATATTAATTTCTATGTTAGTTGACTAAGCAAACTTAATTTTAATTTAAGTTGTGTTTTTATTATTATTTAAGTTGTGTTTTTGGTGAGTGCAGTATTATGTATAAACATGCACAGACTAATAATAAAAGGTTTTAAAGGTTAGCTCAAGTATTTCAAGGTAACAATTTTTTTTTTTACAAAAGCGAACTTTGTAATCGATATTATGTTTTCTGTAAAATATTTTTATGTAGTCCAGAACCAATACTTAAAATTTCTCTTGATCGACTCTAATCAGTTCATTTTAATTAAGAGTTTAACAAGAATATAGTTTAATTTCTATTAAATATTGCTGTCTGGTCTTGCATTGGTGGTCGAGAGGTCAGCGCGACTGCCTTACAGTTGCACGCAGTTGCCCAGGTTGCGGGTTCGCGTCCTGGCCGATGCTATAACACTTAAAATATATATATATATTGCTGTCTGGGAAATTTTAAATTAATGTAATTAATCAGTAATTTTGTAATTGATAAAAATGCTGGCTTATCTGGGTAAAAATATTTTAATCACTGGTTCGCTGATTAGGGAGATTCAATAAGCAGTGAGTCTATATAAGACCGACTAAAAATCATTTAATTATTCTGCTGAGCTCATTTGACTCTACTTCTATTTGATTTTATTTATTTCATTAGATTTTGTTATTCTGCTTGTGTTTTGATCCTGCTGTGTTATATGTGCCCATTTAGAAAATGAACTTGGAATTTATTCTAGTTGCTGTGTCTGAAGCCATATGTGGCTAGGGCACCAAAGATGAACTCCACTCTCCATTATGAATCTATAGTCAGAATATGCTAAATCCACCTGCCAACTGACCTCCTGAACCAGCCAATTGCCAACATCCTAGAAACACTTCTCATTAACCAAGAAATAAACAGTAAGACTCCATAAATTACATTGATATGCTAAGAGTACATACACATATATATGTAATCTATACAGAAAGTAATAGCCCTACCCACATTACTATGAACTGAATGTAAAATCGTTCTATGGACTTCTGTAGATACATCAGTAATCCAGTGAGTGATGCATAAGAGTGTATGTAAATTTTGTTTATTAATTCATAGTTTGATATTTCTATCTTTACTAAGAGAAGGTTTCCTATATTTCAATTTTATTGATATGTAATTTTATATTTGTTTTATTAATTTTTTTTTTTTATAGATGTGCAATATTATAATCCTTTGAGTATGTTTAGCAAAACTCTTTAATGTCTTTGACAGTTGAAAATTAAGTTTAATAAAACACAATATATTCCTAGAATTATTATATTTTTTGCTTAATATTACCAAAGTGTTATTCAAAAGAATCTTAGCCAGATTCTTTCCCCTTTCCAATTTTGTCATTGTTTTAAACTATCTATATTCTATTAAGCATCACATGATCACATTTCTCAGATCCAAAGCTCCTCACTGACGAAGGCCACAAGCCAGAAACGAGTCTGGGGATATTGGATGAGTAGGCATTAGATAGGGATTTTATGCACAAGCCTTCTGGCATCTATTGATTACTCTGTTTAGCACAGGTGGCAATTCTGTATGGAGAGTTTTGTTCTGTTTATCTATATTCTCTTTAGCACTTTAAAGTAAAAAAGAAACAAATTTTTGAAAGCTAAATTAATCTTTTCACTTTCAAGCAGCCATATTGAATATTTAAAAAAATTATGCCAAGCCACAAATTTTATTAATAAAAAATGATATAATTAATATTGTTTTAAAGATTAAACACCAAAGAATGTATTTAAACTGAAAAAATACAGTCACTGATATTCAAAGTAATAAAAAAAAAGAATAAAAGTTACTATTTCTAATAATTATTTTCATATTATTTCATAAATCCTAAATTATCATGCATACAACTTAAAATTATATTTTTGTTAGTAGGTTAGTTGGATTCATCATAAAATTTCTAAAAAATTAGTATATAATAACACTTATCTAAGGTAATCCATCACTTGAAAACTTCCTAGAATAAAGAGATTAGTACCTATCAATTTTCTCAGTAGCCCTTCAAAATGTATTTTCATACAGAAGTTTGCAATGTATAAGCCATGCCTAGTAGCATCCCTTATAACAAATAGTTAATATTGATCAATACTTCATATAATTTGTATATTATAATAAAGAACTTCAATACAGTTTGTAATTTATTAAAAAGTACTACTAAAATAGTCACTATATACAAAATAAAATAAAAAGTGAATGTAATACTAAATTCATTATAGAGTTAAGCTTGAGGTATATAAAATTTGTAGTTTATATATATACTGTCAAAACTTACTTTTAGCATTTACATATTTTTTTACAATTATTAAAATGTAGACAAAGAATTATAAAAAAATCTAAATCAGGTCATTATATTTCCAAAATATGTTCATCTTTGTCTCATATCAATTAATTCAAATATTCACCAATTTTACATCATATCAAAAAATGCAAGTAATTCACGATATAAATGTACACAATCAAGAGCCTTTTTTAAATGTTAATTTCAATAGTAATTTTTTTGTATATTTTTGATCAAATATAGATATATATATATGAATAAAATAATAATTAAAAAATATGCAGCTTTGAAATTTATATTGCAAAAGTCTATAATCGGCCTAAGTTTTTGTACTGTCAAAATTGTTACTTTTAGTATTTGTGTATTTTTTACTATTATTAAAATGCAGACAAAAAAAAAATTATAAAAAATCTAAATCAGGTCATTATATTTCCAAAATATATTTATTTGTGTCTCATATCAATTAATTCAAATACTCCATCCACCCAAGCTCACATTATAGAAAAATATGCTGATAATAATCACGCTTTTTTTTTATGTTAGTTTCAATAGTCTTTTTTTTTTATAGCAAATATATATATAAAAACAATAATTAAAAAATATATAATAAAATAATAATTAAAAAACATATAATAAATTAAAAATTAAAAAAATATAAAAAAATAAAAAGACCATTAAGCCTCCATAACGTTTTCTTCAAAATACAATGGAAAAAGTAAAACTTTTTACCGATATATTTTTCATGCTGAACTCTTCTCCAGTAACTATCAAAAAAATGAGAGAAAGACAAAAAAAAATTCAATCTACTTGATCACAAAAATTATCATAAAATTTTTATTTTTTATCATAAAAAAATAAAATTTATCTTTCTGGAAAGTAGAGAGAAAGATTAAAATGAAGGTGTAAAAAGTGTATCATAGCCTGCATAGATTTCTGTTAATCTTAACCTCAAACTGGATGCTTATAATTTGAAAATCATTGCCTGCATTGTGTGGGCATAAATACGAAGAAAGAAAATCTAAATTAATATTTTTACATATGTGTTTTAATTAATAATGTCTTAGAGCTCAACATAATCATTTCTATTAGATATGTATATAATAATTTTTATAAGTGTTAAACCATTTAAAGTATAGGCAGTTTTTTTTTCTTGCTTCTATTTTAGAATTGGTTATGAGATGCTTTTATTCAACCATTTCCTATGATATATCTTAAATTAAGCTTTTGTTTCTGGGTGTTCAACCAAAAAATGATTCAAACAAATAATCATGATAAAAAGAATGGGTTACTTGTAAGGTTTTCCCCCTTCTTTCTCATTTTTTTTCAGATCCAACTATAAAGCTAGCAATATTTAATTTTCCTAGGCATTATTGGAATCTTAGTATCATTCATAGTTGCTGTTTCAGCAGTTGTCATGGTGATTGAACACAAAAACTGAATCACATGGTTTAATGACCAACCAAGCAGTGTATTAGTGATGGGAATGGATTTGATAAAGCCATTAGAGAATGTATTTGTTTGGTTAGAATCTTTACAATTTTTCATAACATTTTAAGCTATTTTTTTAAATATATATATACACTGAATAAATAAATAGTAATATAATAAATAAATTTTATAAAAAGGTATTAAACAGTAGAATTATCACTGGGGATTTATTTATTATATGCTAAACAGAAAAGAACTGATTCTCTTAGGTCTATTGACAAAAATAATGAGCGAAGGTCATTGCTTGGTTACAAAAGTCTAGACCTCATTATCTCTGATTTTCAACAGACAGAGAATTTAATTAAAATGTATTATAATTGTCTAATTTTGTAAAACTTCAGGTATTTACTGTTAATACCTTTGTGAATTTTCTGCTTAAAGCAGAAAACCTGGAATTAAAGTAAAAAAGAAATCAAAACAACATGCGATTTCCACTTCATATGCTTACACAGGCTGTTAATACACTAGTGCCACCAAGTGTAAGCCTCAGTAGTCAATAGATGCAAGAAGATTTAAAAGTACACTTGGTGGCACTACTGTATGGAGAGTTTGATACTATTAAAAAATATCCTTAGTTGGAAATTTAAAAAAAAAATTAGCTTAATTTTTAAATTGATATATTTGTCTAAAGCCATTTTTCAGACTTCTTTTTCATAATACAACTATTTTTTATTGTATTTATTTTTATAGGGCTTTCTTTAAGCATTTAATGATGTGAAAATAGATTTCCTTTGCTTTCATTCATTAATTTTTTTTTTGTAGTTTGACAGTAAAATCTTATATTTCTTTAAATCTTCATGAACTCTCTATGAGGACACTGTGGGCTTCTAGGGATTTTTAACTTCAAGTTAAGAATTGATGATCTAGAACAGGGTTTGGCAAATATTTTAATATTAAGAGCTATTTCGTTTACCCCCCCCCCTATAAAAGAACCACAAGCAAAAAAGTAAAAAATACATTAATAAAAAAAAAGAATAGCTCTTGTAGTGTTTCAGTGTCTACAAATAAAAACCAGTCCCAAACTTGTTAGAATTCTAAGAAGTGATAGTGCTATTTATTAACATTTGTTTACTAACTACAGTCAAAACATTAATACCACAGACAATAATAATCTAGTCCTGTGGTCATTCTTTGAATGACATCATGATACAAATGATCACGGGTCATAAGACATCACACTCCTTCGTCCTTAGTATGTAACATCATAATTCTTGAAATGCACTGGTGGATGATGTTGATGCGAGGGGTGTTCTCTGTAAGCCTTTGGAATTTGAATTGGAGATATAGGACACAAAGGTGTTGATCTCTGGTTGTTTGTGTTTTCCAGTGTCACGCTGGGTAGAGAATTTTGGGCAAGTGGTGTTTCCTCAGCAGGAGACAAGACGATTGGAAAAGTGTCCAGTGTTCTTGAGCGCAATTGATCAATGTGCTTATGTTGTAATCCCAGATCAGTTCAGACTTCATATGACAGAGGGCCTGTATGCTGTTCTACCATGGCAAGGATCCATGGAGAACCTTTCACACTGCTCATGTAAATACTGTGTCATCTGGTTGGAATTTATATAGCCGATGATGTTTAAATAGTGCTGACTTTGGGGCTCTATTCTGATAAAGGAAGTCTAGGCACGTATGAAGACGTCGATTAAAGAGCATCTCAGTTGGACTTAAACCTGTAATTGTAGATGGAGTAATGTTCTGAGCCAAAAGATATTGGACAATACACTGCTCACAATTTCCATGAGTAGTAGCTGCTGATGTTTGGATGGTACTAACTTTGGGGATCTATCTGGATGAAGGAAGTCTAGGCATGTACGAAGGCATTGATTAAAGAGCATCTCAGCTGGACTTAAATCTGTAGTTGTAAATGGAGTAGTGTGCTGGAGCCAAAAGGTATTGGTCAATATGCTGCTCCCAATTTTCATGAATAATACACTTCAGGCTCTCCTTCACAGACTAGACAGCCTTCTCTTCAAGACCATTACTTGACAGATGGTAGGGTGCAATCCATGCATGGCAAATTCCGTTATTGGCTAAAAAAGTAGAAAACTCTGTACTGTGGTCCATTGTCCAAAACTATACACTCTGGTATTCCATGGGTGGAAAATAATTCTCATAGTACTGTGACTGTTCAACTGAGGTTGTTTTAGGCATTCTGCACACTTCCAACCACTTTGAATAGGCATCTATAACAACCAAAAGCATTTGGCCATCGATTGGGCCTATGAAATCTATGTGCAGTTGTGACCATGGTGTGGATGGTGGTTCCCAAGAGTGAATTGGAGCTTGAGGGCAAGCATGTCTTATGACTTGACAACTTTTGCACTTGCCCACAAGATTCTCAATATCCCTATCCATTGATAGCTACCATATATATGACCTTACTAATGCTTTGGTTCTCACATGCCAGAGTGACCCAAATGAATTTCATAAAGGATGATTTGCTGTAAAGAAAAAGGAATAATTACATGTGATCCCCAAAGCAAAGTTTTTGTGGATTGATAGCTTATTACATCTTATAAAAAAGGTTGAAGTTTGGTGTTTGTGGGTCTGCTTGGCCAGGCAGTGAAAATATAGTTCTTTACTTTTGATAGCAAAAAGTCTTTTTGTATTGCATGTGCAAGTTGTTCAGCAGTTACAGGAGCATCTTCCAATTCCTCCAAGAAAAGGATACCATTCATGTTTGGATTGTCACATTCGGTTGATGGAAGTGGAAATCAACTCAACATGTCTGCATTTGCAACTTTTTTTTCCTGGTTTATATTCCAGTTTGAAAGAATGTGCATTGAGGATGTGCATCCATCTTTGAATTTGTGGTGATAAAATTATTGATGTAGGTTTATCCAAGGTAAAAATGCTGAACAGCAGACGATGATCAGTACTGTAAAGGGTAGCTTACAATGCACACATTCCTAAAAAGATCAAGCCTAGTTATTGAACCCAATCCATTTGGAATTTATATTAATAATGGGAAAGATTATTTGTTTGTTATTATTATTACATACATACATATAATACACAATAAATTATTTTATTATAAAATAAAGTACGATCAATATTTTGCAAAGTAATATTGTATATATATATAACTATTTGATTAAATAAACTGTAATGTATATATATATTTAATTTAAAATTGAATATATTTATAGTTAAATGAATTAAGAATAGCCTGAAGTTAATTGGGTGGGCACACATGTGTGAAAATAGAACTGATTTTATTATTATTATTATTATTTTTTATTTGTAATAAATAAAATGTATTTAAACAATACATATAAAAATCTAAATGAATTTAAACAATAGGCAGTTTAAAATATCAGCGTTCTCAGTGTTTTATATAAAAATAGAAACTTTTTACAAATCGTTCTTCTTATAACAAACAGATAGCAGCTACAACAATAGACAATCGTTTAAAGTAAAATTTGGAATGCTAAAATGGAGTTTTACTTTTTCTTTTATTTAAATTATAAACATTTTTTAAAAAGTCAAATGCTGTAGTTAAAAAGTTTACCAAATTCAGAGGAAAGGAAGTAACATAAGAAGTAAGAAAAAGTGATGAATTCTTAAATAATTAAATCGTGTTTTAAAAGTTATTGGAGTAAATTTGAAATTTTAAATTTTTTTCAAAAAGAATAATGAGAATTAAGTCTGCTGAAATTGGAAAAGAAAAAAATAATGAAATAATTTTCTTAATATATATTTAAAGCACTTCAATACAAATATATGATTATAAATAATTATTAAATTGTACTTTAATATGAAAATGGGCTAGAGCAGAACATGCTATTGTGTGTCATGGTATTTCCTACCAGCTATATTAAACCTCTATATCTATATATATATTTTTCTACTTTATTGTAAACACACAAGAAGATGCCTGCAGTCCAAAGTAAACAAGGATTGGAATACTTTATGGTGAATCAAATGAGGATCAAGGTGTTTGCCATTAAACACAACTACAGAAGACACCATTGTACCTATCTATCCTTGCTAAGGAAAATGATTTACTAAGTGAAACTACTTTGAAGAACAACTTGCCTAAATATCAACTACTACTACTTCTATTATGATGATTTTTATGAACTTTGTTCCAATTACAATTTTTAATCAAAGAATCAATATTGTAAATTTTTGTTTATTTATTTATTTATTTTTATTCATGTTATCTGTTATATTTTCACACTCAGATGCTGAAGCCTCATTTATCAGAATTAGCATTTTGATATTTTTATATTTTCATTGTAAATAAAGTTTAGGTTCACCCACCTTCACATCAGGCTATCCACATAAATATTGAGGTAAGATTATCTAAATTTATTTTCATAGGTTAAATTACAACACTATACAGAATACATATTATATGTTTTATTTTGTCATTAACCTTGTACATATATTTTCTAGTATGTCTGACTAATCAACTAGTATCTGTCTCTATCATATATATAAATTGGGGGAACTTGTTAAATAGACTAACGTTTGTAAATATATAATTTAGCTAGCCAGCATCTCAATGATATTAAATAACTAAAGTTTATTTTTCTATATAATTATAATTTGTAGAGAATGAGTGACATAGGTGGATTTCTACCATGGGGTATAAGGGTTGGATTATAATAATCATTAATTAGTAAAATGGTAGAGGTTCACATGTGACACATGTACATATGATTATTATTATTTTTTAATCATTACTATTGTTGTTATACTTGATATTTATTATTGTTAATAAATGTTTGAGAGTTTGTATTATTCCGGTCTCTGGTTTATTGAGTTGTCCTGACATTCCACAGTTTATAAATAATTATACATGCACACACATCTATTTTTCTTATTATATAAAAGCTTGAAAATAAAACAAATATATAAATGCTAGTTGTAACCTATATATAGGTGCAGGTGTTGCTGTGTGTATCTGTTCATACCTGCTAAAGGAGTTAAAAGCAATATTCTCTCTGGGCTTGAATATTAGGGCATAATGGAATTTAAAAGGGGGAAAGTGGATGAACTAACCTAAATTGCATTTAATATTATTAAATAGGGATAGAGTTAATCAATTAAAGGGTATGCAATCATTGGTTAAGCATTTCATCAGGTTCTCATTAGCATTCTATCAGATGACCCACAGTTTGAACATAGTTGGATGTAACTTTTTTCCTTTCTAAGCCTGGTAGGTTTTTGCAGATTGTTTCATTAGAGGTAATAAATTAGAGAATATTAACTTATCCCCACACCATATTG
This sequence comes from Epiperipatus broadwayi, assembly GCA_028023455.1. Lineage (NCBI taxonomy): Eukaryota > Metazoa > Onychophora > Udeonychophora > Euonychophora > Peripatidae > Epiperipatus > Epiperipatus broadwayi. Next base: position 82,729 of record JAQFVV010012596.1, read on the forward strand.
CTACATCTGCATAGTAGTACAGTCTGCAAGGTAGTTGACCATCCATTACATCCGGTGTCATCAACTTTTGGGGCTAGTTGGCATCGTTCCGTCCATTATATCTGGCACCAGCAACATTTGGGGCTTGATAGATAGGTGTATCATCACATAAATACTTTATGTAAGTTGGTCATACATTGTGATCAAACCAGCTGATTGTTGAATCTGATCTATATATCTAAGAGGAAATCTTTCCATCTGTTATAGTACAAATGTTAAATTTTATTCCGAATAGGAAATGGGGGAAACGTTTGATGCTGAATACTATTGCCAAAGCTTCTTTGTCAATTTGTGAATAGTTTCATTTGGCTTTAAACAATGTACATGAAGTGAAAGCAACTGGAGCAGATGATCTGTCAGGATATTGTATACTTAGTACTGCACCTACTCCATAAGGCAAAGCATCACATGTAAGCAGAACATTTTGGTGAGGGTCAAATGGAACCGGTACATTATTGGACATCAATGCCTCTTTAACTTTAAGAAAGGCTTTATGTTGTGGTGACCAAGTCCATGTGGCATTTGTCTGTGATTCAGCTACAGTTGCATGATTTGGAAGGAAATTGTTATAAAAATTTATAAGACCTAAGAATGCTTTCAAAAAATGAGTACAAAAAAAGATGTCAGAAAGATAAAGGCCACATTGTACTAGACAGCCTTCTCTGCAAGACCATTACTTGACGGATGGTAGGGTGCAATCCATGCATGGCAAATTCCGTTATTGGCAAGAAAAGTAGAAAACTCTGTACTATGGTCCATTGTCCAAAACTATACACTCTGGTCTTCCATGGGTGGAAAATAATTCTCATAGTACTGTGACTGTTCAACTGAGGTTGTTTTAGGCATTCTGCACACTTCCAAACACTTTGAATAGGCATCTATAACAACCAAAAGCATTTGGCCATCGATTGGGCCTGTGAAATCTATGTGCAGTTGTGACCATGGTGTGGATGGTGGTTTCCAAGAGTGAATTGGAGCTTGAGGGCAAACATGTCTTATGACTTGATAACTTTTGCACTTTCCCACAAGATTCTCAATATCCCTATCCATTGATGGCCACCATATATATGACCTTACTAATGCTTTGGTTCTCACATGCCAGAGTGACTCAAATGAAGTTCATAAAGGATGATTTGCTGTAAAGAAAAAGAAAAAATTACATGTGATCCCCAAAGCAAAGTTTTTGTGTGTTGATAGCTTATTACATCTTATAAAAAAGGTTGAAGTTTGGTGTCTGTGGATCTGCTTGACCATGCAGTGAAAATATAGTTCTTTACTTTTGAAAGAAAAAAGTCTTTTTGTATTGCACATGCAACTTGTTCAGCAGTTACAGGAGCATCTTCCAATTCCTCCAAGAAAAGGATATCATTCATGTTTGGATTATCACATTCGGTTGATGGAAGTGGAAATCAACTCAACGTGTCTGCATTTGCAACTTTTTTTTCCTGGTTTATATTCCAGTTTGAAAGAATGTGAATTGAGGATGTGCATCCATCTTTGCATTTGGGGTGATAAAATTATTGATGTAGGTTTATCCAAGGTAAAAATGCTGAGCAGCAGATGATGATCAGTACAAATGTTAAAATTTTATTCCGAATAGGAAATGGGGGAAAAGTTTGATGCTGAATACTATTGCCAAAGCTTCTTTGTCAATTTGTGCATAGTTTCATTTGGCTTTAAACAATGTACATGAAGTGAAAGCAACTGGAGCAGATGATCTGTCAAGATATTGTGTACTTAGTACTGCACCTACTCCATAAGGCAAAGCATCACATGTAAGCAGAACACTTTGGTGAGGGTCAAATGGAAACAGTACATTATTGGACATCAATGCCTCTTTAAGTTTAAGAAAGGCTTCATGGTGTGGTGACCAAGTCCATGTGGCATTTGTCTGTAATAAATGATGTAAAGATTCAGCTATAGTTTCATGATTTGGAAGGAAATTGTTGTAAAAATTTATAAGACCTAAGAATGCTTTCAGTTCTATTTTGTTCCTTGTAGAGCAAGCATTTTGAATTGCAGTTGCTTTACTTGGAGATGGATACAGATCTTTACTGCCAATTGTATATCCCAGAAATATCCACAGAATCTACTCCAAATATGCATTTTTCTTTATTAGCTCGCAAACCGCTGTGTATTAATCTTTTAAACACAGTACATAATTTTGAACATAGTTTAATTGTTGAAGACCCACAAATTAATATGTCATTGAAATATAGAAAAACTCTGGAAATGTTTTCGAGTAAATTGTCTATAATGCATTGAAACATTCTGGGTGCAACACAGATTCTGAACTGTAAAAGTTTTACACAGAAGGCTCCTCTATGAGTTATGATTGTCTGTATGTTTACAGACATGACATCAACTGGAAGTTGTAAGTAGGCCTTAGCTAAGTTAATTTTTGCAAAGATGGAGCTAGAAGGAAGAAAAGTCAAAAGATGATGTACCACAGGTATAGAGTATGGGTAATACTGAAACTGTTACCTTGTAATCACTGCATAATCTCACCTCTCCTGTTGATTTAAGAATCGATACCACTAGTGTTGTCCACACAGGGTTTTCCACTGGTTCAATGACCTCATCACAGAGCAGAATATCTAAAGCAATATTCACCTTATGTTTCATAGCAAGTGGTAGTGGCCAGGCTTGCAGTCTGATCTGGGGAAATTTAAAATCAACTGGCAATGATACAGCTAGACCCTTGTAAGTTCCTACAGATGTGCTGAAAACTTGTGGAAATCTTGAATAGATGGTTCGGTAATTAGATGAACTCCAGTTAGTGTAATACCTAGAGGTGTGAACCATTCATGTCCTAACAAGCTTGTACAAGGACTCTCTGCTATCAATAAACATAGATAGCATGAATGAACACCATGTTGAATGTGTACAACACAATGTTCCTTGACTAATATTGAATAGTGCTGGAAATCCCGTAATGTAATTTTTATGGGTAATTTTCCATTGCACAATTCAGATAGTGTGTCAAATGATATAATAGAATATTCTGATCTTGAGTCAATTTCCATTTTACATTCCTTGCCATTAATATACACATGTGTGGAGGAATTAGGTGTTGAGGTGTCATAGCGTATCTCATGGATATAATCTACAATGTTATCATCCATCTTCATTACTAACATGCATTGATTTGAAGATCCAGGAAAAGTGCATTGTTTTGCTCAGCGTACATGCTGTATTTCTGGAAGAAATGGCACTTGGGATTTTTTTGAAGGGGCATTCCACTCGATTGTGTTGATTGACACAACCATAGCAAGGTGGAAATCCCAATTAAGATGCACCAGTGGTTCCTTTTATGTGCAGGGGATATTTAAGAAGACAGCAAAAACCTAGAAACATTTTTGCGAGGTAAGGTTGATCTATTTCGCTGAATGAGATCAACGGTCGACATGGAAGTGTTTGTGGCATGGATTTCATGCATCTGCACCAATGTAGATTTAGCAGCTAGGCTATGCTGTACAGCTATCTCTAAGGTTAAGGTTTCTTCTGTTAATAGTTTGCACTGAGTAGTTTCATCATGAAGCCTGAAGACAAATTGATCTCAAAGATGCTCTGTTAGTGAAAGACCAAAATCGCAGCTTTCTGCCAAACATCAAAGGTCAGCTAAAAAGGCACTCACATTTTCTCCTTCTCATTGTCAACCATAGTGAAATTGGAAACTGTAAATAACGGAAGGTTGTGGATTAAAATACTGTTTTAAAATATTTACTAATTCTTGAAATGACTTGTCCTGAGGCAACACAGGTGATATAAGAGAACGAAGAATGCTTAATGTTCTTAGTCCACAGACAGTGAGGAGTGTTGCATGTTTCTTTTCATCAGGAATGATATTGTTAGCTTCATGAAAGAAATTCACCTGTGATGCATATGTATCCCACATTTGCAGTGAGTCAACATCAAAAGGTGCTAAAGAACCAATAGTCGTCATTATAAATCAAATAGGAAATAAAGTTGGAGTAAAAATATATATATGTACGGCATCCTACGTACAATTAATAATAATATTTGTAAAGAACACACACTATTGAATAGTAAACCACATCTATGTGAAAATATTCAGTATCTCGCATATCCCATTCTCATCGCCAAAAGTGGTGTGGTGTTTCAGTGTCTAGAAATAAAAACCAGCCCAAAACTTGTTATGATTCTAAGAAGCACTTAGCACTATTTATTAACAGTTGTTTACTAACTACAGTCAAAACATTAATACTTCAGACAATGATAATCTAGTCCTGTAGTCATTTCTTGAATGACATCATGATAACAAATCATTGCGGATCGTAAGACATCACAGCTATGAATATATTTAAACATTTTTTTAAATAATAGAACATAATAGTATTTGTATACATCATACCAAAAATAAAAATTCTTTTAAAAAATAAACAAACAAAAATAAAAAATTACTTTGATTTATTCGCAAATTTCCATTACTAAAACCTTCATCATATACAATAATTTTATAATAAGGCTGAAATCAAAAGCCATTTCACATGTGTAATATTGCAATTGAAAGAAAATAAACCCTGTGACTTAGATTGAAAATAGTGATTTTCTTTTTCAAAACCTGCTTTGATAGGAGTTATTTGGCGTATTTTATATTAGTTAGTTGCAAAAACTTTTTTTTTCTTTCTAAAATCGCAATATTACACATGTGAAAAGACATCCTATCTTCTCTTCATTGCACATTTAATACACAAGTACCTTCAAAATATTTATTTATAAATTACAAAAGAAAATTGAAACATACCTCTGTTTAACATGATAAAAAGATATGATGAAATTGGGATCAAAACTACACCCAGACTTTAAATCAGGGGGAGGTAGAATGAGTACAAAAAAAGATGCCAGAAAGATAATGGCCACATTGTACTAGATGTGACCATTTACAAATAGAATATAAATATAGAAGTTGACTATGGTGTGAGATCTATCTTATCATTAAAAGAGTGAAATACAATTAGTGATAAAATAAATTGGAAAATATAAAAGTACTAGCCACAGATATAAGTGAAATCAAAATAGACATATGTGGTAAAGTTATGGTGCCAGTAAAATGCAAAAGGACTGTAAGTCATTTATTAGGCAAAAGCTGGTTCAGAACTCTTGGAATTTGTATGGGGAAATGAAAAAAGACAGTTTACAAAAGCATTTCAAACCAAAGGAAGGAGACTGATCCAGTAGGCATGTAAATAATGTCAAGAAATGGAATCTTAAAATCCAGACAGTGATGAATGATTTGGGAAGAGAAAGTTACAGCAGACATAGCTAGGAAAACATCTAAATTACAAAGAGTCAAAAGACCCTTGGCCAAGGATCCATATAGATCACACTGGACCTATAAATAAGATACCTGTCCCTAATTGTAGTAGATTCTTATTCTCATTGGGCTGGGTACAACATGAACCTATAAATAAGATACCTGTTCCTAATTGTAGTAGATTCTTATTCTCATTGGGCTGGGTACAACATGAAAAACCCTAGTACCAAGTGTAAATCCTTCCAAAAAGTTGTCACTATCCACGGTAATTCAGAAATTCTCATATCAGACAATCTACATGGATTTACCGCTGCAGAATTTAAAAGGTCTTTGGAAGAAAGGTCTTTGGAAGACAAAGGAATACATAATATTTTAATTCCACCCTATCACCTAGAATCAAATGGGATGGCTGAAAAGGCCCTACAATATTTTAAAGTCTATGCTCAAGAAAACATTCTCTAGAGATATTAAGGAAGCAATGATAGAAGTTATGTTTTACCAACATTTCACCCAAGTGCATCTTCTTTGAAAACTCTAGAAGAATTATTATTGTGGTGAAGTATCTCATACATTGGTCAAAGCTATTATCATGAACAATATAATTAGACAAAATGTTTCTGATGAGGAAAATTTGGGAAAAATTTAAATGAATGAAACAGTATGGGCCAAAGATCTCCTGAAAAAGAAATGGATTCCTGATGTCACCATTGAGATTGTATTTGAGGTCATTAAAGTAAAACTGGAAAATGAATTACATATATGTAAATCATCTATGTTAGTCTCAGAGTGATATGACAAATGGAATTAACAGCTGATGATACCTCTTCAGCAGATCAAAATGGAGAAACACTAAGTGATAGTCTGCTAATGGAATAAATAATCAATCCGGCAATAATACTGCAGAACTGCAGAAGATGCTTTAGCATCATCAAATCATGTGAATACAATTGCCGATTATAATGAAGAGAGATCTGTGTATTTTCCTAAAAGTGCAAGAAATTGCAGAAGGTCTAAGAAATTTAAGGATTATTTTTTAGAAAGAGAGGAGGTGCAAACTGTCTGAGTGCATATGTATGTTGTTATTGTAAATAAAGTTTATTGAAAATTTGTAATTGCAGGCAGACGATATAATGTTATTATTTTATCTCTGCTAAAATGTGCAATCTAGAAAATTAGCATATGACATAATAAATGAATAATAAATAAGATTAACATATGCTAACTAGTGCATCTATTTAAAAATGGGCTGATAACAGGTGCAATGACTGCGAGTTGAGAGGCAATGAAGTTTCCTGAAAAAAAGAGAAAAAAAAACATGGGATAAGTGGAGCTAGTATGTGTTAGATTTAAAGTGTACAGAAAAATGAAATGGGTCAGCCTAAGTAAAAGACTGATTAAAATTGGTGTTAAAATATCGTCTGCTAATTTGTCTTATTGTATACGTATCGTCTGCTAATTTATCTTATTGTGATCGTAAAGTACCAAAATACCAGTTAATGAAAACTCAAGTTAAACGGACTATATTATGTATTTGCAGTGTCTGAGGATAATTTATCTCACATGACAAATTATTAATCTCTTTCCAAAATTAAAATGAATTCCACTATTTATTTATAACTGGCTGAGTTTTAAAGTTTTGTTTTAATTGCTATTTATAAAAACTAGATGCTCGCTCAGTTGGTATTATTGGAAATCCCTCGAGCACATTGGGAAGAGGATAGATGTGGGGAGAATAGTATTAATGGAGAACTACTAAATCTAATAAGATATTGAAGTAAAAGTTATGCATCACAAGAAATACATCACAAATCATTAATTCTCCATTAAGTTTTTTTTGTCTTCACTATTTACAAAAAAGAAATTTAATTAGAAGGGATTTGAACTCAAACTTTCAAGCTCGCTTCAGCTATCCACCCCATTTTATATAACAGATAAACATGACCACATACACGTGAAAAAGATAAATGATCTCCAATGCACGTATTTCGTGCTGAATCAGCATTAATCAGTTGGTTCACATCATCATCTGATTATATATATGAGTACTGGGTCAGCACAAAATACGAATATTGAAGATCGTTAATTTTCTTCACATGTATGTATGTGGTCATGTATATCAATTATATAAGATGGAATGGATATCTGAATAGAGCTTGAAAGTCTGTGTTGAAATCCCCTATAATTACATCTAACTGTTCAGTATATACATTATACTAGTATTCAAATATTAAAACGAAAAAAAAAAAAATACTTATTTAAAACAGATCGAAATCTATGTTTCTTTTTTATTATTAAATCAGTTACCCTATTTAAAATTTACTTCAGATACTGAATTTAAAAATTATCAATCAAAGTAAAGCGCAGTATTTTTTTAAAAAAAAAAAACAAATACATACTGTGTGCGTGTGTGTGTTTTTTTAAATGTAGGTCTTTCTTATATATATATATATACAAATTTCTCTCTGATTTAACTATATATGGAAACCAAATATTAAAAAATATCCTTTTATGTAACTAAATTTCCTTTAGATAATTAATTTAGATATACAGTATATAATTCAACAAATTCTCAAATTAAACTTTTAACTTAGCTTTGTGCATTTCCTTCCAAAACTCATTTTTACATAATACGGTAACAATATTTATCTTATGCAAGAGAGAAAAGGCTGCCTATAAAGTCCAGAGTCATTGCTGGGAGTGAAGATGGATATCGGTGAAGTTAAATCTGCATGCATTTATGCATATTCTGTTTGAAAATGGATAAAAAAAAAAAACGAACATGTTTCATGTTTGAGTTGTCATAAATTTTTTTTTTTACTTTAGTTGAAAGTGAAAGTTTTGCCCGAAATAATAACAACAAAAAGGAAATAAAAAGTTTTTTTTATATATATTTAAAGATCTTTGATTTAGCTAAAGGCAGTACAGGTGTCTCATTAAAAAGATTGTAATAGAGAGAACATGACGTCTCCACCTCAGTCATGTGACTAACTTAGTCACATTCTTTTAGTTGTGATGTCACTTTAGTTTACTGTCATATAACTACTCTATTGCATTACATAAAATGTTCAATATTGATTATCACTTTATGTGCACATATATAATTCAATGAACATCTACAGAAAAAACTTATATTTATAATATATACAGAATGATTACCAGGTTCTACGATGCATTATTTTTTCTACAATCTAATAAGTAGACTGCATATCAGGACAATTTTTTAGTTTTCTAACCATGCTTAGAATTTTTTTTCCAAGTAGGTGATTGTTAGTCCAATCAACTAATCTAATAGTGGTCAGTAAATGGGTATCTAACTATTTTTAACTAGAGGATAAAATCCAAATTGGTAGATACTATCGTCCCTTTCATTGTTCATTTACGAAAAGCTATTGGTGAAGTTCTTCCTCTGCAGAGGGCTATTTAGGAGTTATATTTCTGTTAGTAATCAGCGTATTTTTAAAAGGTGAATTAATGAAGGATCAAATCTCAGCTGACTAAAGTAAAATAGAAACAGTTTGGTTAATTGAATGGAAGCCAACCTAAACAGAAATTGCACACATCCTTCCCACTTTTCAGTGCAACTATTTGTAGAAATATAGTAAAGGTAGAATCATGGAAAGTGCTGGAAAAGTCTTAGCAATGAACTATTAAGTCCTCACTCTATGTTTGGATAATTTTGTAGTTTTATACACTGCCATGATCAAAAAGTCACATTCTAAGAGATAACCAAAAATTGAGATAGCCAATAATTAAGCTAAGATTCTTCAGATAGATAATCCAACTAGTTATTCCTTAAACCAGCAAACATCACATGATCACATCTCCAATACTAGCACATAATTGTTTATAAACAAAGCAAAGCAAATATATGGAGTTTTGCTTTGCTTAGTTATTCCTTATTATGAAGTTTAAGATCCTTGGATTATGGACCAGTTATGTTACTTCCGATATTTGAATTTCTTATTAACTACTGAGAAATATAATCCAATTGACCACAAATTAGTAAGTATTAAATATATTTTTAGGACAGAAAAGAAAACAAGGAAAGTGACAAAAAAATGAACTACATCGACCATCTGTAGATCAGCGGAGCATTAAACTGCTACTGGAAGACACATTGCAGATCATACATAAAATCCAATGTAGCAATTCATCCTGTATAGTATACTACGGTGAATTGAAAGAAAATATCACCACAAGAAATTCTCAACACAAATACTTATATAAGCATGCATAAAATAATCCCAAATATAAGTCTGTCTTCTGGAAACACCAACAAATTGGTGCTGCCTTTGATCCATGAATGTTGATCTACTTTACATGGAATGAGATGGCAGGAAGAGAAAAGTTAAGGAGGTGTGATTTATTGCCAACTATAATCATGTTATCAAGAAAGAAAACAGTGTTCAACTTTTGACCAAATTGAATATGTAAAAATCTAATTTAAATAATCATGCATGCATAATTATTCATCGATATTAATAGAGCACCATATCTAGCAAATCAGTGAGAGCTATATTTCTGCAGAACTATACCAATAGTGTACTCAACTGCATCTAAGAAGATGTAAGTATTTTATAAGAGGAAAATAATAAGACCTTTTATATCATAGATAGTAAAAACATTTTGCTAAATAAGATGTTACTGACATTGTTGAAAGAATTAAAAGATGGAAGTGGAGTTGGGATGGATGGACATATTACTAGAATAGATGATAATAGATAGACAATTGAAATCTGAAGCAGAGTTCCAAAAGATTGTAAAAGACCCAGAAAGAGATCACATGAGAGATGATTGGATGAAATAAGAAAGTGTGGAGGGATGATGTAGAGAAGAGAGACTAGAGATCAGCAAAGATGGATTGAATTTGGAGAGACTTTCATTCTGCAGCAGATTGATAATGGTTGACAATGATGAAATGATGATGATTTAGTATATTTAGAGAGCCTGATGGGGAAGTTTTATTTTTACTTTAGTTAATATTCTTGCTATCTGCCTACAGAAGAAGCTGATCAATGTGAATTTAAATCTCACATATATACATATTTATATATTAATGGCAAATTCTACAAGATTAGTTTATTAAAAAAAACATCATTACAAAAAAAAAAATAGATGTTATTATTTTTAAAAATACTATTAAAATCAACTATTTTATAAAATTAAATTTTGAGAAAGGCCTAGCAAATGTTTTTTAGAAAAGACTATTAAGCACTAGCCTTTTTGCCCATATAGTTTTGGTTCATCACCAATCTGTCTATCATCATTAATATTAGTTAGTAAATGGTATTCACATATTCAGGTTTTATTAGTTAAAGATTAAAGGTTATAGATCAATTTGTATTAATCACATGAAAAGCAGTGCATTTTTGTAAAAACAAAAACTATATCTGTAATATGATGCAGATTTAATTACAGTTAGGGAATATCATTCTTTTTGGGTCCTAAGCCCATGTGTATCATTTACTTTTGCTTATACTAATTGAATATTAAAATCTGCATTAATAGAAGAGTTGATGTATGCCAAAGAAATTGCATTTACTATTAATTATTGGCTTTAAGACTTGACATTTGTTGTGTGGTACAAATAGCAATTTGAGATTTATATTATCATCAGATGTTTGGTGGTCTGATGTATGATAATTTTTTAAGTGATGTTGTCAATGGGATAAATGGTTCTCAATTGAATGATTGCCATGTACTGTGTTTTACATCTGAAAGTACCTAAATGAAAAAAAAAATATATATAGTTAAATACTTGGATTAATGGGTGGGTATTTTAATATAGCCTTTGTGCTAAATCTCACAATAAGCTTGTAGCAATTACCATCTTACAAACAAAATTTTTTTTAATGAAATAATAGTAAAAGTATAATGGCCATTACATATCAACTTCAAAGTGAAACCTTTTCCAGAAATCTCTCCTTGAGGAATAATAAAGGAAAAACCACTATTTACCAGGCCTTACAATTTACAGTGAATTTGAATATTTTTTTAAATTCTTGTTTTATCTTCCAGCTAAGAATAGCTAAATTCTCATTTAAAGATCAATATTCAAAATGATTAGATAAATTGTCTGTGGGTTGGCCATCCTGGGGAAAAAATTATAACCCCTAGATCAAGGTAAGCAGACTCCTACCTACTTTGCTGTGTGAAGTAATTCCTGTTTAGTGAATTTTAGGGAGAATTCACTGTTGTTGTAAAATTTATGAATATTAGATTCATTATCTTCTTTATCTGTAATTTTTAAATTGCAGTATTACACAGTTCTAAAGTAATGTATTTATGAATGAGATTTCAAAATCACAAAGATTTTTTTAACACTTGAATACAGTTTCAGAAATATAAAAACAAAATCCAATTCCTTTTTTTTATTATTATTATTATTATTATTATTATTATTATTATTATTATTATTATTATTATTATTATTATTATTATTATTATTATTATTATTATTATTATTATTATTATTATTATTATTATTATTATTATTATTATTATTATTATTATTATTATTATTATTATTATTATTATTATTATTATTATTATTATTATTATTATTATTATTATTATTATTATTATTATTATTATTATTATTATTATTATTATTATTATTGCTGTTATTATTATTGTTGTTGTTATTGTTGTTGTTGTTGTTATAATAATAATAATAATAATAATAATAATTCAATTCAATTTATTTACCATACAAAACTACAGCATTAAGCCAATTACAGAATTACACTATAATAACTATATAATAATATAAATAAATAATATACATAAATGAGTAAAAATGATGAAAATAATATAATTATATGCCATACTTTTTTATAAGATAAGTAACAAATTTTTTAAAGTCTAAAGAAAAAATATTTTCATTAATAAAATCATGATTATAGGTATTAGACAAACGAAACAAAGGTGAAAATTTTAATATGTTAGAGCGACAAACCTTAATATAAAATAAAGTAAATGTAGGTGTTTTATGTAAACAATTATTAAAAGCAATAATAATAATAATAATAATAATAATAATAATAATAATAATAATAATAATAATAATAATAATAATAATAATAATAATAATAATAATAATAATAATAATAATAATAATAATAATAATAATAATAATAATAATAATAATAATAATAATAATAATAATAATAATAATAATAATAATAATAATAATAATAATAATAATAATAATAATAATAATAATAATAATTCAATTCTTTATTTAATGTACATATCAACAGCATTTAGCCAATTATAGATTGCACAGTAATGTAATTATTAGATATAAATCTAAATAAGCATTAAAAAAAATTATTATAATAATAAAATAGAAAAACAATAAAATGCACAAATATATCTAATGAAATCAATATATCAAATGAAATCAAGGATAATATTTTTTTATGAGGACTTTAGTGAATTGTTTAAAATCCAAATTAAAAGCATCATCATTACCAAAATCTTTATTATAAGTTCTAGGTAAACAAAATAAAGGAGAAAATCTTAATACATCAGATTTACAAATTTTCAGTTCAAAAACATTGTGAGTATGAGTGTTATAATTCTGTTTCTTAATACCTAAGTTAGAAAGCAAATTAGATACAGAAATATTCTGGGAGATGAATTTATGAAGAAGTTTGAGATCTCTTGTTTTTTGTCTCAGCAGTAAATCAACATAGTGTTCACTACCTAAACTAATTAATTTTGCAAATTTGTCAAAAACAGTCTGAATTCTTATGATATCTGTTCTGTTATGAGGATTCCATATAATTGAACCATACTCCAATATGGAAAGAACTAAAGATATAAAAAGTTTAATCTTTGTAAATTTATTAAATTCTTTTCCATATCTGTAAATAGCTCCTACAATTTGAAGAGATTTATTCACCATAAAATTAATGTGATTATGAAAAGATCCATTATTGGAAAATATTATTCCTAGATATCTTTGATGATCATTTGTTATAATTTTAGAGTCCCCAATACAGTAGGAAAACCTTAAGACTTCAGATTTTCTAGAGTAAGAGACAATGGAGCACTTATCCATATTTATATCTATATAATTATATTCACATCAATTCAAGAAATTATCTATATCACTTTGAAGTAAAAAACAGTCATTAATAGAATAAATATGCCTAAAAATTTTTCAATCATCTGCATAACATAGAAGATGTGAAAATTTAATGCATTTTTTTAGGTCATCAATGTATACATTAAATAATAAAGGTGCAAGAACACTGCCTTGAGACACCCCAGTGAAGCAAAGATATGTAATGACAATTTACTATTAAACCTCACACAAGACATTCTATTCCTAAGAAAAGAGTCAAACCAATTAATTAATAATTTAGAAAAACCTAACCTACAAAGCTTCTGAAAAAGAATTTTATGATAAACTCTATCAAAAGCCTTGGATATATCAAAATAAACAACATCTAGCCTAGATTGATTCTCAATTGAATTTGAAATGTGATCAAAAATAGTTAGCAAATTTGTTTCAATGGACCTATTAGGCAAAAATCCATGCTGCTCTGGTGCCAAAACCTTAGAAACCTCCAAGATAATTTTATTATATAAACATCTTTCAAAAATTCGAGCAACAGTGTCTAGAATTGAAATAGGCCTATAGTCACTTACCAAATTTCTAGATCCTTTCTTAAAAATAGGAACAACTTTAGCAATTTTAAGTGATGTAGGACTACTACTACTACTACTACTACTACTACTACTACTACTACTACTAATAATAATAATAATAATAATAATAATAATATTAATAACTGAAACACAGGCTTATTATATACCTGTGTCTATATATCTAATATAGGGTATATGAGCACAGACTTTCAGATGACCCATCACTCTCCACTCTATCTAATAACACTGATACACTCAAGCACATATATGCTGAAAAGATAAATAATCACTAATATATGTATTTCATGCTAAACCAGCAATCATCAGTTGGTCCAGATTATCATCTCCCACACATAAATACTATAAGTGCTCAGATATATATTAAGATAGACAATCTTCATACTTTAATGGACAGGCTCCAATCTGAAAGTCTGTGCTCATATACTATATTACATATATAGACACAGGTATATAATAAGCCTGTGTTTCAGTTATTACATTGTAGAGATGTCTGCCCATCCTTGTATATGTATTAAATGGATTATGTCCTGTACATGTGGATGATTGACCTTAGGTCAACATGGGTGTGACAAGAATCTCAGCCTCAGGGTGGCCTTCAAGCATTCCATCATCAGATTTTCAATTGGATGGATGGTTGAAGAGTTGGAGTGTGTAATAGATTGGAGCCTGTCCATTAAAGTATGAAGATTGTCTATATTAATATATATCTGAGCACTTATAGTATATATGTGTGGGAGATGATAATCTGGACCAACTGATGATTGCTGGTTTAACATGAAATACGTATATTGGTGATTATTTATATTTTCAGCATATATGTGCTTGAGTGTATCAGTGTTATTAGATAGAGTGGAGAGTGATGGGTCATCTGAAAGTCTGTGCTCATATACCCAATAATAATAATAATGATGATGATGATGATAATAATAACAATAATAATAAAAAATAATAATAATAATAATAATAATAATAATAATAATAATAATAATAATAATAATAATAATAATAATAATAATAATAATAATAATAATAATAATAATAATAATAATGATAATAATAATAATAATAATAAGTTTTGTAAAACTATTCGTGAATAATATATGGGAGATTGACATAATCGGCTGACAATTTTTAGTAAAGTTGAGATTTTTTCCTCAAGTAGTGATTAAAAAATTTTTTTTTGGACTTGTATAATTCCACCCATACACATAATATAACCATTTCTTGGTACAATTAGTGACTTTATCATATTAATAAAGGTATTAAAATGCTCATGATATTTTGTCCAACTTCCTTATGCATGTTACACATTTTTTTGATCTGAAGGCAGATTTAATGATTAGGTAATGGGTGCTACGAATATCATTATTGGCCAATTGATTGATTCTTCTCTCTTTTAATATTTTTAATAGAAATTATACCCACTTATTTTAACTTATTAATCAAGTATTCAAAGATGTCTTTATTTTAACTTATAGCTTAATTTTCATCATAAGTATGTTTTGTTGAAATTGAAATAATAAGAAAAATGCTTATTTGAAGATGATCAAAGTTTTCGGTACTAAGTTGGAAAAAAAATATCTTGATGAAAATTTTCATTAAATTCATTTCGATAGATCTACTGATTAAGATTGTTTAAAAATGCATGTATAATGGTTCCATGTTTCTGTATGAAAGATATTAACACAGGCAAAACTCTCCATACAGTAGCGCCACTCAGTGCCAGTCAAAATGGCACTACTGTATGGAGAGTTTTGCCTGTGTTAATAACAGTTATGTGCAGCATAAGAAATGGTGATCATGTATATGAAAGATACTGAGAACCTGGAAGTTATTAATTACATCACCATTTCAAATTTAGGGAAGTGTAGATATAATTACATTTAAAACATCTTTATGTGTGAAGTCAGAATCTCTTATCTATCAGAAAATAGCTTAAAATATTATTATAAACTCTACACCAAATTAAACATGATGGTCTCTGTTTTACTCACATCAGGTTATGTAAGTATTGGCTTAACTTGTGTACATTAGATGGTAGGAAAGGGTCATATATTTTTACATGGGGAAAGTACTTAGAATAGAAGAAGTTGGCTAAAATGGATAATTATAGAGAGAGGATGAAGTTGAATAGTAAATTGTTGGAGGATATTAATAAAAGTGGAAGAGATGGGAGTAAAAAATTTTGGAATTACATTAAAAGGAGAAATGTAGGTGAAAGAGAGATAGTATTAATAGATGATGAGGGAATAGAGTGTAGCTCTAGAGAAGAGTTAGAGAGAATCTTGAATAGATATGTAATAGATATAGAAAAGATGTTAGATGTGAAGGAATTAGTGATAGAAAACATGAAAGCAGTTTGTAATGTGAATATTAGGTTCACAAAAAAATGAACCAAATGAGACAGCGAAGAGATTGAAAAATGGAAAAGCGAGAGGTTTAGATGGATGGGCAGCAGAGATGGTAATGAATTTAGGGCATAGAGCAAAAGCAAAATTATTATCATGTTTTAATAAAATGGCACAGAAGAGAGTTTTTCCGGGTAGCTGGAGTAATACAAGAATAAGATTATTATTTAAAGGAAAGGGTAAGGATCATAGAAAGTTAAATAATTGTAGACCGATAGCGGTAACATCAGTTTTATATAAAGTTTTCTCATATATGGTAGATGGAAGAGTTGTAAAATGGATGGAAGAGAATAATGTAGTGGGGGAAATGCAAGGAGGTTTTAGATCAGATAGGCGTATAGGAGATAGTTTGTTTGTAGTTACATAACTTATGGAGATGAGTAGGAATTCAGGTAGATTGTTATATATGAGTTTTATAGATATAGAGAAAGCATATGATAGAGTAAATAGAAATAGATTATGGGTAAGGTTAGAAAATTTGGGAATGGATAAAGCTTTAGTAAATATTATTAAAAAATTATATGAAAATAATTATTATACTTACCAATTAGGGGATATAGAATCAGTTAAAGTTAAAAATGGGGTGGGATTAAGGCAAGAATGCCCTATGTCACCTATTTTGTTTTTGTTGTTTTTGAGTGAAATGGAGAAAGCAATAGAAAGACTAGGAAGAGGGATAGAGATACCATTAATAGGTGGCAAGGGAGTATACACTTTTTTGGGTCTTTTTTTGTGTGGATGATATCTTTTTGTGTGCAGAAAGAAGAGAAGAAATGAAAATTATGTTGAGGACATGTGCAAGGGTGGGTAAAGAGTTGGGGATTAAATTTAGTGAATAAAAATCAAATATAATGATGGTTAATACTGGGAAAAGAGAAGATGTAGAATTTTTATTGGGAATATAAAGTTAAGTGTGGTATTTGGGAATCATCTTATGTAATCAGGAAAATTGCTTGGATGAATGGGAGAAAAAATTGGTAAATGAAGCAAAGAAAAGAAAGGGTTTGGTAAAGGAACTAACAGTATTTTCATATAATAAATATGATGTAGCTAGAATTGTATGGAAGGGAGATGCAGTAGCAGGGTTAACATATGGTAATGATGCATTATGTGTTAGTAAAAGGGTTTTTTAGATTATTTAGAGAAAGTACAAAGAGAAGTAGGAAGACATGCATTAGATTCAGGGATGTGGACAGCAAAGGAGGCAATTCAAGGAGAAATGGGATGGTCAAGTTTTTATATGAGAGATGCAAAATGTAAAATGAAAATGTTTGGTAGGTTGCAGTTTATGGATAGTAAAAGAATAGCCAAAATAGTGTTTAATTGGGTTATGAGTAAAGGACAGGTAACAAATGGGTGAGAAAGGTAATGTGGTATGCAAAAGATTTGGATAAAGAATTTATATCAGTATACTTGTATAAAAGATGGGATGATTGTGTTAGGAGGACTGTTGACTGTTATAGTGGTAAGTAATGGGATAAAAGAATAGAAGCATTAATAAAAAATAGGGGTTGGAGAGATGGAGAACTACTATGGAGGGTAAGAAGAGTTTAAATATATATAGAAGTAAACGGAATATTGGAAGTGAGTTAATTTATGATAATAGTAAGGAAAGTAGTTTATTGTTTAAGATTTGAATGGGATCTTTAGCAACAAGAGAATATACATGTAAATGGAAAACTATGGATGATTTAGTGTGCAAATTGTGTAAGGAAGGTATAGAAAATATTAGGCATCTGTTGATTGAATGTAAATGCTTGAAAGCAGAAAGGGCACATATAATGAAGTTATGGGAGAATAGATATGAACAAAGTGATTATACAGAAAGTGAGTTATTGGCTTTTATGCTGGGTTTGCCAAAAGATAAGGGGGATTTAGATATAAAGGCCATAGAGTTGACAAAGATTATGTTGTGGAAATGGGATGGGGCAGAATATGGGAATACTTAGAGTGGGGAATGGAAAATAAAGTGGCTAACAGGTTTATCTGGGCATAATTGCTGAGATATTCTTGACTTCGTTTAAGGAGAAGCCAAAATACATCACATCACACACACCACATCAACATCACATGGTTAATCAGCTTTCATTTAGGTAGAACAATGAAACAATTTTTTTCTGCCTGAATGGAGACATTTGCCCCAGAAAGTGATATATAACAATTGACTAATATTATATTTAATAATACACGACTAAATTAGTTTTAGATAATTGTGTTACGAATTAAATAGAAATCACATCTCTTAAATTTAAAAATCACAAATTGATTTTGTAAAAAATTTTAAAAAAACACTATCTTAAGTTATGTTGTTATTAGATTAAAGTTGATTTTCTGTGATCATGTGAATAGAAAAACTTCTGAATAATATGTTATCTGTTTTAATTTTTTTAAAATCCTTCAGTTGTACATTAATTATTGCGATGACATAAATTTTAATAAAATAGGTACCTCAGATCTATTCAAAACCAGTCGGTCTAATTTGGTTATTTGTGATTTTCAGATCTAATGTAAGTATCAGTTTATTAATGAATATTTCTGTAGTGCAATTTTTTATTACACTACTCTCATACAAGGTTAGGACTGGTTTCTATCTGCTTTGAACACCTTGTGGAGGGGTATAATGAAAAACATATGACCAAAAATATAAAAAAATTATATGATTCCCAAGATGCCCATTTCTTTCTGAAACAGCACCCATCAGTTGGCCCAGATCACATTCTCTTACCCATATCTTTATCACCGTTCAGTATATATAGGTAGAAAATTACTACAGTTTAATTAATAAATGTCAAACTTTCCTCCCTCATAACTTTGACATAAACCACTTGATGAAAGTATAATAATAATAATTGTTATTAGACATTCATTAGACTAGAGATTATCTAAACTAATGAATGATATTTCTGTATTGTAATTTTCACTATACCATTCTCATGCAAGATAGGGACTGGTTTCTATCCACTTTTAACACTTTGCAAAGGGGTGTAATCATAAACATATGATCAAAGACATGTGAAAACGATATGTTATCCCCAATATGCACATTTCATGCTGATCCAGCACTCATTAGTTGGCCCAGATCATAATCTGTTACACATATTTTTATCATTGTTCAGTGTATATAGATAGATAATTACTAGTTTAATTGACATGTCAAACTTATTGCTCTCACAACATTGACACAAACCACTTAATGAAGTATATTAATGTGCATCGTGGGAATCATCCAACTTATTCAAATATCTTTGGTCATATATTTATGATTACACGTCTCCACTAGGTGTTAAAAGTGGATTGAAACTAATCCCTATCTTGCAAGCAATAAAAATTATACCTCAGGAATATTATTCATTAAACCATCCACTGCAGGATGAAGGTCTCTCCAAATTCAATCCATCTTCTTCAATCTTTTAGCTTCTCTTCTCCACATCACTCCTGCACATTTTCTTATTTTATACATCCATCTCACATGTGGTTTTTTTCTGGGTCTTTTACAATCTCTTGGAATCCAGTTTAAGATTTCAATTGTCCATCTATTATCATCTCTTCTAGCAATATATCCAGTCCAACTCCATTTCAGTCTTTTAATTTTTTCAATGAGGTAAGTAACACCTGTTTGTTCTTTTATCCATATATTGTGTTTTCGATCTCTTCTTGTTACTCCTAACATGCATACTTCTTTGAGTGGTCTGAAGTCTCTGTATTGCTATTCTATTAAGTATCCAAGTCTCAGATCCATAAGTAAGAACTGGTAAAACACATTTATTAAAAACCTTTTTTTTCAAACACATAGGCATATTTCCTTTTAGTAACAAGTTATTTCTACCAAAAGCACTCCAATCAAGTTTTAATTCTATGATTAATTTCATCAATTATATTTTCATCTATATTAATAATCTGACCAAGGTATTTGTAGCTGTTAACTTCTTCTAACTCATCATAATCAATCTTTATTTTCATATTTTGAGAAAATCTGTTGAACATTACTTTAGTCTTTTTAATATTTATCTTGAAATA
Organism: Epiperipatus broadwayi; assembly: GCA_028023455.1. Classification (NCBI taxonomy): domain Eukaryota; kingdom Metazoa; phylum Onychophora; class Udeonychophora; order Euonychophora; family Peripatidae; genus Epiperipatus; species Epiperipatus broadwayi. The sequence continues at coordinate 103,153 of JAQFVV010012596.1, forward strand.
TTTATGACTAATTTAATTTAATGACTAATAAAAATTATTAATCAATTTGATTAGTTTTCTCGCAGAACTATGGTATTTGCTAAAGTGTCTTGATTAGAACCCACTATTTTTGAAAACATTAAATGCATTCAGTTTATTATCACTTCCAAATTATATAAGAGCTTCATTATTCATTACTCCTGACATGTTTTAGTACAGCGGTAGAACCACAGACTCTGTAGCCGAAAATGTTTGAATGATGGCCCCAGAAACAAATATTAGTAGCGATCTACATGCTGTTGCTGTGAAAATTCTACAACTGTATCTTATCAATAAACCATCAAACATCACATGATCACCATTCTTTATGCTTACACAAGCTGTTTTCACAAAGGCAAAACTCTCCATACAATAGCGCCACTCAATGCGAGCCAAAGTAATCAATGGATGCAGCACTCTCAGATTTAAGACTCCTCACTTATGAAAGCCACAAGCTAGAAACTAGTCTGAGAATATTGGATGAGTAGGCACTAGATAGGGATTTTATGTGCAAAACTTCCTGTACCCATTGAGTATTCTGGCTTGCACTGAGTGGCGCTACTGTATGGAAAGTTTTGCCTTTGTGTATCTTCTCAATAATGGTCACTCTTGATTAAAAATTATTTTAAAAAGTATATTGTGTAATGGTTAGGGTAAGCATTTCCAATTCCCATAACATGAAGTGGCCAGATAAAATTATTTAACAAGATAACCAAAAGTCAACTAACTAACTATCCCACACTAGGTGGCAAATAGGTATCTAGTCACTTCTAGGTGGTCACTAAAGGTCTTAAATTAATAAAACATAGTGTAGTACAGTAATTAAAAATAAAAAGAAAGATTGTAATATGATACAACTTTCACTATTGATAGGAGAGACGTCATTCTCTTATAGAAGCTAAACTATGACTCTTTATCTTACTGATATTTGCAATTGGACTCTGTGGCAATTACTTAATTCAAAACAGATCTACTATATGTTAACATTTCTCTTTATTTGCTATTTTGAAATGTTGACTGCAATTGTTCTTGTCAAAAAATTAACTACGCATATTTATTTATCAATTGTCGATTACGCTTTTATTTTTTCATAATCCAATTTGATTGACAGATGAAGTAATGTAACGCTCTTGATTGAAATCGTATTTTTCAGAAATAAATGAAAAGTTTGTAACCCCCTTTTTTTACGTTATTTATCCTTGAATATCATGTCGTTCTTGATTGGGCAAGCACAGTACCAAAGCAAAGTGTTAAAATGTGGGTGTTATTATTCATTTAACAAATATTTACGAGGATTATAAAAAGAAAAATAATCGTTCGTAATCTTATCAGAAAATAATCTTTTTGTTTAATAGTTTTGACTAACTTAACAACCTGATATTACATCTACTCAATTTATTACTGTCTTACTTAGATGTCTATCTAAAGAATGACAGTTAATTACCGTATTTAAATTCATCACAAATATCACTTTTTCAAACACAATTTATAAAACAGAAACTTAGATAATAGTGATAAGTTATATTATTGAATTTATATATACACACACATGCATGTTAACTATAGATTATTTGCTAGATGCTCACATATAATTATATAAAGTTCTATAGTTAATTCCTCTACTAATAATGGCGTACCAAGAAATTCTATGTTTATTTCTACTTGTTACAAAATTCCTACGCAAAAAGTCAGTAATATATATGTATGTTCAATTTTCTACCTGAAAATAATTGGTTTTATGATCAAATAATATTTTAAATGTTTTCTTAAAGGTTTGTGATGATGGTATTTTAGTTATATATTGGACTATTTCCTTCATCTAATATCAAGCATTGAATGTCTTTAGAAAAAATTAATTTGGATTTAAATATTCCAAATACATTCAACCGTTAGTAAGAGCTCACAGGTTTAATATATGCGCAACGTTTCGAGAGGTATTATTCTTCCCTCTTCTTCAGGTGTTGATGGCATGACCAGTAACAGTGATAATATGAGAATCGAACCTGGAACCCTTAGATTCGTGAATATTGAATTTTAAGGTAATACTCTAACCAACTTATCCTACCAAAGGCAACAATCATTCAATACTTATATTAGATGATGGAAATATTCCAATATATAAATACATTTTGCTTATGCTTGTCCAAGTCCATAACAGAAAATGGCATCACTAGGATTTAATTTTATAATGTTTATTTATTTTGATTCAGGGTTTTAATGGATGAACATCTTCATTTACAGTTTTTTCAACATGTCTGCTTAATATGTTTCCCAAATAATTCAGTACATTGAGTAGTGATTGAAAGATGAAATAAACAACCTACTAATTCTCTACATGCCAATTTCTTTACCTTATAACTAATTTGCTTCACTTGGGGTATTCATGGTATTTGCAGAGTTCTTGCTGATTTATTCAAATATTGATTCATTAACTATGTCCATTCAAATGAATATATGAATTAAGAATTGCAATCTACTATATCACTAAACATGAGTGCCATCTATTGTAAGCATGAGACATCAATGGATACCAAACAATAGTGGCAACCAAATCTCCATACTGTCAGCCTTTATTAGTGAAAAGGGGTAGTGGCATAAATACTTTAGCAGCCTCATATAGATGTTTTAAATTATCCAAGCTCGTAGCTTGAAAGTTTAAATACTTTATAATTTTGATACAGAAACCAACTTATTTATATTCCTTTGTACTTCTGATACTTGAAAGCAACTATATATTTTAGTGCTTTCAATTATATATTTACTGTGGATTCTTGATCGGTGAAAAGATAGTATTTGAAACTTTAGGATATGACTTGAATAGTATGAAATGGTAAAGATAGTTTGTAAACCAATATTTGCAATTTAATGCTATTTAATGAGCCAATAGCCTGGGATTTTCTTCCCATTAAAAAGATATCCTTTGATTATTCATATATAAAATAGATAAACCAAGGTGTGCTCCTAATTCAGATGTTAAATGTAAGCTGGAAAAGTTAGATGATATTTTGTTCAATATATTTAATTTCTAAAACATCACATGATCATGATTTCTTATGCTTACACAATCTGTAAAACAGTAGCAATTCTCCATACAGTGGTGCCACCCAGTGCAAGCCATAGTAATCAATGGATTCTAAAAGGTGGCACTACTGTACAAAGAGTTGCTACTGTTTTGCAGTCTATAAGTATAAGAAATGTTTATCACATGATGTTTTAGTTGTTTGATATCAACCCTGAACAAAGGAGGATGATGATTTCAAAAATTACCAGATACACAAATATATATATATACTGAACTGGATTCAGATTTGTATGATTATACAAATGAATTCGCTTAGATCGAAAACATTATTATGTTTTCATTTTGGGCTCAAAACCTTATAGTTAACTTAAGAGGTAAAAGAGGCTGCTGGAGGATTATATTAGAACCAAAGATCTAGATGCAATACTATCTGATCAAAGTCTCCTGGCTGATAAAAGCCACAAGCTAGAAACTAGTCTGGGGATATTGGATAAATAGACAATAAATAAGAATTTTGTGCACAAATCCTTTAACATCTAATGAATACTATGGTTTAGACTGGGTGACACTACTGTTTAGAAAGTTGCTATTATTTTATTTCTAATCAATTTTTTCCCAATTTTTTCCAGATTGTTAACATTTTTGCTGGTATTTAATGTCTTCCATGGAAATTGCAATAAAATAAGAAATTTTGCAAAAAAGAAATCTTCCCTGAGTCAAAACCCATTATGCTAATTGACATTAAATGATAATGGGACTAAATATTTTTCTTTATGGTCTTAATAAACTTTTTTTTTTCATAATATAACACTGTATTCAGTTAACAAATCTTAACAAGATATGACACCCTTTTCATCTTTTATTTTGTCATATAAAGAGGAACCATTAAAATAATCATTTTGTGTTGCCTTGACAACCGAATTAAATATATCATTGTAATCAAAACTTTTTTTTCCATATGTCATAGCATCAGCCGGGACGCGAACCCACAACCATCTGCAACCAACTACTTGCTTGCAAGGCGGCTGCGATGACCTCTCGGCTAACAACCTTGACATCATCAAACTTTTTTTGCTAATATCTACATTTAATTGTGCATTATGACTTCCCTTTTTTTTTGTCTAAATATCTCTTTGTATATCTTCAACTTCTGACTGAGCTACTAAGTTTTTAATACATTTTTTTACAATTTTGCCTCAATAATTGCTATTAAAAACAATTCCTTTTTATTTTTAATTACTTTCTTATTTATCCATATTATGGTTCTTTTACAGCTTCCAATTTTATCTTTCTTTTTGTCAATATCAGAATTGTTTTCTTTTTTTTGTTTTCCACATTCAATGTTTACCTCTCATTGTATTACAGTCGATCACCATTTATAAAATTTTGTGTTCTAACATTTTTTCAAAATTCTTATTGCTAGATAAAATTGCATTTTTTAACTTGGATTCTCCTAGTTTATAATAATTCTGTTCATAAGTTATAAAAGTATACTATTTGGTTTATCTAATCTTTTTAGTAGTGTAACTGCAAAAGCATAACGATTATATCTAAAAATCTGAAGATTTGAAATATCAAGATTGATAAATGTTCATTATCATATAATGAAACCCATTTAATATTGTAATAGGATTCCATGTCTTCTTCATAATATCTTTATATTAAATTATATGTTCATTTGTTGTAAATTTTTCACTATTATAACATTTTCATTTATTTACTTTAAAATTATTTTAATTTATGCATATCATTATATTTTTATCTCAATAAAACTACCATTGTCAAGCGTTGATGGCCTAGAGGTTAGTATAGCTGCCTTCCAAGCAGCTGGCCCGGGTTCGCTTTCCGGTCAACACATTTGACATATATATATATAATAATAGTAAAACTACCATTATAAAATATTATTTTTATTGCAAAGTTAGTAGTTTCGATGTTTAAATCTTATTAAGATGTTGATTTAATTAACGTTTTAGAACACATTACAAAAAATATCCCAACTTTTTAAAACTTACTCCCCTCAATTTTCATTCCATTTCTCATGATTTCTGCCTTTTTATCTTTAACTGAGATATATATACAATGAAGAGAATTTGAACCCAGACTTTCATGTTCCCTTCAGTCATCCACTCTATTTAATATAACCAATACACATAACCACATACAAAAAGGTAAATGATCTCCAATATATGTATTTCATGCTAAACCAGCACTCATCACTTATTCTGGATCATCATTTCCTTTACACACATATATAATCAGAGCTCAGTTTATAGTAAGATGGCAAATCTACACACTTTAATGGACAGGCTTCAATTCTCTCCTCTCTTCAACCATCCATATTACTGAAATGTTCAAAGTCCTTTAATTATAAATCCCCTTTAATTACATCTGCCTTAAGTATATATACAATACTTGTATTTTGATATATATATGTTGGAAGTAACAAGAAGAGATTGAAAATGCAATGTATGGGTAAGAGAACAAACAGGTGTTACTGACCTTATTGAAAAATTAAAAGATTGAAGTAGAGATGGGCTAGACATATTGATAGAAGATATGCTAATAGATGGATAATTGAAATTTTAAACAGGATTCCAAGAGATTGTAAAAGATCCAGAAAGAGTCCACATGTGAGATGGATGGATTAAATAAGAAAGTGTGCAGGGGTGATGTGGAGAAGAGAAGCTAAAGATCGGAGAAGATGGATTAAACTTGGAGAGATCTTCATCCTGCAGTGGAGTGGTAATGTTTGATGATGATGATGATATACACATTTTAGATTAAACATAGCTCAATATACATATAAACAAAGGGAATAATTCACCCTTCCAGGCTATGACTTAAAAGCACTCTAGCTGAACAAAAGATCAAGAATATAATGAATCCAAATGAATTAATCTATTCTTGATAACTTGTCAACACTGTTGGTAACTCAGGGTGAAATTAATTTGTGAGATGCTGTCCCCAGTCTGGTATAATTAATTACGAGTTTAATAACTTTTAAGTGCCAGATTCCATCTAGTTGATAAATTAGTTTCACTCTGAATTATCAACAATGTTGTTGATCAGGGACTGGCAGAAGGTGCTAAGCTAGCTAAGCAAGGTATGAATGAGGGTTCTGATACAAGAGGGATGCAAACCTGGTGAAGAATTAAAAATAAATTTTTGTTGTTATGAATATTAATTAATTTACAAATTTTAATTAATGTGACTTGATTCATTATTTCTACAAATTAAGGAAATATATTAAACATTAGAATTAACAATCAATTCTTGAAATGCAATTTGGTAGTTGTGTCTTCTTATGCTGGGTTTACATAATCTGTATTTCACATCACATTGCTATATAATGTGAAAATGGAACAATCTGTTTTACTATAATTATTCATACCTTTATATATGTGTTGTGGCGGTTATTTGGTATCTTTAAAATAATAATAATAACAAACATTACTTCAAAATTTTTATTGGTTTATTACAAAAATAATATCTTAAATTTACCATATCAAGTAAAACTTAAAAAAAAATATCCAAGATTTATAGCGATTGAAATTGTTATCAGAAGTATATTCTCTTATTCTTCTCTTTCACTTTCTTTGCATATCTTCATATAATCATATATATATATTGCTTATAACACTTCTTTCATATACACTTCAATGCAAACAAATTTTCTTAAAAACTTCTTTATTTTCCTTACAGTTTCGACTGTCCAGCAGTCTTCAGCAGAGCGAATCTGTAAGGAAAATAAAGAAGTTTTTAAAAAAATTTGTTTACATTGAAGTGTATATGAAAGAAGTGTTATAAGCAATATATATATATGATTGAAATTCTTGTAATAATTTTGGAAAAATTGTCATTTTCTATTTAGTTTGAAAAACAGCACAATGATAACTTAAAAAAAAGGGGAGGGAGGGCAATACTCTAATAAAATACATAATATTGTATACATATGAATTAGTTAAAATATGATCAGTCAAACAATATATCTATTAGTGTATACATAATGGTAAAAGTATTTACAGTAGTGACAAACTTTTAACGTAATAATTAAATGTGAATGTGTGTGCATGTGTAAATATAAAAAAAATATTATTTTAAAATATTTAGGTAAAGTTATTTTAAATCTGAAATAAAATCTCAGTTATTATGAGAACAGTAAATAAAACAAACATTTATTTTAATATCTGTAATATAAATATTTAAAACTGGCAAAACTCACTATATGTATTGACAAACACAACAAGCTAGAGTAATCAATGGATGCCAGAAGACTTGTGCATAAAATTCCCATCTATGATGAAGTCCATAAGCCAGAAATTAGTCTGGTGATATTGGACGAGTAGGCACTAGATGGGGATTTTATGCACAAGCCTTCTGGCATCCATTGATTACTCTAGCTTGCTGGGTGTGGTAGTATATATAGTGATTTTTGCCTGTTTTAACAACAGTTATACACAAGCATAAGAAATGGTGATCATGTGATGTTTATTGGCTTAATATAAATATTTGTTGTAACATTGTGACTTATAAATTTAACTTTATTAAAATATAATATATATGTTTTAAAATATGTGCATACCTCTGAACTTCCTAATGAATAAACAAAACATCTGAAAAATATTCATTATAAATGAAAAGATATGTTTTTGAAATGGAAAATTATACGCTATTTTGCCAATGTTAATATATCAAAAATCATTTGCTGATACAGTTTAAAACAAATATTTAAAAAATGAAAATATTTATTTTAATTCAGTTTAAAAAAATTAATAAAATTACTCTTTGTAAATAATTTTCTTAGAAATGCTGCTAGAAAATTTCACTTCTCAGTAGATTACTAATTTTTCACTCTATAGTTATACAAATGAAGAAAAACATTTTATTAATCACATAAATGGATTGATTCAAAAGATATTTTGTCAATCTTTATTATTCTACCAGACCTAATTCTTCTCCATTCTCTGTGATTTTATAATTAAAGTGCCAAAGGTTTTCAATCATTTTTTTAAAAAATAACATTTTAAAAGATTTTACCAAGATAAAAATAGTTGGAACCCTCAAAGACTTTAAGTGAAATTTAAGTTATAAATGATATCTGTTTTTACTTTTTATTATATATAGTTGCTTTGTTGAAATAAAGTTCTCACAAGAGGAAATCTCAAATAAAAGTGTTTTTATAGGTAATGTAATTTAAATTATATATATTATTATAATTTCAATATCATGACTTAGTATATGTATAATTTGTTTTGACAAAAAATTGTTAATTAATATTGTTATTTATTCATAATTTAAATATAATAGTTTATATATTTTATTGTTCTCTAAATTTGTCTATGTTGTTACTATTAGAGGCCATAAGGTATCTAAAGAGTAAATGGAAATGATTATATAGTTTGAAACATTTTATAAGAATTACCTCTTTTGTTTATTAATATAGGTATGTTAAAGACTATGAAGAATTATATAATTAATTACTTTTGTGGCAAAAAGACTGATCTAAAAATAATATTATTGTTTAGTAGAGGAAAGCTTCTAGCAACATACGTCATAATTTTTTATTAATAATTGTTAGCTTAGATAAGCATCTTATGCAATAAAAATTTATTTTAAAGTGAATTATTACATTTCAAGAATGCACTTGATGTTTTAACTTATATTTATAGTAATTATACCATGCTTTGAATGCTCATTGGTGAAGTTAGAAATATCAAAATTAAATATCAGGCTTAGCACTTTCGAGGTCTTTTAACCTCATATTCATTGCCGAAGAGTTAGAAACATTATGGTGTTGTTGATGTATGCAAATATATGCAAATTAATCTTCATATGTAAAACAATTTTTAATATATACAGATCAATCAGCTTGTCCACTTCTTTGAAATAGAGAAACATGTGCTTTTCTATTAATGGTGTGTGGATAATTTATGATGAAGTACACCTTTATTTTTCTTTTGCAGTCATTTCTCTCGGTACACACAATCTCAGGGTTGGAGGGTTTGAATTTGTGACAGGCTGCTTTTTCATGTTCCAAGAATATTGAAGTGTTGTTGCCATTATTTTGAGGTCTTTTGTATGTGTGCATATGCTGGGTAGTTTTATTATTAACAATCGCTTTTGTTTCTCCATAATATGTGGCACTGCAGCGTGCCTGCAGACACGAGATCTTGTACACCACTTGAGGTGTCAAGCTAGGATCAATTTTGTCTTTGGAGCTATTGATTAATCTATTTACGAAAATGGTTTGATCTTCTCATACCCAAATTTGAGCATAGCATTAAGAATATTACTAACTCTTCTTACAGCAAAAATATTCACACACATGGATGCACAATATTAATAGAAAGAATTGAGGGCAGTTTGTCTTCTTCTTTTTTTTTTTTTCAAAATAAAAGTTTATAAAAGTGAAATGTAAGTTAAAATAAAATCAATTAAGTATCTAATTTTATCTATAATTAGAATTTATCTAATTAAAGATGTAATTAGTTTGTTTTTAAATCAGAAATTTTTAATTTATTTCTCTCAGGATTTTTTTTGTCTTTAGTCAATTTGATGTCTGGACTCATCCTTAAGTATTTTTTTTCATTGTTATCTTAATAAAACATTAAAATATATATAACATCATATTATAGAGTATATGAGCACAGATTTTCACATGACCCACTACTCTCCATTCTATCTCAAAACACATTGATACACTTCACCACATATATGTTGAAAAGATAAATAGTCATCAATATACGTATTTCATGCTGAGCCAGCAATCATCAGTTGGTCCATATAGAATTTTTTTTGGTAGGAGGGGGGAGAGAACAATTACTGTTTTGCTTAAGGGGGTTGATGACTCTTTCTCTGGCCCTAACATTGATAAAAATGTGCTTATAAACATCAGAGCTACCAAGAATAGGTGGATTCATTCTATTTTTGATCCTTTGTTCAATATTTAGAATGCTTTTAAGTCATAGCCTGGGAGAGGGTAATTTACTCCCTTGTTTATATATATATATATTGTAGATATATGACTCATTTCACCCACACACATATTATTTAATTAATCAAAAAAAATATATTTTTTCTTTTATATATATATAGATTTATGTGTGTATTTATTATTATATAGTTTATAAATAGTGAAGGAATAAGCAGTTGTAAAGAGAGAAGGTAATAATATTTAATATTGATTTATTATATTTTCTTATTAAATAATATGTTAACTTATTTAACATTAATTTTTTTTTGTTAAAATGAAGCAGATCAGAAAGAAAGTGTAAAATAAGGCGATCAGATTAGTAGATTAGGAGATAAAAAGAAATGTGCATGTGCAAAAGAGGGTGAAAGAATAAGAACGTCTGTATAAACACCAAAACACTTTTACACCTATTTCTAATGACTATAGATTGCCAGCTTTATTGTTTGCATTATCTGTATCTAAGATTATTTTATTAAAGAGGTGCTTTGATGGAATAAAATGTGATTATTAATTTTCTTGTAAAATCGCGATAGAACATCAACTTGTCAAACTCTGATTTTTTTGATCTTTTATCTTGAGATAAGAGATTTGCAGGTGGTCATTTTTCTTTGATTAAATTTCACAATAAAAACAAATGAAACAATATTTAGAGGCAGTCAGTTTTTTTTAATGTGGGGAAAAGGAGATGTAGCTATCAGTTTTTTTTTAATGTTATGAAAAAAAGAGTGAGCAATTGACTTTTTTTTTCACTCTTTAAAAAATTGATGAAGGAAAAAAAAGACTCTTGTTTTAAAGTCAGTATAGACGAAGATGTGCATGTACATAAGTAATTTCCAGCAAGATTAAGATAAAGAAAAAATGGAACAAAATTGAATTTCTTGGAAGAAGTTATTAACAATTCTATGAAATGATATTAATATATTTTGCTGAGTATAATACAATGAATTTGCATTGCTAAAACCATTGTTTCTGCTTCCTGATTAATACAGAATGGGTTAAATCACTGGTCTACTGTGGACCCATATACCGGTCCATAGTAACCAAAAGAATGGACAAATTTAAAACCAGCCAAAAATGTCATCTCATTATCATCTTTGACAAGAGCCAAGAAGAAAGGAAAGATGAATAAAAGCCATATATATAGCCAGGTTTGATGAAGCTATGAATCAAATTTTTCTTAAAGTTTTCCTCAGTCATCTAAAGTGTGTACAATGATGGTTTTTGAAAAAAAATTAGAAGCAAGCCAGTCAACAAATTCAGCGTTATCAAAAGTACCAGCAATAAATAATTTTAAAATTGTGGAAACAGCAAGTCAATTCATTCATGTTTATTAGAAGGTATCAACAAGAACTTTTCTTTTTTTAAATGGAGCAAAGACAAGCAGTCAGAAAATTCAAACTTGGGACATTTATAAGAAGTGAAAATAATCAGGTAACTATGAACTTTCATTAGCAGATCTTTTATTTTTGCTTATTAAAAGTAAACCTTAATTTATTGGTCAAAGCATTATTTTTTTTCTTTTGATACAGAAACATTAGGGGTTTGTTTGTCGATAGTCATTCTCAATATCACATAACATAACACAAACACAGTTTAAATCTTTAAACTTAAATTTTCATTATTTTTCATTATTTTTTATATTATACATTGTAATATTGAAATGTTTTTTTTATTGTTCTTCATTTGTTATAATAATGAGCAACCTATAAATATATGCATTTATAATGGTTTTTTTTATTTATCTTGTTGCATATTAAAATTGATATAATGCATTTTTATTTTCTTTTGCTCAAGATTGCAAGAATATTTTTTTATATATGTAATTTATGTATTAATCTCTAATATAAGAGGAGCACATTTTAGAAAGATATGATGACATATCATAGGGTGTGTGTGCATATGTAACTGCTTATACAAACACGTCAAAAGAATAGGTTATACATAATTAGTTTAAATATGGTAAATTATAAAGCAAGGCTTACATATGAATGGAAGTGAAATAAAACACAAGTTACATATGAAATTTATTTTTATGATATAATAAGTTAGGAAAGTCTTAAGTAAGCATTCTATGAAATATATTTTTTAATGTCAGTTTAAGCCAGCTTATTTTAAATTATCCAAAATGACAAACTTGTATATTAAATTTATTTGGTTATGCTTACATAAATTTTTGTATTAGTTCTATATTGAATTAATGTAATAATAAGCCATTTATCTAATTAGTAAATTTGATTTTAAAGTAAGAAAGAAGAATAGTATTAATAAAATATAATTATATATCTTAATTGTTTTCTGAGTTGTTATTAAAAATATTGTATTTTCTTCTATTAATTCTATCATTTTAATTGATCATCATCGCTCACAGATATTAAGAATCACCAGCATTCGCAAATATTAAGAAAGCGCTCACAAAATGTTAAGCAAGCTAGAATATTGAGTTACATTTAAGTATTTAGGGATTATGCTTGATAATAACCAAATTTTAATAATTATAGGTGTATAATAAAAGAAAGCTAAAATTATGTTATGCCCATGAGTTTTGATCATCTTCATCAAAGAAGAATATCATATTATTGATTGAAACACTGTTTCAAATGGTACTGTACATGAGTTATGATCATCCTCATCATTAAATAAATTATAATCAGTAAATCTAATGTTTAACATAATTAATATATTTAGTAAATGGGGGTTTATAGAAAGTTGATTGTCACGTGGAGAGATTCGTGATGATTATTCATCATCACTAGTATTATTGAATCCTAGTTTAAACTATAAAAGTATTTTAGTAAATAAACATAAACTTATCTAAATGTTAGTGAATGTAATATTTAAATCCCATTTTGACAAGGGATGATTTTTTAAAAGTGCTTATAAGTTTATGAAAAGATAAATTTATTGTTGTGAGTTCATTATAAAGCTATGGCTGGTATCATCATCACTATTATTATCATTATTATTATGATATTATTATTATCATCATTATTATCATCATCATTATTACCTTTATATTGTGATAAATAATCTAGTTAAATGACCATCAATATCAATAATGGTCTTCACGATGCTTGTTTAGAAGCCATTAATAAGATTATACTTGTCTGTTCATCAATATAGGTAAAATGAGCTAGCAATGTCTATAAGAGTCTTTGATCTATATAAATTTTTGTGGTATGGGGATCTTATGATTTTATTGACATGAGTAAAATATGAGTGTCATTTTTTTTTCATTAGTCATCCAAGTCATGTGTGATAAAAATGTACCGAATGAGTTTGAACTCAGTACACTCTAAATAGATATTTATCTAGATTTAAAACAATCTAGTGGCGCTCATGGGAAAACACATGTACTTAGCTAAACTGAATAAAGAGTGATTTAATTCCTTTTCAACTTTATAATATTAACTTTATGTGATATTTTTTTTACAAGTTGTTATAAACAGTACCAGTGTGTGCGTGTGACCATGAATGGTCGTATATACATGGAAAGAGGAATGAGAAGGATTCTCAGTTAAAAGAACCTCTTATTGGAGTTAAGCATAAGGCACTCCAGGGATCTCACAGTGGGTAATTTTATTCAATTGCTATATTTAATATTATTTTATAGATGACAACGGCCAGTATGTTTTATTGTTCAAATGACCTCCCCAATATCTAAATATTTTAAATCTTTAATGATAATAGTTTTAAATTGTCATTTTATTATTTTACGTATTGAGAAATGAGATAATTTATTTATTTCATTATTAGCGTGACAGAATTAATGTTTAGGATAGTTGCAAACGGGCTATAATATTATATTTAGTTATTGAATTATAGCAACTATCATTTTACCATTCATCAATATATAAATTGTAATCAGTTATAAAAGTAACAGTCTTTTAACAGCCTTTTTATCATTCATCATTACAATATTATTCATACTGTTACAAATGACAGATTATAAACATATTTTAATAATTAATAATTTCGTCTATATTTATTTTCTGTTACAAATAATCATGATATTTTTTATCTGTTACAATATATATATAAAGAGAGAGAGAGAGAGAGAAAAGAGAGAGATAAAGAGGGGGAGAGAAAGGGGGAGAGAAAGAGCAGGGGGAAATATGGAGGGCGAAGAAGAAGGGGAAGCAGGAAGAGGAGAGAGAAAGAGAAAAAGAGAGAAACAAAGAGAGAAAGGGGAGAGAGAAGTGAGAGAGGGAGAAAGAGAGAGATTCCATATTTTGATGCCAAATTAATTTTATTTCAACTTTAGTAATTACATCACATTTTTAATTACAAACTTTATAAAATTGTTTAAGTAAAACTATTACTGTGCGTTTTTGATCCTACAAATAAAAATAATCTTTCCATATAAGTAATAACAGCTGCATCTTTTTAAAATTCAATAATGTGTCAATTAAAGAGGGGGAGAGAAAGGGGGAGAGAAAGAGCAGGGGGAAATATGGAGGGCGAAGAAGAAGGGGAAGCAGGAAGAGGAGAGAGAAAGAGAAAAAGAGAGAAACAAAGAGAGGAAGGGGAGAGAGAAGTGAGAGAGGGAGAAAGAGAGAGATTCCATATTTTGATGCCAAATTAATTTTATTTCAACTTTAGTAATCACATCACATTTTTAATTACAAACTTTATAAAATTGTTTAAGTAAAACTATTACTGTGCATTTTTGATCCTACAAATAACAATAATCTTTCCATATAAGTAATAACAGCTGCATCTTTTTAAAATTCAATAATGTGTCAATTTTCTATTATAACCTGAGCAAAAATTTTGTTCCTAAGAAGCGATATTAGGTCAGGTCTAATAAATTCTATCTTACTTTCACCTTTATAATCACATTTGATGTTCTTTAGTAGCGACATTTCATTGCTAAAAAATAGTAAAGATCTTGAATTGGATATCATTAATGATTACAATAAATCTAATGTTATTAGTAACTTTTCTGAATCTAAAGTCAATCATGATTACTTCTAATCTACCACCATTAATGAATACCCTGAATGTAATTTAATTGTGAATACTCTGAATTCTAACAACTTTCATGAAAATCTTGGATCTAGTGATTTCCTGAAGGTTTGTAATGATAATATTTTAGATGTGATAATATGTTGAACTATTTCCACCATCTATCATTAAATGTTGAATGTATAGAAAAATTTAAACTTTATACAAACAACTGTTAGTAATAAATCACAGAGACAACATAAGTTAGTAGATTATACAACATTGTGAGGGGTATTATTCTCTACTCTTCTTCGGGTGTTACCAGCCTGACCAATGTCAATTCTAGTATAAAAGTCAAACTTACATCTTGAATTTTAAAAATGTGGGGGTGTAAGTTCAACTCCTGTGCTAGAGCTGTGATTGGTCAGGTCAGCAATACCTGAAGAAGAATGGAAAAAAATACCACTCAGAATGTTGCTTAATCTACTAACCTGTGTTGATAATAGATGGACAATTGAAATCTTAAACTGGATTCCAAGAGATTGTAAGACCCAGGAAGAGACCGCATGTGAGATGGATGGATGAAATAAGAAAGTGTGCAGGAGTGATGTGGAAGTAAGTTTAAAATTTTCTAGACATTCAACATTTAATGACAGATGATGGAAATAGTCCAAAATACTACCACATCTTGAATCTGAGATTATTAATGAACATCCTGAATTTAATATTCCTAATGAATACTTTGAATTTAAGTATTATAAATGAATATTCTAAATCTAGTATTATTACTGGTCTCCATTACTTCTTGTGTCACAAAAATAATTTTATTTTTCAGTCATTTTTTTTATTATAATATAATATATATATACAAATTCCATAGCGTTTGGATTCTTATACTATTCAATTAACACGCAAGAAATTTGATTTTCTTTTTAAAATAAATTTAAACGTTATTAAGATTTAACTTAAAGAAATAAATGAAATAATAAACAATCTTTTTTATTTATTCACGACTCAAAACTTTACCAGTATCTAATATTTAAATACCAGTATATTGTCTATACTGAACTTAATGTAATTAGAAGGGATTTGAATTTAGTTTTTCAAGTTCCTTATATCTATCCTCTCCATCTTATACAACCCGTACACATGACCACATGCAAAAAAGATAAATGATCTTCACTATATAAATGCTAAACCAGCACTCATCAGTTAGTTCAGATCTTCATCTCCCACTCATATATATAATCAGGGCTCAGTTCAAATTAAAATAGAAAATCTTCAAAGTTTAATGTACAGGCTTCAATCTTCTCCAATCTCCAAATTTTCAACCATCCATTTCATTGAAAGTCTGATGATGGAATGCTCAAAGCTCTTGTCAGAGTGACTTAAAGTCAACATGGGTTATGACAATAATATTAGCACCAACAAGGGCTTTGAATATTTCATCATCGACTTTCAATGAGAATGATGGCTGAAGAGTTGGAGGGTGGAGAAGATTGAAGCCTGTCCATTAAAGCTTGAAGGTGTTCTATTTTAATATGTGTGGGAGATGATGATCTGGACCAACTGATGAGTGCTGGTTCAGCATGAAATATATATATTGGAGACCATTTATCTTTTTCACATGTATATGGGAGTGGATAGATGCAGGAAGCTTGAAAAACTGAGTTCAAACCCATTCTAATTATCAGGACCTACTGTTTATTTTATATTAGAGATTATATTTTTATAGATGTTATTTGAAATAATATGCTGGAAAAGTCTTTCATATACTACGAATACGTTAACTGTGATAAATATTGAAAGTGGAAAATTATGAATGTTTTTACACATACTTATACATTTTGAACAATAACAAACTAGAATATTTCATTTTATATTGATTTTTTTATTTAATTAAATGAAAAATTGTAACAGAGAAATGTCAAATAGTTTTTTTTATCATATAATGGTGATGATGATGATGATGATGAGAATGGTAATAATAATAAATTTTAGTTTTTTTTATGTAAATTAATCCTTATAAAATGAACAGATACGAATTAACAAAATTCTATTTTAAATATAAATATTACTTTTTTTTTTCATATGTCAAAGCGTTGACCGGGAAGCGAACCCGGGCCAGCTGCTTGGAAAGACACTATGCTAGCCGCTAGGCTTTCAACGCTTGACGATGCACAAAACTTGCTAGAGCTGATAATTAATGGGAAAAATTTAAATTATTGGATTAGCATGGAAGATGTCTTATGATGTTAATGCATTTATTTTTATTTAAATTAAGAACATATGAAATTTAAATTAATATAAATACAATGATATTTAAAAAGAGGTATACATTATATCATTAGAGTTTAGATGTAAATATAGGGGTTTTGAAGCCAGACTTTTAAGTTCTCCTCAGATATTCAATTTAGTTCATACAACGGATACCCATGACTACACATGTGAGAAAAAGATAAATTATTTCTAATATACTTACTTTATGCTGAACCAGCACTCGTAAGTTGATCCATATCATCTCCCATACATAGAAGCCTGTCTATCAAAGTTTGAAAGTTTAATATCTTAATATAAACCAAGCACTGATTACATATATGTGTGGGAAATAATGATTCGGACCAACTGATGAGTGCTGGTTCAGCAAGAAATAAGTATATTGGAGATCATGTATTTTTTTCATAGGTATGTGGTCATGTGTATTGGTTGCATGAGATAAACTGGATAGATGAGGAGTTTGAAAGTCTGGGTTCAAATCCCCTCTATTTATATAAATACAATAGTAACAAAAAGGTACAGCAAATTGTCAAAGGCATTAGTTTTTTTTAATAAGAAAGTGTATAACTGGGCTTGCTCTTAATTTTTCAAAAAAATAAAAAAAGGGATAACTTATTGTTCAGCGTTACAGATCTGCTTTAAATTATTGTGAGTAGTTGTAACGTTATTAAAATTTGAAACATGGAAACATTTTTTTAGTAGTAGAGCCTGGAAGGGAGGAGTAAATAATAAGCAGAAGTATCCCTAAATATAATATTTGCTTGACCACACCTCACAAATACATTATCAATGAAATAAGCAAACAAAATTTAATCGAACATTATCTTAGTTAAGAAAAAAGACACTAGCGTTATAACTAATAACTGTGGTGTTATTACTTTAGTAGAGGTGTGTGTGTGTAATGGGAGACAACATGGATAAACATTGTTTCTTTAATAGGGTGTGTATATTGATTTTTCATTTCTACCTTTGTCTACTTGTAGTATATGACAGTTGATTAAAAAAAAACTATCCTGAGTAAGCCAGCTGTAAGAGTGGCGAAAACGATTCATAGGTATTTAAATTTCTTTCCAGCCGAAAAAATAAAATAAACAACCTCAGGTTGATCAATTCTTAATGAAACTGTAAGTTAAGAGTAACAGTTCCATTAAACTGTATGCATTTATATCACTGGACAAGTGAATGTAAGTGCCCTGCCCACAAACAGGTCGAAATTAATTAGACAATAGAATATTATGTTTAAGTGATGTGATCATCATCATCATTGAATATTTGCCATTGCTTGCCATTCTTTTGATATAATTTATTTTAGCATCTCAATTGCAGAGTTAATGAGGCAAGCTCATTACTCAGCTAAAATATTCAAACAGCATGATATCACATGATCACTCGCCTTTTCAAGCAATCGATGTATGATAAAAAATGAATATAAGTATCTAATACTTATTTTTATTATGACATAAGTGAGAGAGGCTTGATGAATAGTTTTAAATAAGTAAAATTTTGACAAAATATTGAGATGTGATTTGTTAATGGTCACTGCCCCACATCTGTAAAAAAAAAATTAGGACACTTTTTTAGTTTACAAGTCATCCCATCTATTTATCTGAAAAACCATTTTAATATACATATATTTCATAGCTTATTTTTAATATAATATTCAATAATATACATTTTATCTGTTCGTAAAGAAAATGTTATTTTGTTTTAAACTCTTAATATATAGCTGAGTATACTTTCAGCCTAGTCAGTCAAATTCATAATACTCAAACCTAGCAGCTAAAGTATGTGATAATTTTATATGCTGCATTCGTATTATAAACTCATTACGAACCCAAGCCGCTGAGTTTGAGCACTATGAATTTGATCGACTAGGCCGAAAGCATGCTCAGCTATATATTAAAAGTTTAAAACAATCTTTTCTTTATGAGTGGGTAAAATGCTTGTGGTAGAATTACAGTGTAATACAAGAAGTAAATATTGGTAGAATATTATATTCAAAAACTAGATCTCTTATTTAGGATCACTAATTATTATGTTATTAAACAGGCAAAACTCTCCATACAGTAGTGCCATCCTGTGGCAACCAGAGTAATTAATTGGTTGACACAGGGTGGCACTACTGTATGGAGACTTTTGCCTGTTTAATAACATGTGCTAGCATAAGAGATGATGATCATGTGATGTTTAGTGGTAATTATTATGTTACAAAAATAAAAAAAATGTCTGTTTATTGAATTCTGATCCATATTTTGAGTGGACCATATACCCATCCCTTTAATCTCTCATGCCTCACTTGCCTTTGACCATTGTGATCAAATTTTTCTGATCATGAGTCACACAGACTTCTGTAAAGTCTCTAGTCGACTACAAATAAAAAAATGTTTTAATTTTATGATACATGAGATAATCATAGTAGAGAGAAATATTGTGATTGTGCTAGAAAATAAACTTTATTTTCAATGAATTTTTATGAAATAAGACTTTTAAAATCTGTTTGAGTAAATTTTAGTATGTTGTCTAGCTTCATATGTATATGATTGGGCTAGAATGGCACAAAACATCATCACAGCATTGAATATGGCCCATGGAATGCAGTTTGCCTACCCTTTCTTTAGATGTTATCATAGTTTTATTTTATGTAGTTGCTTTTGTTTATTATCTTTCTTTGACATTTTTCAGGTTCTCAATTTTATTTTCCCATGCTATTTGTCTATTGAACTCTATCAAACATTCTTTTCTCTCTTCTTGATATTTCCCTGTCAAAACAATGTTAATTAATATATTTTTCTTCTAAGTAGCTTATTATAGTTTTATTTTCTTTAATTATTTTATAGTTAATAGGGTTATGCTTTTGTGTGTATAATTAAAAAAAAAATCATTTCAATAGACAGCAATGCAATTAATATCTACAGAAGCATTCATGGAATCTATCTGAATATTGGTTGCTAAATACATTCCAAATCACCTGTGTATTATGGTTTAGTACAATTCTGCATACTGTAATGGTAAAATTTTCCTTGTGTGGAAGTTTTTATATAATAGTAGAAGGGTTTGATGGAATTGAACCCAGAGCCATATTTAGTCCAAAATATATTCAATATGTATAATGAGATCTTCAAGATGAGTACCATAAATTTTGGTTCAGATAATTAAGAAAGTTGAATGGTTAATAAAATTCAAATAAAAAAAAAGAGATTCAATTCATTTATATAATAATATTAATCAACATGATGATGACGATTTATAATTTAAAAGTACAAGTACTCCCCAAAGTATTTTAGTGGTTTTTTTAGTTTCAAGGCAAAACTCTCCATACAATTATGTGCTAGTATAAGAGATAGTGATCATGTGATGTTTAGTGGTTTTTTAGTTTCAATGAAAAAAACCCACAAAGGTGTCAAACCTTCCAAAAGAAAGTTTACCCTCGGAAAACTTTTACAGGAATAATCATTATCAATTATTACCACCATTCTAGCATGTGTCCCAGTAAATTGCATGATTTCTCAGGACTGTGGATGTTAACTAGCAAATGGGTGTAAAAAGCATAATATTTGGAAACATAAAGCAAATGGATTAATAAAAAAAATGTAACAACTTATTAATAATGAATAAATAAATCTGTTGCGTATATACTCTCAACTATTAGCACATACACAAAATATTAAAATATTGAAAAGAGCAAAGTCTACAAGATAATACATTGTTATCTTGGGTTTCAAAAATAGCACTGAAGATTTGAATTCAAAGAATTTATGGGAAGATGGATTATTATATTGGAGAAGAACAGTTTGGTTTTCAGACAGGGAAAAGAATGGGAGATGCTATTAATGTTGTCAGAATAATTGCAGAGATATATATTGAAAAAGATAAAGAAATTGGTATATAAACATCACATGATCACTATCTCTTATATAAGAGATAGTGATCATGCGATGCTTAATGGTTTAACATGCGATGCTTAATGGTTTAACACCAATCCTGCCTAATAGAATAGTGGTGGCTATGGTTGTTAAAGAGCCAAAGACACCAAAATGTATGGGTGCTGAACTGAGTTCAGACCCATATGGACTATATAAGCTATTGAGCTTAGATTGAAAATATTTTTGTTTTCAATTTCATTCTCATAGTTTTGTAGTTAAGTAGAGATAAAAGGTGGGTGCTGGAGGGTTGCATTAGATCCTAAGATCTAGGTGCAGTGCTCTCAGATCAAAAGCTCCTCACAGATGATGGCCACAAGCCAGGAACTAGTCTGGGGATATTGGATGAGTAGGCATTAGGTAGGGATTTTATGCACAAGCCTTCTTTCATTCATTGATTACTCTGGTTGGCACAGGGTGGCACTACTGTATGGAGAGTTTTGCTTTGTTTATAAATTGATATATGTTGAGGAATTGGAAAAAAACATTGACTATCTTAAAAAATAAAGGAGTATTTTTAGAGAGGGAAGATTGATGCAGAATATATATATATATATATGTAACGGTATATAAATATGCCGTTACATTAATTTAAAATAAAATCTTAAAGTTCGCAAATAAAAATGAATGTATTAAAAAGAAAAAAAAACTAAACGCTAAAGTTAAAATGTTTGTATAACATAGATATTCGCACAGATGCTAAACTTTAAAAATATTTTTTATATATATAAATAAAAAAAGGGTATTTGAACGTATTTTTTTATAAAAAAAATACAAGATTTAAATATAAAAATATTTTAATAAAGAAACAACGTAAGTTAAAATAAAAACAGGTATTAATTAATTCCTGTAATCTGTAAATGGAAATGATTGTTTATTAATTATCCAAAAGCTGTGTAATTAAAAAGTCAGATGAAAAACAGATAAAAGAATAAAGAGAAATTAGTTTGACCAATGGAAGCACCAAGCCTCAGCCCGGACCTGAATGAAAAGGATGGATTAGTGACGTTTTGTTGGTTGAATCTGTGTGGATACTATAAAAGGAGAAATACAGTTTCCTGACAGTTTTTAGTTTCCAACTTGATTTGGTGAGATGAGCGACAAGATGCACTTGTCATCCTCTCTCACTTATTTTAAAAATGAAAAGACTATGATACCAGAATAGAACCAGCTAATGCTACCTCCAAAATATCAGACCGGTCTTCCAGGAAAGTCTCTGTGGGAATTGCCAACAGGAACATGGACTTTTCTACCGTAAGCAATAGAACTGAACAATTGGTAAAATCATAAAATTAAATAAGAACTTTAAAGATTTGATAAGTTAATTTAAATTTTAAAAAAAGAACTTTTCTCTGACTTATGTGTCAACTCAATTAATAATGTTTAATTTTATATGTCTTACATTTTATAAAAATCATTTCTGTTTATTATTTTATTTGTATTAATATTTATTGTTTAAATTTTAAATGAGGAAATTTAAGTTGGGTATGGACATTGCATAGATTCGTCAGCGGTTAATTATGTTGCTGTTTCATAGTCAATTGGAATATATGTCATCATGTCACTGCAGCATCTTATGATGAATGCTATTGGGTTTTTTGTATTCCCTGTGCAATTGATGTTATCAATGATTTTCTATTCTGATTGGTTGTGTTTATTTTGGAACGTTTTAACCATGGAATCTGTGCAGCCGATCTATACTCAACATTATAAAACAAATTGTATAAAATTCATCTGAGCAAACGTAATTAAATGTTAAATTTAAGTCGGGCGTGAATGGCTGTATAGATTTGTAAAGTTATATATATAGTTTAAGGGAGGGTAATCTTAGGTTATTCATTTCATAGTTGAATTAGCTCACTGGATTGGATGTATTTGTGTAATTAGTAGATGTAGTATGAGATCCGCTACAGGCAGGATTGTATATATATGCCACACACCTTCTGTTTGCCTATGGATGGGTTTATAGTCAGCAAAGGACCGCAGTTTATTCCTATGGAGTTTTTTGTTTATTGCTCTACTCGCCAACAGATGTAGCATTCCTGTTGGTGGAGAGACAATGTCTTCTCTAACTCTACTTACTGTTCAGATGTACATTCCTGACAGTATAGTATTTTGTGTTGTCGTATTTTCATGCTACATTGAATACATAAATGTATCAGATGGATTGGCACCGGTTCAACTGCGAAATTTTTGGCCTAAGGTTAAATAAGGGATAGAACATTTTTCTTTTCAAATACAATCTATATAGTCTATTCATACTCGACTCATTAAATAAATATTAAACTCATTATTGCAATCTAGTTAAATGTAAATTTAAAGATTAATATAAAAATCTAAAATGTTAAACTTATTCCTCAAATTAGAATGATTTTATATGTGCGTAAATAAATATTTTTATGTGTTAATTTATGGCAGTGGCTTTTATTTATTTATATTTAAGATATAAATTAAGATATAGATTTTTATCTCTGCGTCTCCACTGAGCTAGTGACTTGGGCTAACGATCTGAATATTTAAATAAAGTGGAATCTTAACAGTGCATATCTGCCTACTTTATAAATTTTTCTAGGCTCAAATGCCTAGATGGCGCCCTGGTAGTTGCAGATACGATTGACTGCTATCTCCACTTTCATTTTGATCGTTATAATATATATATATGTATATACTGGGCAAAAAAATAAAAATCAGACTGAATATTAATGAGACTGATGAAATGAATATAGATAGAGTAGTTAGGCAAGAAAGTTTTATGTCACATGTACTTTTTAATATTTTTGTAGAAAGCATGTTAAATAAATATTTAGACTGTGGAGGAGCAAATGTTGAAATTAGAATAATAAACTCTATAAGATTTTCAGATAATGTGGCCCTTACAGCTGAAGATGAAAAGAATATCCATAATGTATTGAATAAATTGGAGGTATATTGTATGGAATATGAAAAGAAGTTTAATGAAGAGAAGACTCAATGTTTATGGATAAGGAGAAATGCAAAAAGACTGCAAATTGAAATCCACAATAACATAGTTCAACAGGTGAAGGGATTTAGATAATTGGGTAATTGGTTGAGTGAGGATGGAAGGAGTAAAGATGAAGTTAAAAGAAGAATAGAATTGGCAAATGAGACATTTATTAAGAGAAATAAAATATTTTGTGGACCTTTGAAAAGAGAATTAAATGCTATATAAGGAGTGCATTATTGTATTGTTGTGAAATGTGGGCAATGAATAAAATAATTAGGAATAGATTGGAAGTCTTTGAGATGTGATCATGGAGAAAGATAGAAAAAATTAGCTGGATGAATAAATGACAAATGAAGACGTTTAGGAAAGTGTAAAAGAAAAATGAAGATTGATTAAGAAAATTAGATATAGAAAGGGAAACTGGATTGGACATATATTAAGAAGGAAAAATAGTTTGATGAAAGATATTTTTGAAAAAATGGGGAATGAAAATAAAAAGAAAGGACAGAAAATATTGACCTTGTTGGATGATATAAGAGCTATTTGAAAAAAACATTAATCTGTTCTAATTGAAGATATTTTCAAGGTTCAGCCATTCTGGACTCAAACAATATTGTGAACATAGTAGCTGGATGTATTAAGTATTTGCTTTCTGCATTTATACTCAGTTTAAATCATTAGTTTAAACAACAAAACCTGACTTCTGGTTAATTGTAGAATTAAGCAGTACTCTTTATTGAGAATAAAAATTACCAGAAACTAATTTGAGAATCTGTTTAATGCATACTTGATTAATCATAAGCATATTATGGCTCACAAGTAGAGCAACATAAAGCAGATTGTTACTGCAAATCAAGAGAAATCATTGATATTTTGCTTTCACCATCAATACTATTCCATATCATGGACAGGTCCAGAGAGCAGTCACATCATAAGTTTATCCATTTCTCCAGTTTGCTCTCTTCATTGGCCAAATCTTCAAAGCCAGCTTAGCCAACTATTCAATATTGTTTGATGAACAGGTGTATACTATTATTAACTAGATAGAAAAGATTCAGAGTGATTCTTGGTTGGTCATGTGACTGATTTCTTTAGCAATGATATCAAAACAAACAGTACAACTGTAATATGATTTAATTCAATTCTACTGAAAAACATGCACACACTTCTGAATTGTGTGGTCATGGGTTATTTGTACCACAATACTCTATTGATAGCTCATATTTGCATGGATAGCATGGAGTTTATGCAAAATTAGTTCATGCTATTAGTTTTTTTTTTCATCAGCTACTTCCATTCTTCTCAACAAAAGGGGAAACATTTAAATCCCCTGACATAGGCACACTGAGAATGAATTCAAATGCTATTATCATTTAATTTCATTCTTAACTACTTTATGTGAGCATTGAGAAATCAATGAACACTGGGGAAAAAAATCATGTGACATTTAATTCTGCCCAATTACTTTTAACCAATGTCATTTGTATTATTGATAACATGTAGTCAGTCTATTTAACCTTAATTATTAGCATTAAGTCAATTTACAACAATAGGATAGGCATGAGAATGTATATAGGCAAATGGGTATTATAAAGCACTAATACTTGATCTTTGTCGATGGTGTTTTGCCATAATTTGTGTCTTCAGTATTGTTTTTATAGAATTACAAAACAACATTATCAACTTTATTGAAGTTGTTTCATTCTTCAGAATTTTAGGATTTGATTTTTTAATTCATTTTGTTTTCTTTCAAAGTGTTTTTAAATCATACGTGAATGCAATTTGAAAGGTTTTAGAATGTTGAGAAAAAAACTATTATATCTTAGTGAAACAGATTTTATATGCTAGAAATTTTATTTCATTAAGTAGTAGCTTGTCCCCTATGATTGAATAATTCAATAAACATATAGTTTTAAGAATATGCTTGTTTTTGCTATCACAGTAAAATGACTATTTTGTTTACAGTCATCCATGTTTTTTATTTATAAAAATTAAATTTTGGTCCTTAAATTTAACTATCTTCAGAGATGCCACGAATACCTGGGTGAACCATCAAACATCACGATAAACATTCTTTATGCTTATACAAGATGTTTTTCACAGAAACAAAACTCTCCATATAGTAGTGTCATTCAGTGCAAGCCAGAGTATACAAGCTAATGAGGTTAGCCTGTCTTTAATAACCTCATTCATTTGTATTCTCTGGCTTGCACTGAGTGGCACTCTGTATGGAGAGTTTTGTTTTTTGTAAAAATACCTTGGTGACTGATGGATGTATAGATTCTCTACCCAATTCAATTATAACTGCCTATCTAAAGCTATTAAAATTTAAAACGTCTGATTTAGAGCTATGAGCAAACCAGAGGAGACAGCAACTTATTTATAGAGATGAAAAAGAAAGAGTTGAATATCGTAAACTTTGAAATAAGATTAATGGGTTATGGTGAAAAATAAAGAAGAGTTTAAATACTTTTTAAGATAAGCTTTAATCTGAATCATATGCGCCTTGAAATTTATAATAGTCAAACAATATCTTTAATTGCCAATAGAGGGACCTCTAAAAATGACGACATAAGATAGAAACTTTTATAAAGATAAGAATGGCCATCTTATCTTTAACCTAACTTTCCACTTATATATGCCACTCTGAAACATCTTGATTTGGGAGCATGAAGCTGTTATTCTCTCCACTATTCAAGTCGCTATCTTGGGTCATGGTCCCTCTATCATCAATTAAAGATATTGTTTGACTATTAAAACTTTCAAGGTGCATATTATTCAGCTTAAATCCGTCTTAAAAGTGTTTACATATACTTCCTGTGCACTTAATAAATAATTACAACTTTAAAAGAAGAGTTTAATATTTTAAAGAACAAAGTGGTCATAGTGGTATATATATTATTTTATATTCAAGTACAAAAAGAACATTTTATAAACAGAACTCTGGTAAATAATAGATTGTCATTTAGACCCAAAATATATCCAAAAGATTCAGGAATATATTCAAGCATTAGAGATATGAAAGTAATTGAAACTATCATCACAAAAAAATAAAAAAAAAATAGTTATATACTACTAATAATGAATTAGAATGCTGAGGTAGAACAGGGGGAAAATGATAAAAATGAAGATTTATGTAGTGGCGTAAAAAATGAAAGAGATGAAAGGTTAATATATTTATGTAGAAAAATAATATGGTAGTAAAGAAAAGATTTGAAAACTATAAAAAAAAAAAAGATTTGTATATGAACAACTTCTATCTATATGAATATTACTGTTAAATTATTTTGATTTAAACATGGAGTTAAAAATAGTATTGAAGGTGCGTGTGTATATATTGGAATTGCTATATATTTAGATTATAATTTAGTGATGGTAGAATTAAGATTTTCTTTTTAAAGAATAAAAATAGCTAAAAAAAATAAAAAAAAGCAATATTTGACAAATTATGGAGAGAATAAAAACAAAGGGTTGTTATTTAATAATAATAAAAAAAATGTATTAAGTAAATTCAAGAAAATATTTAAATAAAATTTAAAAAATGCAGCTATGAGACAGGAGATTGAAAATGGATTAGTGAAGATAGGAGATTAAAATATGCTGCAGTGAAGACAAGAGATTATAAAAAAAAAAATTAAATGTCTATTTAATGATAGCTGGCATAATAAATCAAATGAAAACAGAGAAGTTGGAAAAACATGAATTATATAGAAGTTGTGTTTTAACTGTGAATTGAGATATGAATAAGTAAAACTGAAAAAAGAATAGCTCAACAGGAAAAGTAAGAGAATAGAAAATTACAAAAAACAGTAGGGTCGATTTAAAGAATGACATGATATATAGATATGATATGAGTGGTCGAGTCATTTTTATTTACAAAAGCAATCAATAAACACCATATGATCACCATTTCCTATGCTTGCTTATAACTGTTATTAAGACTCCTAGTTTTGTAGTTAAATAGAGATAAAAGGTGGCTGCTGGAGGGTTGCATTAGATCCTAAGATCTAGGTGCAGTGCTCTCAGATTCAAAGCTCCTCACTGACGAAGGCCACAAGCCAGAAACTAGCCTGGGGATATTGGATGAATAAGCACTAGATGGGGATTTTATGCACAACCATTCTGGCATCCATTGATTACTCTGGTTGACACAGAGTGGCACTACTGTATGTAGAGTTTTGCCTGTTTTAACAAAAGCAATCAGTACTGTTCTGTGAAATCCATATTCATAGGTTACTTACCATGTGGTTCATAAATATTTCCTTTTATTCTTTTTTGACTAATTTGTTTACAATATAAAAGTATATGCTATCTTGTGAAAAGGAGAAGGCATATAATTTTTAAGTAAACATTCACTTAAAACTAATCTATAATTTGATGGCTGCATTACAAAAATGTTAATCTCAATGGATGAAAAAAATACAAATTTTTGGATGTCACCTAGATTAAAAAACGTTACCATTTTAACTTTATAGAAAGTACAAATGTAGGTGAATTATTGATTTGTTTTAAAAAACACATCCAAGGTTCAACTGAACCACAACTTTTCTCATTTGTGTCTTACACTTCTGTTTAAAAAATGCAACCCATTCTGGAAGTTATACAACAAATATATGAAAAATGACTGCATATTAAATTAGTAGATTAAATACACTAACCAAATTCTTTTCATATAACTTTTATAAACTTTAGCTTAGCAGAAACATTTTTATTTTATAATAAAACATAATATCTGTGAACACAAAGTGATTCCTAATTTATAAAAATAAAAGTATCTTGCTGGCTGACATTTGTTTAAACTTTGTAGATAAGCATAAGCTTTCTGTGTAAGTAGAGGAGATTTGAACACAGATTTTCAAGCTCCCTTCAGCTAGCCATTCCATCTTATATAACTGATTCACACAATTGCATACATTTAAAAACAAATAAATGATCACCAATATACATATTTCATGCAGAACCAGCACTCATTAATTGGTCCAGATTATCATCTCCCACACACACATATATATAATCAGTACTCAGTTTATATTAAGGTAGCAAATCTTCAAACTTTAACGGACAGGCTTCAATCTTCTCCACTCTCCAACTCTTCCACCATCCATATTATTGAAAATCTGATGATGGAATACTCAAAGCCGTTGTTGATGCCAATATTGTTGTCATATCCATGTTGACTTTTAAGCCATTCAGACCTCTTATATGTAAGACTTTTAATATGTCTATTTAAATACACAGAAGAGGGATGGACATGTTGAAAAATATGGTGATATGACTAATAAATCATTATTGAAAACTAATTACTGAACACAATAGTAAAACTCTCTTCCTGATCTGCAGTTATGTATAAGCTCTAAAATGAACTGAGTGCTGTAAATACCTGTGGACCTTTCTTACAAAAAATTTATATAATATATATGGTATATGTATTACAGATCTATACTAAAATTTTACAGATCATATATTAATTACATGGGCAAGCAGAATTCTCTCACCCCACCCCCAAAAAAGACTAATGGCTTTATTTCTCAGGAGTCCATAAGAAGTTTGAGCACCAGACTTCTGACTACCAGAATCAAACCTGAAACCTCCCAATTCCAAGGCAGATGCTTTACTACTGCATCAAACAATGCATGGAAAAGGCTAACAGTTTTATTGTACAGGAGTTCATAAGTAACTTGAGCATCAGACTTGCAAGCACTAGAATTGATCCTGGGATTTTCTGATCCCAAATCGGACACTCTTCCCAAACATCAAAGTAATAAGCTACTGGTTAAATGAAAGCCAAAAATTGGCCAACAGTCACAAGTAATGATTAACTATAATCGATAAACAGAGGTAAAACTCTCCATACAGTAGCGCCACTCAGTGCAAGCCAGAGTAATCAATGGATGCAGGAAGTCTGGAGATATTGGATGAGTAGGCCCTAGATAAGGATTTTATGCACACACTCTTCCTGCATCTATTGATTACTTTGGCTTGCACTGAGTGGCGTTACTGTATGGAGAGTTTTGCCTCTGTTTAAACAGCTTGTGTAAGGATAAAGAATAGTGATGTGTGATGTTTAGTGGTTTAATATAATTAATAAAGTTAAGAACTTTTCCTAAAATATACCATTTTATGAAAAAATATAATGCTGGTATTCTGTATTTGTCATTATTTTTTAGGCCTAGATATCTTTTATCTAATATTTGATTTCAGTAATTTATTTTCTGGTTTTCTTAAACATATTTACCATTTATATACCTGAGCATTTTAAATAAAAGAAAGTTTTCTGAAATCATTGTTTGAGATGCAGAATAGTGATAATACTACCGTCATTAAAGTATACTAAGAGTTGGCAAAAATACCCGACTATCAATTATGATTGTTTGCTTCAGTCTTTATTCAACGGATGTGACGTATATATAGGATTAAATCTTCTGCTTTAATATCTTTTCTTTTGTGTTTATGCGACTTTTTTAATTAGATTAAAAAAGAAAAAAACATTGCTATATATACGTGTGTGTAGACACGAGTAAAAATAAGTTTAGTTTTGTTATCGAGTTTTACAACTTGTTCTCTCTTTTCCTTCTTTTTCATGTTGTCAAATAATTATAATTGTATTCATTTTTACCTTTTTTATCTCAATGAAGTGAGAAACGTTGAGGGAGCCCCAGTGCTTGTCTTTGACCTCTACTGTTTCCTCTCCATATTCACTAGTCTGGCAGCCTGGGTGTTGCTTATTCAAAGAATTAAATTTATTAGAAGGTCACACACTTGAAGCCTTCTATCATTCTCAAATTTCAAGATCCTCCCTTGAAGGGATACCAAATAAACAGCATAAAATACATGAAAGAATTTATAGATTTTGATTTCTGCTAGACTAATCCTCCTACGCCGAGATACAAATTAATTTTGATTATTCGAAGATTACACTACAATTGACTTGACTTTGCGCTTATTCTATATTAATATTTATTTAAGGAAGTCACAGTTTTGTGTTTAGGTCTGCACCAAGCTTAGCTTATTATGATTCTAAGCATCTTTCAAGATTGTAGCGTTTTAAACAAATATAATTCAAGATGGGTCGAGTCTGTGTTTTTATTCTGATACCTTGTTATAATCAGTTATATGCTGAAATATTTTAAATTGGAATAATTTATGTACGACTTATTATTTAATCAAAAAATTATCTTAAAAAACTTATATGCATAGATAAAAGTATGTGCACATATATATAGAAGATTAAAATAACGTTTAAATTGCCATTGCGAAATAAAGGCCTCTCCAATAGCCACCTATAATAAAGGAATAATAAAGAAAGATTTTACTCATCAGGCTAGCCAATCACGAAATGGTAAAGGTTTAAATGACTTTCTTGTTCTTCTAGATATTGCCTAATTGGCTTACTAATATACCGAGGTGAATCTCTCCATACAATAACGCCATTAATATATGGCTAATAGGCTGGCTATATGAAAGAAAATTTTTATATCCAACTAAAACTTGAGAAAATTTACCAAACCTAGATTTGAATCCCTGTTTGTAGGTATAACAGATAGAACACTAATCATTATAGCCGAGGTTCAAGTATAAATATAAAATTCTCTCTCTGAAGATATGCCAACTGTTTAGCAATAAAATACTATGATCACATGATAGAATATAATCATATCGAAGAGGAGCAGTATTGGTTATGCATTAAAAACACATTGCAATTTTCATTTAAATTAACTTCTCCAAATTTATTTATCTTTTGCTGTATTTTACAAATAATAACTACTTCCTCCTTTCATTTATTTATTGTGCTATCAGCGGTTTACAAGATTAAGCAATGTTTATGCAAACAGTAGAATGGCAGAAACATTTCATTTACATGGCCCACATTACAATTTTTTATTCAGAAAACAATTCAATAATTCTTTATTCACTAATAAGTCAAACATTTAAAATACAGTGTTTTCCTGAAGTTTGTGATGATGGTATTTTAGTTGTATTTACATAAATATAAGGGATTTGAACACAGCACACTTTAACTATCCACACTATCTCATATCACTGACACACATGACCACACACATGTAGAAAAGATAAATAATCACCAATATACAAAGTTCATGTTAAACCAGCACTCATCAGTTGGTCAAGATTATCATCTCCCATATATATATAATCAGTGCTCATTCTTATATTAAGATAGAAAATCTTCATACTTTAATGGACAGGTTTCAATCTACTCCAGCTCTTCTATTACCTAACTATTTCCATTACCTAATATAAGTATTGAATGTATTTGGAATATTTAAATAAAGTTAATAACACACATATGTGCACAATGTTTCAAGAGTATTATTCTCCCCTCTCTTTTGGGTGTTGCTGCCCTGCCCAGTCAGTACTAGCATGAGAATCAGACCTGAACCCTTACCAGTGAACACATGTTCAATTGATAAAATACAAAAACATTGGATAGAGAAGAAAAGATACAAAGAGCTGCTCATATGACAATGGCAAACAACCCATAAGTCAATCTAGGGTGACTACACATAATGTTTGGAAGCCATTAATTAGCTTTGCTCTTAGGAAAAAGTGGAGAAATCAGGAGGAAACTCATATATAAGTATCTGAAATTTCTACTGATTGTAGATTTTGGCAGGAGAGCATTACCTTAAAATTTAATATTCAAGAATCTAAGGGTCCAGGTTTAATTTCCATGCTAGTACTATCAGTGGTCAGGCCAGCAACACCTGAAGAAGAGGGGAGAATAATACCTCTCAAAATGTTATGCATATACTAACCTGTGTGCTATTATTAACAGTTGAATGTATTTGGAATATTTAAATAAAGTTAAATTTTTCTAAAGACATTCAATGCTTATATTAAAAGATGGAGGAAATAGTTCAATATATAAATACAATTTAAAACATTGATTCCAATCTTAAATTGGTCAGTATGGGACAAACATAATTCAAGATAAAGCTGAGACAACTTAGCATCTCACTGCAGAAGAACATAAAGATGAAGACATTATTCTTAGATTAATAAACTGGTTAGTAATGATTTTTTTTATGTGTCAAAGCATTGACCAGGAAGAGAACCTAGGACAGCTGCTTGTAAGGCAGCTATGCTAACCACCAGGCTATCAACGCTTGATTTGTAATGAGTTTTATGGTATTTCTTTATTGTTTTGCACTATAGTAAAATATGAATTAGTAAGTAGGTCAATACCTGGGCTAATTATTGGTCAGCTATCTTTGAAAATATTGATGAACAGTGATTACTATTATTAATATATAAAAAATAATCATATGGTCATTTGCTCAGAAAATCAAATGATGTTCTAGCATGAACACAATTTTATTCATTTGACCAAATGAGATTATTTTTATCTCAGCTGGTAATTGATTCAGTAAGCTATTGTTTTTGGAAGTATTATCAGATTATTGCACATTTTAGATAAAGATGTAATGCTTTTTTTAAAAATAAACTACTTGCAATCATTGTCAAGCATTGGTGGTCTAGCGGTTAGCATAGCTACCTTCCAAGCAGCTGGCCCGGGTTCGCTTCCCAGCACTTCATGGCCAACGCTTTGACATATAAAAAAAAAAACTACTTGTATTCACACACTTTCATATGTCATCTAACTAGTTTTTTCTTATTAGATGGTTCATTAATTATTTTCCTTAATTTCAAATTTCCAATTCTTTTTTGAAGTTGAATTTTCAGTATAGCTGACATTTCTTTTTCCTATATTATTGTAAAGAATACATTCAAACTTTTTCCAGGAAATGTTTAGTAGCCATAAAGTACAAAGTCACATTAACTAATATATATAAAGTTTTATTCTTCATAATGTTATTTTTGTCAGACTTATTTATCCCATCTATTCATGAGTGTCATATGAATACTATTGAGCCAAAGTACAGAAACTTATTTTTACATTACCACCAGAACTAGATTTACCATAATGTAAGGGACAATCATTTTGGTTACTGAATATTCAGGTCAAAAATAAATATTTGAAACGTTAAAGATAATTTTTAATAGATAATTTTAAATGCAACCAACTTATGATGTGATGCACTGTGACTTCTCCTTATACAGAATCAGGAATCTCTCAGCAACTATGCCCAGAGAAATCTGTTAGCCACTTTATCTTCCCTTTCCATTCCCCACCCTAAGTTTTCCCATAATCTGCTCCATCCCATTCCCACAACATAATCTTTGTCAACTCCATGGCCTTTAGATCTAAAACCCCCTTATCTTTTCTCAAACCCAGCATAAAAACCACTTTCTGTATAATCACTTTGTTTATATTTATTTTCCATATGAATACTCGATTGTGAGCAGTGACACCTGATAACTGATTTTCATTATTTATCATATGTAATCATTATAATAGAAAAAAAAGGAAATAATACTAATTATTATTTTAAGCTTTAATATTATTAATTTTGTATTATTTAAAAATGAAATAATTAACTGATATGTTTTGTAAATAGAAGGATTTCGACTTATGATCTTCCTCCATTCCATCTCAAATAATCGATACACATGACTACACACCTGCAAAAAAGATACAAGCTCCCCAATATACATATTTTGTCCAGAACCAGCACTCATCAGTTGGGTCAGATCATAATCTCCCACATATATAAACAATCAGTGCTTGGTTTATATTAAGATAGCCATTCTTTAAACTTTAATAGACAGACTTCAATCTTCTCACCCTTCCAACTATTCAACCATCCATTTCATTGAAAAATCAATGGTGGAATGCTCAAATCCCTTGTATGACTACAATATTAAATCCATCAAAGGGTTTGAGTATTTCATCATTGGTTTTTCAATGAAATGGACAGTTAAATAGTTGGAAGGTTGAGAAGATTGAAGTCTGTCCATTAAAGTTTAAAGAATTGCTATCTTAATATAAACCGAGCATCGATTACATATATGTGCGGAAGATTATGATCTGCCCAAATGATGAATGCTGGTTCTGCATGAAATATGTATATTGGGGATCATTTATCTTTCTTACATATGTCTAGTCATGTGTATCTCTTATTTGAGATGAGAGGAGGATGAATACAGACTGAAAACCCTAAGTTCAAATTCTTCTATTTACTTTAATAAACATTCAATGGCTGAATGAATAGCAATTCTTTGTTTTTTCTTTTCAGATAAATGTGGGGGGTGGGGGATGGAAAAGAGGCAACTTATTTTACTCTTTTCAGTCAACATTTATATGAAACCATCTTTCACGCTTCGGAACGAATTATATAGTTGTTTGTTATAAGTAACAATTTTGATCATGTGATGTTTATTGGCTTAAAAACAATTTTGAGCGTGTCTTTACATCATGTTTGTGCTGGATCTCATGCTGTAATTTTTAACTTTATCAAAATCACAAAAGCTTTCGATTATAATAAAAGTGAAATAGCAAAATTAATAATATAATTACGCAAGGCAAATCAGGTGATGAAACTAACAATACAAATATTGCAAAAACAAAGTAAGAATTGCAATTACAGTCTACATAACAGTAAAAAACAAACAAACAATTTTTTAAAAATTATTATATATTTGTAGAACTGCATCTAAAATAACTTTTTTTTTTTAAAGAAAAAAGTACACCTGGGTCTCTTTTTACGCGGACTTATTTAACACGATTTTGAAGTTACGCGATTCGTGTTTCACCGGAAGTCGAACTCCAATATTGCACTATTACTTTAAATAATAAATTTTGCGCACTTACGTTATATTGAAAGTAATAGCACATTATTGGAATTCGACTTTCAACTTAGTAATTTCAATATTTTCAGTGCTTTATAATAGTAAGATTTTATGCAATAATGAAATTAAAATCCTGATTTCCACATTTTATGTATACACACATTAAATTTTACAAGATTATAATGTAAATTTGTCAAACATTGTGCGTGTTAATTTTGCATTTTAAAACACATTCTGTTTTTGCTTTTTAAAAAAGAACGTAATCAATTATTAATCATTTAGTGTCCACAAGTTTATTTTTAAAAGGTCAGTAATAGCAGTGGGCACAATTAAATTTGACAATTAAAAATTAAAATCTGATTTTTAATTGTAATTAACAATTTAAAAATTACTTACAGTGACTTGAAATAATGTGATGTGAAATTTGATTTTTAAGCGGAATTGAAAATTAAAGACAAAAATAAGAATTTAATTTTTAGTTGTTAGTTTCATAAACAATTAATAAAATCATTGTCTCAAAGATTAATTACTAATTACATTGTCACCAGAAAACCATTGACACAACATGAGTGTAAAGTTGGCGCTAGTTGTTTGCAAACGAACGTGTTTCTCAGCAAATAACTATAATAATTAAAACATGTATAAAAAAATGTAAATTACTGTACTGTAAATTATGCATAAAAATATATTATTTTGAATAAAATTAAATATTATAGTTAAAAAAAGTTTGTCTTGTATCAATTTTTTTCAAATTTGAAATTTTTTATTAGTCATATTTTATTTCCTTATTTTTTTTTGCGTGAATTTTAAAGTAATTTTACATTGGTGCTTTGCTTTTATGCGAATTTTGAAAAATCACAGACAGCATCCCCCCTTTTTCAATGTAAGTTACGTCTATTTTTGCGTGATTTCATTTGCGCGTGTTTTCTGAGGAACCTATATATCGCGTAAAATGAGACCCAGGTATATTTATTTGAATTAATTTAAATGTATTATTTGAGTTTGGTGACCTTAGATTTCAGCAATATTGGATCTAAATATTTTACTTAGAACAAATTTTTTTTATTATAAATGTATACTTTATTGACACTAAGAATGTTAGTTACTCCACTGGGGCTCAAAATTACAAATTGGCTGTCCAAACTATGCATAATCTCCACATCTGGAATTAACTTCCAGCTGGAATAGAGAACAAATTCCAGGTAGCTGCCTATATGTCTGGTGGGGAAAGAGATTTATCCCTCTGCTTGATCTTTTTGATTCAATTTAGAAACAGCTGTGAGGAGTTATTTGCTGATTGGTCAAAAATTAACTTGCATCTAATCAACCAGATGCAAAAGACCAGGAAAACAGATTTTGATTGATGGAAAGAAACCCTTCTCTATACAGTCCACAAAGGATGTAAGCAGATGCCTTCTCACCTTGGCAATGGTAGTAATCACGTCTCTATGAGTCTGAAGTACCTGGCATTGGTATATGACATATAACCAAATTTTTGTTTATTTATCCAATATTATATAAAAAAAGGTATGTGGCTTTAATGCTTGGAAGTTCATAAGAAGTTAGGGGTGCCAGACACATGAGTGTCAGAATTAATTCTGGGACCTCCATATTATCCATCTTACTGTGTAGATCATTCCTCATACTGCTCATATTTGCCTCCAATTTGTTCATATTCTTATCCATTTTTGCCATCATTTCTTGAATCATTTGCATGATGGTCACATTTTCAGTTGTCTGAACTACTTCAATTCCAGGGGCTTGAATAATCTTGTCAGTGAGGACTTCTTGTGTTTGAAAAGCTCTTTGGCTTTCTCCCTGTCTCTGTGATTCATTCTCCTCCATCATAGACCCCCCCCCCGAGGATTTTGGATCGATAAAGACCCCTCCCCATTACTATTATTAATATCACTTTCCCCTTCAACAACACTAGTATCTAACATCTCTTTCATAGTCTCTATACCTTTGCTTCTAAATATTAATTCACTTCTTAATAACATCTATTTAAGTAATTATTCAAAAAAAACTTTATACTTACAAATGTCAAAATACAATACTGTAGGGCTCCTAACCACTTCATGCCATTATTTATCTATTTACTGTCTATTTTTTTTAAACTAGTGTTTTAACTTGCCTTATTCCTCTATTTTTAATTTCACTTATTGATTATTTATTTACAAGTTGATCTCTATCTGTTCTCTCCATCACGTTGCATTGCCACTTTTAATGTTATTTACTTTTAATGTGAATTTTAAATTTCCCTCCCAAAAAACAAACTGATATGTCTTGCGTTGTTAGCCGAGAGGTATCTCAGCCGCCATGCAAGCAAGAAGTTGGTTGCAGACGGTTGTGGGTTCGCGTCCCGGCCGATGCTATGACATATGAAAAAAAACAAAACAAACAAACTGACATGTCTCTTCACCATCATTCCTATTGAATATATTTTGGTCCTATATAAGAGAGTATGTCCAATATGGATTTAAGATTTAACGCTTAAGGGTAAAATAAAAAAAAATTTAAAAAAAATTATTTTTTTTTAAATTCCAGTCCAATGGCTGAACCTCCCTTGCATCTAAACTATGTTCGGGCCTAAATGTTTGGTGCCAAAGGTAATGGAACCCACTACCCCAAAGTTGACAGTGTCAGATATAATGGATCCACGGAGTACACCATACGACGACGTGAATACGGCTAAGTAGTTGGATGATTTGAATGAATTGTGTCAACCAACCGACATATCCTAAATTTATAATGCAATGATTTAGGTGCATCAGATGTTACTGAATCAGGAATGGAATATAACAAAGGAAGCACATCTCACTACTGTCAGATCTAGGCCTTCGAATAGGATGCTAAAGATGTCACAATGAAATGCCCAGTTCCAAATCACATCTACTTTCAATATACTAACTTACAATTTACTAACAATATTTCAATGTAACTTAGACCAGTGAATATTCATTAACATCTCCCTTTTTAGGCCCCATTACACCACAGAATTCAAACTCAGGGAGTTCTTGCAGTTAGCTCTCTTCAGGGATGGACTTACTCAATTATAAACCAAATATGCCTATATATAAGCATAGATATAGGAAAATACTGATGATGATCAATTATTTATGAGCAATACATAATAATGATGATGATCATCAAACCCTTAATGGTGTAAATGCACAATGATGATGGTGATGATCAAACATCCAGTAGAATCAATACACAATGATGATGATGATGATCAAACAGAGATCAGATTGGTTTAAACAACTTAATTTATTAACAACATATTGTAACGATCCGGAGAAAGCGACTTACGTAAACTGCACTACAGGGCGCCATCTAGGCATTTGAACCTAGAAAAATTTATAAAGTAGGCAGATACGCAAGTCAAAAAACAAAAAAAAATTTTTTTTTTTCTTAATTTTTGATTCCGGTCGTTAGCCCAAGTCACTAGCTCAGTGAGTAGCAGAGATAATAAAATATAACTTAATTTTATATCTTAAATATAAAAGAATAAAAGCCACTGCCAGAAATTAACACATAAAATATTTATTTACGCACATATAAAATCATTCTAAACTCGAGAAATAGGTTTAACATTTTTAGATTTCTATATTCTCATTACTCTTTAAATTTACATTTACATAAATTTCAATGATTTTAATTTTTTTTAATTTAGATTGTCAAGTATGAATAGACTACATAGATCTGCATTTGAAAATAAAACATTCTATCCCTATTTAACCTTAGGCTAAAATTTGCAGTCAAACTGGCATCAATCCATCCGATACATTTATGTATTCAATGTAGCATGAAAATACAACAGCACAAAGATACTATACTGTCAGGAATGGACATCTGAACAATATAGTTTGAGAAAACATTGACTCTTGTCTAATACAGGAATATGACGTCTGTATAGCAAGAAGAACAATAAAATAAAAACTCCATAGGAAGGGACCGCGATCCTTTTGGCCGACTTACAATCCCATCCATAGGCAAAGGGTTGGTGCGGTGTATACAGCGATTCTGCACGTAGCGAAACTCATACTACATCTACTAATTACACAAATACATCCAATCCATTGACCCAATTCAACAACGACACAAATAACCTAAGATTTCCATCCCCTAATATAACTTTACAAATCTATATAGCCATTCACGCCCGACTTAAGTTTAACATTTAGATACGTTCGCACAAATGAATTTTATAAAATTTGTTTTAAAATGTTGAGTACAGATCAGCTGCACAGATTCCACGGTCAAAAACATTCCAAATTAAACACAACCGATCAAAATACAAAGTCATCGATAAACGTCACTTGCATAGGGAATATTCAAATCCCATTAGCATTCATCGTAAGATGCTTGCAGTGATATCGTTGACATATATTTCAATCGAATGTGAAAACCACAACATTATCAACCGCTAACGAATCTATGCAACGTCTATACCCAACCTGAAATTTCCTCATTTAAAATTTAAACAATAAATATCAATACAATAAATAATAAATGGAAATGATTTTTTTATCAAATGCAAACATATATAAAATTTTTCATTATCAATTGAGTTGACACATAAGTCCGAGAAAAGTTCTTTTTATAAAATTTAAATTTACTTATCAATCTTTAAAGTTCTTAATTAATGTTATGATTTTAACAACTGTTCAGTTCTATTGCTTACGGTATAAGAGTCCATGTTCCCGTTGGCAATTCCCACGGAGACTTTCCTGGAAGACCGGTCTGACATTTTGGAGGTAGCATTTGCTGGTTCTGTTCTGGTATCACAGTCTTTGCATTTTTAAAATAAGTGAGTGAGGACGACAAGTGCGTCTTGTCGCCAGACTCACCAAAATCAAGTTGGAAAAAGCTCTCTGACTGGAACTCAATATTTTTTTCTTTTTATAGTCCTCCTATGGATTCCATGAACAAAAACGTCCATGTTCTGTTTGTTCGTTATGGTCCGGGCCTTTATTTGGCTTCCATTGGTCAAGCTAAAATCCCTTTCTTCTCTTATCTAACTTTCCATCTGACTTTTTAATTAAACAGCTTTTAGATAATTAATAAACAATCATTTCCATTTATAGATTACAGGAATTAATTAATACCTGTTTTTATTTTAACTTACGTTATTTTTTTATTAAAATATTTTTATAAATCTTTTTTTATAAAAAATACATTCAAATACCTTTTTTTATTTATTAAAAAAAATATTTTTAAAGTTTAGCATCTGTGCGAATGTATATACGTATAACAAACATGTTTAATTTTAGCGTTTAGTTTTTTACTTTTATTTGCGAACTTTTAAGTTTTTATTTTAAATTAATGTAACGACATATTTATATATCGTTACATATCAGTAAACTTCCTCAAAAAAATAAAAACATTAAAAAAAAAAAAAAAAGAATTTACTTAGTGTTAGTAATTACGTTACACAAATTTGTTATATATGAAATTTCAAAAGGACAAAACTTTTTTTTTTAAAAGACAAAACAGTAATTACAAATATAATGATAAAAAAAAAAAGTTGACTGATGATTCCTTACTACCAGCTAAATTTCTGCCCCCTCCCTTCCAAGTTTCATTTCTCCTACCTTTAAGTATTATTTAGGCAAGTTAAACGATTAAATTTTAAACAAGACTTTTTAAAAAAAAATTATAATTTATATTTATTAATTAAGTTTTATTTATTACTTTTTTATTCCTCGTATTTCTCTTTACATATGCGCAATTTTTTTTACTGGCAGTACCTTTTTACACAAAATTTAAACTATAACTTTACGTTAATACAAAACATATATCTATATAATTTTCAGAAAAAATTTACGGGCATGATTCCCTTTTAAAATTCTCAGGGCAGGGTGCCATCTAGGCATTTGAACCTAGAAAAATTTATAAAGTAGGCAGATACGCAAGTCAAAAAACAAAAAAAAATTTTTTTTTTCTTAATTTTTGATTCCGGTCGTTAGCCCAAGTCACTAGCTCAGTGAGTAGCAGAGATAATAAAATATAACTTAATTTTATATCTTAAATATAAAAGAATAAAAGCCACTGCCAGAAATTAACACATAAAATATTTATTTACGCACATATAAAATCATTCTAAACTCGAGAAATAGGTTTAACATTTTTAGATTTTTATATTCTCATTACTCTTTAAATTTACATTTACATAAATTTCAATGATTTTAATTTTTTTTTATTTAGATTGTCAAGTATGAATAGACTACATAGATCTGCATTTGAAAATAAAACATTCTATCCCTATTTAACCTTAGGCTAAAATTCGCAGTTAAACTGGCATCAATCCATCCGATACATTTATGTATTCAATGTAGCATGAAAATACAACAGCACAAAGATACTATACTGTCAGGAATGGACATCTGAACAATATAGTTTGAGAAAACATTGACTCTTGTCTAATACAGGAATATGACGTCTGTATAGCAAGAAGAACAATAAAATAAAAACTCCATAGGAAGGGACCACGATCCTTTTGGCCGACTTACAATCCCATCCATAGGCAAAGGGTTGGTGCGGTGTATACAGCGATTCTGCACGTAGCGAAACTCATACTACATCTACTAATTACACAAATACATCCAATCCATTGACCCAATTCAACAACGACACAAATAACCTAAGATTTCCCTCCCCTAATATAACTTTACA
This sequence comes from Epiperipatus broadwayi, assembly GCA_028023455.1. NCBI lineage: Eukaryota > Metazoa > Onychophora > Udeonychophora > Euonychophora > Peripatidae > Epiperipatus > Epiperipatus broadwayi. The sequence goes on from JAQFVV010012596.1 coordinate 145,665, forward strand.
AATCTATATAGCCATTCACGCCCGACTTAAGTTTAACATTTAGATACGTTCGCACAAATGAATTTTATAAAATTTGTTTTAAAATGTTGAGTACAGATCAGCTGCACAGATTCCACGGTCAAAAACATTCCAAATTAAACACAACCGATCAAAATACAAAGTCATTGATAAACGTCACTTGCATAGGGAATATTCAAATCCCATTAGCATTCATCGTAAGATGCTTGCAGTGATATCGTTGACATATATTTCAATCGAATGTGAAAACCACAACATTATCAACCGCTAACGAATCTATGCAACGTCTATACCCAACCTGAAATTTCCTCATTTAAAATTTAAACAATAAATATCAATACAATAAATAATAAATGGAAATGATTTTTTTATCAAACGCAAACATATATAAAATTTTTCATTATCAATTGAGTTGACACATAAGTCCGAGAAAAGTTCTTTTTATAAAATTTAAATTTACTTATCAATCTTTAAAGTTCTTAATTAATGTTATGATTTTAACAACTGTTCAGTTCTATTGCTTACGGTATAAGAGTCCATGTTCCCATTGGCAATTCCCATGGAGACTTTCCTGGAAGACCGGTCTGACATTTTGGAGGTAGCATTTGCTGGTTCTGTTCTGGTATCACAGTCTTTGCATTTTTAAAATAAGTGAGTGAGGACGACAAGTGCGTCTTGTCGCCAGACTCACCAAAATCAAGTTGGAAAAAGCTCTCTGACTGGAACTCAATATTTTTTTCTTTTTATAGTCCTCCTATGGATTCCATGAACAAAAACGTCACTGTTCTGTTTTTTCGTTATGGTCCGGGCCTTTATTTGGCTTCCATTGGTCAAGCTAAAATCCCTTTCTTCTCTTATCTAACTTTCCATCTGACTTTTTAATTAAACAGCTTTTAGATAATTAATAAACAATCATTTCCATTTATAGATTACAGGAATTAATTAATACCTGTTTTTATTTTAACTTACGTTATTTTTTTATTAAAATATTTTTATAAATCTTTTTTTATAAAAAATACATTCAAATACCTTTTTTTATTTATTAAAAAAAATATTTTTAAAGTTTAGCATCTGTGCGAATGTATATACGTATAACAAACATTTTTAATTTTAGCGTTTAGTTTTTTACTTTTATTTGCGAACTTTTAAGTTTTTATTTTAAATTAATGTAACGACATATTTATATATCGTTACAATATAAAATAAATATTTACAAACAAAAAATAATAAAATAAATAAATATTCGGTTATCAAGAATGGTTTTTCTATCACCTTGATGGCTTCACACAACAGAAACAAAATAATTTGAAGTATATTATATACAAAATTATACTATATAATTCATTAAATATATACATAGAACAAAAAAAAAAAAGCACAATGAGAGTTCACTAATTCTAAAACTACCCCATTAATGTAATTATTAGAATGATATTTTTAGGTTAGGGTAAATATATTTATAACTATTTTTTTAATTAAATATATATATAGCCCCACTCCCATCTATATGTGTGTGTAAGTCCTAGTAAAAAAATTAATGACAGATACGATAAAGACCATTTACTCAGTGGGTTAATTGCACTCAGAAATAAAACAAAATTACAAGTAAGTATTATTAAAACTTATTAATAAACAAAATAGTTTTGTTTGTCCTAAAGTTTGCCCTCAATGTTAAATATATAAAAACCTTACTTGAGGTCGCCTTGATGGATCAATGTTGAATCTCCAGAGGAATCTGTAAATTTACTTTTATTAAAAATAATACATATTAATTGACTATGATTCCTTTTTTAAAATGCATCAACATACGACACATCCATTCACTGCGACCACTTTTAAATTGCAGGTGATCGAATTTGAAAATGAATTTTGAATACACAATAATGAAAAAAAGACAATACATAAACTTTCAAATAAAAAATGACAAAAGCAAAAAAAAAATAATCACATGAATCAAAATAAAATATATTTATCCTGAGGAAAGTTTATAAATTTAAATGTCAATCTCCATGTATAGCATTCCTGTTCACCAACTCTGTAGATACTTATATCTTTCATGCTGCTTGGTTAAAACAAACACATACAAAGTATCTCTCCTGAATGTATATAAATCCATGGAAGATTGATATACACCAACATTTCACAAACAGACATTTTGATGGTTACTTTCACAGTTTCATAATTCCATAATGACATTGAAGCTAGCTTTGGAATGTCCCACAGTACTGGTCTTCTACCCCACACACATTGTAATGACCATTTTATCAATCACTATTAATTATATTGTAACTCCAATAGATATATGAAAATGGCTTGAAGAAACAATTAATTTCTAGCATTTTCACATTTCTTTTTTATTATTTCTATAATAATAAATTTCAGTTTGCAGAATAAATTATGTCATTAGTTCATTCCTGCTAATTATCAATTGAAGTTTAAATTTCTATTTTCCTTTTATCCAAAATAAAGATATTAAAATTACTGTTTTTAAACGCCAAATAGTATTTCTTTTTTTAAAAGAAATAAAAAGTTTACTTATCTGCTGTCAGTTCAATTGTTGGTTTTTTAAGTGAAAAATGCTACTTTGTCTTGCACTAGCTAAAAACCTATTATTACAACTTAATAAAAAAAAAAAAAAATTATAAAACATTATCATTATTATTTAATTTTCATTATTCCAAATTCAATCATTTAGCAACAATTTTGATCTCATATAAATTTTAATCTTTGATTATGTCCATTCTATAAGTCAATCAATTAGTATTTTTAGTTAATGATATTAAATGAATAAAAAAAAACAATTAATTTCTACCAATAGATGAACATATTAGTTTATATGCATATATACTTCATGTGTATAGCAAATTTGTTTGCTTTCTCACAATAGACAAAAAAAAAAAGAATTTCTCAAACATATTAGTTTATATGTATGTTTATACATGTACATACTACATGTGTATAAGTAGGTATGTAAGATAAATTATTTGCCTACCATTTGGTCTGAATTCAAACATTGTGAAAGAAATTGGGACAGGTGTGAAGATTGGTTGTAAGCCATCTCTTACAATATAAATGGTAATTTTTGGAAAACTTAGGCAAAAATAAATATTTATAAAATGATTAAATTAATATACAATAATATTAACCAAACAACTGTGATGATGATGGTGATGACTTATAACCTAGTAGTAAAAGTTAAACTAAGTACAATTGCTCCCAAAAATATTTTTAATGTTTTTCTAGTCAATAAAAAAAAAAATTAAACATATAGCATGAAATGTAAATAGAAAGTTTACTCTTGGGAAATTTATTGTCTGATCATCATCATTTATAAATTATTACTGTTATCTTTCCATGTCCCCCAGTGTATTGCATGATTTCTCAGGGTTGTGAATATTAATAGCATAGTGAAAAACTGTTTTAATTAGTGTTTTCTCTTCTCTGCATGGGATCACTATAACACTGCTTCTTGAGTTGTCTCAGTTGTTTGTTTCTGTCCTATTTATATTTCCCTTCTGAAAATATCTGACTACTTATAGAAATAAATATTCATTTCACAACATATTGTGGAAATAAATAATCCTGTGTATACTTTTAAATAATATTATTTTGTAACTAAATGAACAAAAAAAAATATCTTTTTTATTTATGTTAGCAATAGGAAGAAAGAATAAAAAATCATTACCAACTTTTAAAAATTGATTGATAACTTTCTTAATTTAAGTAACCCCAAATTTCAATAGCATATTTAGATTTGTCATTTAATTTACCATAAGAATGGGCAAGTTCTCTATTTAAAATCTCATTTCAGAAGGTGTTCTATCCGCCAGTCTGACTATGCAAATGTTATATCCGCAAGTAAGACTGTGCGGTCAGCAAATAACTATGTTCAATTCCCATGATGTTCTCTTGCAACTAATGCTCTGCTGCGTATGCTCTGCTCTGCAACTAATGCTCTACTCTGCAATGAATGCTCTGCTCTGCAATTAATGCTCTGCTCTGCAACTAATGCTCTGGTGTGTATGCTCTCCAACGAATGGTCTGCAACGAATGCTCTGAATATACCCTGTATTCTCTGCAATGGATGCTCTCCAAACGAATGGTCTGCAATGAATGCTCTGCCATGGATGCTCTCCAACGAATGGTCTGCACCGACTGCTCTCCAATGAATGGTCTGCAAGCAGATGCTCTCCAAATGAATGGTCTGCAACTTGCTACTGCGTGACTGCTCTCTGACTCTCTCTATATTACACTGCGTAGTTGTTACCCAGTCTTCTTATCGCTTGCTGATAACTATAGCAATTAATACACCGTCCAATAAGATATCGTCTCTTATCCAGAAATATTTGCAATCAGCAAATATCTCTTGGAATAGTCGATCGCCATTACGTCAATGCCTTAATTAAATTTCACAGTTATCAGCACACGATATAAAAACAACTTCTTGAATAAATTCTAGTTTTTTCTGGAGTGCACAAACATGTCTGCCATTTTTACCAAACACTACACCTCCCTCCACTCCAGAAAAACCCTTGTTGCTATTCCTTGGTGTTGTTTTTCTATTAACTACTTTCCTGTTATTTCACTGAGAACTGAACGATTTAAATTTGCTGCCAAAACTTTTTTGCCAGTTACGTTCAATGGTGACTGCGCAAGCGTGGTGGAACCCAGCTTCCGGTGTTGACTGCGCAAGCATTTTATTTTCAAACTGTCACTTCCGTTGTTAATGTTATACTAACTGGGATTTCCATTTTCACCCGATTTCACCATTTATAGCTAAACTTGTTGTTCAAAACTTATTCGCTAATTACAGGTTCCAAATACGACTGTGCCAATGTTCTATCAGCCAGTCTGACTGTGCAAATGTTATATCCGCAAGTAAGACTGTGCGGTCAGCAAATAACTATGTTCAATTCCCATGATGTTCTCTTGCAACTAATGCTCTGCTGAGTATGCTCTGCTCTGCAGCTAATGCTCTACTCTGCAATAAATGCTCTGGTGCGTATGCTCTCCAACGAATGGTCTGCAATGAATGCTCTGAATATACCCTGTATTCTCTGCGATGGATGATCTCAAAATGAATGGTCTGCCATGGATGCTCTCCAATGAATGATTCACACTGACTGCTCTCCAATAAATGGTCTGCAAGTGGATGCTCTCCAAATGAATGGTCTGCAATTTGCTACTGCGTGACTGCTCTCTGACTCTCTCTATATTACACTGCGTAGTTGTTACCCAGTCTTCTTATTGCTTGCTGATAACTATAGCAATTAATACACCATCCAATAAGATATTGTCTCTTATCCAGAAATATTTGCAATCAGCAAATATCTCTTGGAATAGTCGATCACCATTATGTCAATGCCTTAATTAAATTCCACAGTTATCAGCGCGTGATCTAAAAACAACTTCTCAAATAAATTCTAGTTTTTTCTGGAGTGCACAAACATGTCTGCCATTTTTACCAAACACTACAGAAGGCAAATCAGAAAGGGTCACAAAATACTTTATATTTTTACAAATTATGTAATTGAAGTTATTAAATACATCAAAACAATATTTCTTTCTTCTTTTATATAATTCAACATAATACAATTTATCATTTTACTGTTTTTCACTTATTACAAAATATATTCCCTTTGTAAAATATTTAATGGTATGATTAAAATGTATAAACTAATTTTTCTTTTAATTTTTTTAAACCAGTATACTTGAGTGGAGCATATGTTATATGTAATACGCATGCACATACACTCATGGCAATTTGTACATTTATTACTCAATTTATAAGAGACTTTTATTAAATATATTTTTTGATCATGCAACTTTGTATAATGTAACTAATTCATGCTGCTATTGAATTTGTTCTGTTCCAATATGTATATTAAATATAAAATGCTTAGAATTACAAAATTTATCAAAAAAAAATATACCAAGTTATAACTGTATTTATATGTTGGACTATTTCTATTATCTAACATTAAACTTTATTTAAATTTTCCAGTTATATTCAACTGTTAAGAATAGCACAAAGGTTAGTACATACACAATGTTTTAAAAGGTATTATTCTCCTTTTTTCTTCAGATGTTTCTAGCCTCATCAAACCCAGATCTTTAGATTTGTAAATATTGGATTTTAAAGTAACACTCTAACCAACTGAGTTAATCTGCAGAAACAACAGTCAGTGGAAATTTCATATTTTAACTAATTGAGCATTCTGCCAAAGGCAATAATCAATAGAAATTTTCATATATTTATCTCAAGATAAAATCAAACAAGTTGAGAATCTAAGCATGAAACCATAAGTGAAGGCACGATTCAAAACAGATATGGAAGAAATTAGAGAAATGTTTAAGTAAATAATTAAAAGATTTGATAAGAGTCCAATAGAAATGAAAACACACAGCTTAAGGAAATGAACCAAAGTTTAAAATAAATTAAAAGAATATACAAAGAGATTAAGAAAATAAAACAAAGTTTAAACAAAAAAACATTTGAGAAAAATAGCCAATAGTATGAATTGAACTTAGACATGGACTAAAAATTTAATTCAAAATTGAACAAACGGCAAACAGAGGTCCAAAATTTAGAAATAGAATCTGGAAAAAAGACAGAGTAGGTAAAATGGAAGTAATGGAGATGGATAAGTAACAAAAGAAGAAAAACAAACAATTAAATAGATTATAAAAGATTGCAACTAAAAGCAAAAGTAATATCTTGAAAATTCAGAAAGAATTCAAATAAAATACATCAAAAGGTGCTTCTTAAATAGAAGACTTCTTAGATAAAAAATTGGATGATGTATCATTACATCTGTAAAACAGATGAAATAATTGGTTATAAAGATTGATAAATATTATAAAAGGATTAAAGACCAACTGATGGAAAGGTTCAAGTTATAGTACAACAAAAAAAAAGTCATATCCAGAACACGAGAAAAATACCTTCTTGGAAATTCAAATAAGGATTCATTAAAGACGAAGACCTAAATCAAATCTAGTCAAAATATATATCCTATTTCAATAGTAAGAGAACCATTTATCCCACATATATAGAAAAAAAAGATAATTTATTATAATCAATGAATTAAGTGAGCTATTCACTTTCTAGAAGTGGAAATAAAAAATTGTTGTGATTAATGGGTTTGGCAAATTATTAATCTTCCATAAATGGAAAGAGAAAGAAAATGATGTTGCCAGTGAGCAGGGGAAAAAAAAATCATCTTTCATAATGGGAAAAAAAATATTGCAACTAATAAATTCAGAAATTATTCACCTTCTATAGGTGGGGTGGAGAGTTACTATAGCTAGTAGTCAAGCGATCTATTCACCTTCCATAGGTAAAAAGAAAAATTATTGTAGCTATTAATAATGAGATTGGGTTTATAAAAATGAATGGTTCTTAATATTCTTCAAGGTAAAATATTTAACAAGGATATATATGATATTGCTCCTCAGAAATTTTCAGGAAAAAAAAAGGTTTACAACATCAAGCACCACAAAAGTATAAAAGGAAAACTGGTACTTTGGTATTAGACCTGCTATGATAAAACTCCACCTCAACCCTAAACCTAACTCTATACCAATGCTAAAGCACTTAATTACTAGTTCATCAAGGAAACAATATTTACTTAAAAATGGAAGTATTGGATAAGTGAAGTGTTGTGTTTACTGATGGTGATGATATAAACACAAACTCATGTAACATACATTTAATAATATTTATTAATATAACATGAAACAAATATTCACTTGCTTATTTACCTATATGCTGTGATTATGCTACCACCTGCTACTATTAGTGAGGTATAGAAAGACCTCCAAGTGCCCTTATAAATTTTACCTATCATGTCCAGGTGTTCTGCGACAACCATGCTTCTGGATGTACTCTGACAGCTTGCCCCATATTTGCATTAGGATCTAGCAGCTTCCAGTCCTAAACAAGGACTTGCATCTCTGTATTACCCATTTAGCTTTGACTCTGGGAGAACTTGTATTCTGCCTTTCAGCTTTGTGACAGTAGTTCTCTAACCTTATCTGACTATTTATTACCAGATCCCCATTCATAATGGAAACATTCAGATTAAGTGTTTCATCATTGCCTATTAGTCTGTTTTTGCTATTGGACATACATTATCTATGTTAATACACATTGGATCATGGCAATGAATGCTCAATCCGATCTAGATAAGATGAAATCAGGAGTAGTTCATTATTTGAAGGCAAGGTGGGATATAAAATGAAGTAAATCAGTCCGGAATCCAAAAGCATATGTATAATGCATGGATGTTTATAACATGGATCTGAATGTGACATATATGAAACTTGGATTTTTCCCCACTTTCCAATCAGTTTTTTTCAGGTAAACATAGTCAATCGAACAACATTGATTGTAAAATGAATATCTGTTTGTTTTACCTATAAAGTTATAAAAGGATATAAAACAGTTTGCCTTCCAGCTATCAACGAGCTTGGAAAAATAATATCTTTCATTATTAATTTGTGAGTGACTATTATGAAGATCTGCTTGCATTGGGCCTTTTAAAAGCCGTTTTATTTATATATAAAAGTTGAAATTTAATACCCTTTAATTCAATTTTCATAATTTTAGAATATTGTATGCTAATTGAAACTTTAATTTCTAGCCACGTTATGGTGGATTGGATTTTCTATTATTGAATATTTTCAAAGGTAATAAAATAGTTTAAATATTTTAAAGTGAATTCCGTACCATACGCATCACCTTTTGATCAAATGTCAGTTAGCGTTTCAAGATAATAATAAAAAGGAAATTTTTATTGTAAAAAAGAAAAAAAACACAGCTTAAATTTTGCAATTCTAGATAACTGAATTTCTAAAGATACAAGTTTGTTTCAGTATCCACCCATATTTATTTAAGAAAATTTCCATTTTAAAGAATTTTTCAAATTGTTTAAACCATTCAAAGATATTTGAACAGATTTTCTTGCTTAAACTTTTGACAAATAACGGGGGGAAAAAATTTCACTAGCAAATATTACTTATTTAAGAGCCGTGGGTGCGTATTTTAGTGGATTTATAAATATCACCACACATACTTTTTATGTAAAAATACATAAAAAAATTTTGTATTATATTTAAATATATATATATTGGTATTTATTTAGTAATCTAAATCTTATTTTAAAATACCTTGTACATATAAAACATCCAAATATTTAATCTCTTATTGCAAAATGTAATCAAAATTTTAAGTAGCAAATAGCTTATACAGTATATTAAATGATATTTCCTTTTTTTTTCTTTTTGTCCAGCAATATTTTTCATGAATATTTATTATTATTATAAAGAAATTCATAAAGATTTCACCTAAGAGATAGGTTTATAAAGGTTTATTAAATCCTTCAATTTTGGTATAAATGCATTGATTTCAGCCATTAATTACGTCATTTATAATTTATTATGTCATTTACGATTTGCATTTAACAACTATACAGATTAGAGACTGTTAAAATTCTATTTTTGAAATAAATTAACACTTTGGATGTAGATGAATCTGAATCTAGTAACGAAACTCCAGTAATATCTAGGAAGATGAAATCAAGCATACTTTAGTATTGTATCTGGAAAAAAGTTTTAAACCAATAAAATATCACATGCCATATTACATGATTTCAGTTTACATATTGCTGTTTTAGTAGCATACTAGAAAAGTTTCACTTGAAACTTCACAAAAAAATAATTTTTTGCACCATAATTTTTTTAGCTGTTTAAAAAGACTTTTGATAAAACAACTAGAAAAGGGATATTGATTCAAGACATATCTTGACTAGCTAAACTACTGTTAATGTCAAATCTTATTTATTTAATTTTTTTTTTTTATAGTTGTCATCTGATATCCGACAGAAATATACATATCCAGAAATTTACTATGAGCATTTTTTTTTTAAACAAAGACATATACTACAATATGCTATTGCTAAGAAAGTTGTCTATACAGAATTTGCTACACAACCCCAAATAATATCAGATAGTTTTACAATCAAATTATTCCTAGAAATTATTTTATATCTAATCTTTGGTTGATGAGAAAAATACTAGGGTTATGGTCTAAAATTATTTTTAACTAATATGGGGTAGGTCTGTTTGTGATCTGTTATTTTGTTATTTAAATGAAATGTTCAGCCAATCTGTGTAGAATTAGGACTTATTTGTGAAGTCAAAGCAAAGTCTGCCTCATAAATAAAATTCCTGTATTGTTTTTGGAAAATTATTGATGAATATATTAAAATAATATTGGTAAGGCAATTGAATGATAACATTTAATGTAATTTAAATAAACTATTTTCGCAAATAAAATTATTAGCTGAAGTTAGATCAATAATAGTATTGTGAGAACTTTTTTAAAATGTGATTTGTTAAATATTAAGCTTATTTACAGCACTTTATTCTTAGCTTAATTGCAGCCTACTTTAAACGTATATCATTCTCAATTATGGATATAATTTTTGTCAACATTTAAAGGTGCTATAGTTTTATTTTCATGCAAAATAGTTTAAACAATCACACTTTGTCGTAAACCCTAATTTTTTAAAAAACTTTGGAAATATGCTATATGTTCCTGTAAATATTTCTTGCTTAAGACAAACAAGGGCAAATTTAAGACCACCAATATTTACTGGTTTAGAAATCTAATCTTATCAGAAAAGACAATGGTAGTTCTTTTAGAAATACTTCTAATACCACTAAATCGATGCAAGCATGATATGGTAAATTTTTATAGTTTTGATTTTTTTATTATCTTCATTTTTTTTTCTAGCATCATACAGAGATTTTAAATCAGAAATTTCTGGATGTGCTTATTTTGTTTCAACCTGCAATGAATCGCTTTTTGTTGTTTTAAGAGATGGATTCTTAGAAAACTATTATTTTAAGATGAAATAGTTGAGATTCTATTACTATTTTATTTAAAATATCCAATGCATTAACTTGTAGTTTTCTTTAAATTCCATCTCAGGAAAGGATGCTATCCAACTTATACATGAATTTCAAAAGTGTTAATACTTGGTTTATGTTGGTTATTGAAAAATTTGACTAACATTAATAGATTAAAAAGCATTGGAGAATTGTTCTTCATCAAAGCAAACAAAAAAAAAAGGGGGAGTCATTTCCATATTCCATGTGTCTCCTTACTTGGCATTGTAAATTACGGGAATATTATTTACAGAATACAGTCAAAAATTTGATAACATGCTTTGTTCTCAGTCACATACCCCCAAAACAAGGTGCAGAAAAACCTAGTAGGGCCATTTCGTATTGGAAAGTTTACAGATATTGTCTCCATAAAAATGATCTACCCAAATAGTGGTTGATATATGATTTGAACTATTTTTAATAGAAATTGTTTGCTTTACATGGTGATTTAAAATAATAGTTTGAAGCAACAATAGCGAATGTTATATCAAGGGGTGTTAAGATTTGCATTATTAGAATGTTGGTGGGTCTCCTGAAATGAAATTATATCATTGATCTATTGGACAATCAATCTGTAGAGAATTTCCATTTCTATTTTTTGATACTATCAGTTTTAAGTTGAAGTAATTTTTATAAACAAGGCAAAACTCTCCATACAGCAGTGCCACCCTGTGCCAACCAGAGTAATCAATGGATGCCAGAAGGCTTGTGCATAAAAACCCTATCTAATGCCTACTCATCGAATATCCCCAGACTAGTTTCTGGCTTGTGGCCTTCATCAGTGAGGCACAAACTAGTCTGGGGATATTGGATGAGTAGGTATTAGATAGGGATTTTAAGCACAAGCCTTCTGGCATCCATTGATTACTCTGGTTGGCACAGGGTGGCACTACTGTATGGAGAGTTTTGCCTTGTTTATAAACAATTACGTGCTAGAATAAGAGATGGTGATCATGTGAAGTAATTTTTACTGTGTTTTCTAATTAAAGAGAAGATCCCTTTGAAGATATCTCTGGCACTTAAGATATTGCTTAATTTCCAACTTCATATAGTAATTTTTCATTTTGAGAATCTATGGTCTTCACTTTTTCAGCCCTGGATGACTATCACCTTATTATATGTTTTTATAATTTGCTTAAGTTGTGGAAAAACTATTATCTATCCAATCAGTATTTTTTATTATAAAAAACTATTTTAAATAAAAATTTTAAGTGAAATAAAAAGTTTTAGATTTGATATATGCATTGCAATAGTCAAAGGTGCATTAAGAATATACAATATGTGACTATCTTTTAAAGATGATAGCATCCATTTTGTTAATGATTCTATAAACATAATAATGTCAAATAAATGATATACTTTAGACTTCATATTTCAGGTTGAGTTCATGAACATCATTAAATTCTGGGTGCCATCTGATAAATACCATCAGGATATATTTCAGGGATATAATCTGTGTTTGTATTAATATGATTTAAAATATTTTCTTTACAATATTTAATGATTAAAGTAACCAATATGTCACCCTCTATCTACAAAATTTGGTCATATCAAGGATTACATGAGCTAATCCTGAATGAAATAGACCATGGACTTGATATTCGAACCATCCAATTTTTCTATAAAATAAGTGAAACTTCACAAAATTTAATTAAATAACAATAAATAATCTATTTATAGATTTGTAATAACAATTTTCAGTACAATTCCTTATTTATATTTTCAAGCAAATATACATTCATTCGCAAATATTTACAAATCATATATCCTCTCTTTATATATAATTAACTCCTTATCTAATTAAATTTTAATAAGCATGCTATTTCTTTAATAGACTCGTCTCTAAATTAACTTTTAGTTAATGTTTCACACACATGTATTGAAAGATAAATGCATAAAAATTAGCATAAAGAAGTCCCAAAAAAATGTAAATATTTTTTTCTAAATATGTGCAAACATTTCATAATATAACCTTAAAGACTAGAATAAAGAACTGCACTGGTTTTTTTTTTCATATGTCAAATGCATTGACCGGTAAGCGAACCTGGGCCAGATGCTTGGAAGGCAGCTATGCTAACCACTAGGTCACCAATGCTTGACAGTACTGCACTGTTGTGAAGTAGTTGCCAAGATTCCAAGATTTATATAGACTCTCTCAGTGAAACTCATCACTCAGAAAAGTTTAATAGGAAAGATGAATGGGTACATCTTTTTTTGGAAAGGTAGGTTAGTCAGTGAAAGAGGAAGGCATGGTGTTGGATTTGCTGTAAAATCTTATTTAGTATCCTCTATTACTGAAATTCCTCATTGTATGAATGAAAGGCTAATGGTGTTAAATCTTGCCTTGCATAATGGTGCTAGTCATTATTTTATTAATCCTTATGCTTCAATTTTAGATCCAGATAATTCAGAGAAGGAAAACTTTTTTTCCTTTTTGGATAGCATTATTACAACAATATCATTAAAAGAAATCAATTTTCTTTTCTTGAAGACTTTAATGTGAATGTAGTTAAAAGTTATTCAAAATAATGGTATTGGTTCTGCAGAATCATATGGTTTATTACAGTTGGATTTTTGCTTAAAACATGGATTGACTGTCATAAAAACTACGTTTAGGTAGAAAAACAGCTATAAAAGAACTTGTATGCATTCAAAACAATGACATTTAATAGATTATATTATCATTAAGAATTAGAATGCAAGAGTAATTTGCTATATGTGAGCACTGACAAGTGCAAATTGTTGGACAAATTATAGATTAGAATGCTCCACAATTAAAATAATAGTTACATTAAAAATTAGATAGTATTTCAATTATATCCACAAGATGAATGATGCCAATTCTTTAGAAAAATCTACTATATATATTAACAGCACCTAATTACTGAAATTGCTATATACGGATCTTCAGGACTGCAATATTACTGAGGCATAAAATTCTCTTAAGAAATGTATTATTGATGCAAATCTATTCTTGGGTTCAATAAAAATAAGAATGAAGTCGTTTTTCTCACAATGATCATATTAATAGTGATTTTATTAGAAGGAAACATGACATTTTTTGCTTGGTAGAATTGAGAAAATGTGAAATTTTTTTTGTATAATCTGGCATCCCAAGTGTGGCCTTACTCATAAAGGTAGACCCTGAGATGTTTTATGTATATAGGAATTCCTAGGATCCGGAGAAAATTTATTCTTTGAAAATGGTGAAATGTGAAAATGTTTTTTTTTTTAATCTTTTCTCTCTCTCTCTCTTGATTTTAGTTGTAAATACCTTCCACATAACAAATCAGGTGAAACTGATTGGTTGAAAATAAAATTAGATTGTATTCTAATTTTTTTTCTCTTTCTTTGCAAGGGAACAATGATTAAACAAGGAACAAAGTGAAAAAAGGGGGCTATATGGTGAAAAAAATTTTAAAATTATTTATGGTTTTATTATATATTCTTAGTACATAGTTTATTATGGAACATGTATATATAGAGAAAATGATAGGTATTATTAAATTATGCAGGTAGCAAGTAGGGAGATAGGTTCGAGTTTAGGCATAAATAAAAATATTACTCAACGGTAGCTGGAATTCAAGGATAACTATTCAGGAGGGTGGTGGGGAAGTAATTAATAAGATATAAAAACAAGAAAACATTTAATTATTTTCCATAGTGATCACTGAAGAAAACTTATTGACATATATTAAAGAAAGAAAAAAACCAACCATGGATGGCATCGATGAAGAGACGAGTAATGGGATGGAAGCAGATACCAGTGTGATGTTTTCAGACAACATATTAGAAATGCAAAACCCGATAATAAAAGATGCAGGATGGATACCTCGGAGCCATATTTTGCAGCAGAGATTAAAGATATAATAGAAGCCATGAAAAAAAATGGGCAAAAGAAGTAGAGGAGATGGAATGAAAAAGCAGAACGGAAAGAAACTATGGAAGCCATGGAGAAAATGTTCAATAGATGGTCTCAGAAAATAATAAATAGCATGGAGAAAAGAGTCAAGAAAACAGAGACAGAACTGGAAAAAGCAAAGAAAGAACACAAGCAGGCCATAAACACACTAAGAGAAGACATGCAATATTTGACACAAAAGTCCAATAATTAATTGAAGGGACAGATCTAACACAAAGGGTAATGAAAAATGAGCAACAAGATAGTAACTTCTAGACCATCATTGAACCTAACAAACTCTAAGTCAAAGAATTTAGAGATATAAACCCCACCTTCAGTCATTTTAGATTCGTATTTCTCATTTATAACATATTTCCAAAATGCACCACAGCATGTCCCATACAACATAGATTTGTGGACTGCCATCAAAGCTCTTCAATGGAAACCATTTGTTAACATAAAAAAACCACAAACCATGTTGTCCAACCATGAGTCAACACTTGCATTAAAAGAACAGAAAGGGAGGCATAAATATGACATAAAATATGCCTTAGTACCAATATGGAATTCCCAGTTAAACCCCAGTGGTAGAATCAGAAGGAAGTTAAGTCATTTAATTAGGGCAGCTCAGATGGTTAATAATCATCCTCAGAGAGGAAGATCCACCCAAAAAAGAATTATATAAGAGATGGGGTAAATGGGATAGTCTAATTTAGGTACTATATAATTTGCTCACTAAAAATAGAATCCAAATAGAATATGTATATTCCTTGTATATAGCATTCTAATTACTAATATTAAACCAAGATATATATTGCTTCTCAACAGATCACTCTGTTCACCTCCAAACAAAGTAAGTACAGTCATTTTTTTACTAATTTTTTTTTAAGTGACTGTGGGAATATGAAGCTGTACACATACACACATATATATATATGTGTGTGTGTGTGTGTGCGTCACCATTCACAGTTTATTTAACCACAGTCCATAAAGCCAACCACAGTGAATGGATATTAAAATAAATGATTAATAATATGTCCGTATTTAATATTAAAATAAATTGTAAATTATAAAGGGAATTTAAATGTATATAATTTAGAAATTATAGAAAAAGTTTAAAGTAAAATAAATTATTTCATCAGCAAATATAGAAAAGTATTACATCAGCAAATAAAGAAATCAGCTGGTGCGCAAAATAGACTAAGATTTTTAACTTCAGATCCATTAAGAAAAATGAAGCAATTTAAAATCATTTGTTTAACAATAGTGTAAAATCATAGGATGCTTTTAAAAGCTGGTAAACAATGGAAGCATTGGCAGACTAAAATTAATTAATTAATGTGAATAAAAGAATTAAAAGGTATAATACTAATATTCTTTGTTAAAAAAAATCATCTTCTTGTGCTAAAGTCTGGACCAATTTGTAAATGCCAGTACAAGTTATGCTTGAGTAGAAAGTTTTCCTCCACCCTCCTGTCCATCTTCAGAGTCCTAGAGATGAAGCCCAGCAAAAGCCCAAAGAATCATGCCTGATAATGCCTACCTTTGCTACTAGAAAGACCTTCTAAATGGAAACATGAGCAAAGACCTCTGACGTAGACTGTAACAGCCATTAAGAAATAATAATTGCATCATGAGACCTCTAAAATGGACTCTTAATTCGCCAACCATATAAAGCTTAATTTTTTTTTATATAATCTCAGCCTCAGGATAGCCTTTGAGCATTCTATCATCAGATTTTCAATTGGATGGACGGTTGAAGAGTTGGAGTGTGGAGTAGATTGAAGCCTGTCCATTAAAGTATGAGGTTTGGCTATCTTAATATATATCTAGCACTTATAGCATATATGTGTAGAGATGGTAATCTGGACCAACTGATGATTGTTGGTTTAGCATGAAATACGTATATTGGTGATTATCTATCTTTTCAACATATATGTGTTCAAGTGTATCAGTGTTATGAGATAGTGTGGAGAGTGGTGGATCGTGTGAAAATCTGTGCTCATATACCCTATATATTACATATACATAGACACAGGTATATAATAAGTGTGTGTTTCAGTTATTATATTATTGTTCTGCTTAACATGTATTTGTACTTTACATATATTTAAAAAAGATTAAGTTATGTGTTCTAACGATCAACTAATTCTGTGTTTATATATATCTAGTGATGGATCGTTAGAATACATATAAAATTAACAAGAATTTTTTTTTGATATTTATAGCTTCATTGGTAATATGGAATATATATATATGAGGAGCTGGGGATATTGTAAATAACTTTAAAACTTTTATTTTATTTTCCAACCCGCTATAATAAAAGGCGGACGTAAAAGTTATTTTGATTTTTCAAAAGAAATCCCTCCACCTTCTCCCATAATTGTTTTTTTTATTACGTTTTTAAAGAGAGAGAAAAGAATACATTGTCATTTAGTTTAACTAAACTCTATATTCATTTTATAATTAGATTAAGAAAGACGTTCATATCATATATATATACCTCGCAATTATTATTATACATATGTATACTTAATCAAACTAATTGCTTATTGTGAGACACAGTATATATGTGTCTGTTATTTAGTATTTATAATAGAGGGGGTACAGTGTGATCTTTTTCATATAATTATCTATCCAATATTTATCAAATCTATGTGCATAAATTAGTTAAATAACGATAATTATTAATTAATAAGGCTAAGAATAAACGCTGGTATAATGCCTGCCATATAAGTTTATTTTATGACTTTGAAGTGTGGTTTTTTTTTATTATTGTATAATGAATTTTCTAGCATAGTAATATACGAGATCATATATCTATATGTTAATGTGAATAAAACTTTAATATTTATGGTCGTTTGACTGCATTCCCTGCACTGTGTTACTTAGTGATTATATCGTGTCTCTACATTTTTTATTGCAGTTTTCAAATTACTTCATCCAGCCAGCTCGTGAATATTGGACATATCAGTTACCTGGAATAGTGAATCCTGTTAAAGGGGCAGCGAGAAGAAAATGGACATTAAGCTATCACAAAACACTTCATTCCTGATCCTGGGTCACGCTTAGGTGAATGGGTTCAATTCTAACAATCAATTAGAGGTGAAGTAACTATACACTGATCAAATTGGCATCATGATGAAGATTTTACTATATTTTGGAGACATGCATTTAAATATATACAGTCACTAAGTACCACCCTGAATCTTATCCTTTTGTTTTATAATTATTCCTGTTGATATATGATCTGTGTGTTGCTATGCAAATGTATTGTTAAAGATTTGTTGGGATTATAAATATATTTTAGTATAAATGAGGCTATGTTCAATTCAGTCTCCAGTTTGTTAAGCTAATTTAAACATGTTAACTTTGCCATGTTCTCACACCATAGATCAATTTCCGCACTTCCTCTCTACCTAATCAAATTTATCCCAATGTTTAATAATGCATATGAAATGTTTTTTTTTTATTATTTCAAAAATCTAGGTACAATTGAATCTTATATATATATCCATGGATACTTTCTTGTTATTTGTAAATAATTTCATTAAATGAAACATAAATAACCTTATGCTTACAATAAACTATAATTTATAATAGTAACCAAGTTGTAGATGATCATTATTGTATATATGTAAACCTGATCATCACATGCTAGGATTACTAAGAATTTTTGTCTCTACCTGATAACTGGCCTGCATTAGAAAATTAACATTTGTGAGGTTAAAAGAGTGAGTCAGTTAGAATCTAGAGGGGTAGGTGAGATTCGAACCCTCTTTACCTATGTTTCTGGGTTGGGTTAAAGCAACTATACTTTCTGACCATTACAGTTTAAAGATCTGAAGGTAGAAGTTTAACATCTGATAAGAATGCTTTAAAATGATCAGTGGATTAAAACTTCTAAGAAGATATTCACTGACTGTGGTCATTCTAGAACTTTTTTTGAAACACTGAAAGCAACATATGGACCGAAGAGATGGTATCACAATTCTATTAAATACAGAAATGAAACTCTCTTGGATGAATGTTATTTTGAACAGGTGAAAAAAATATTTTAATCATTTTCTGAATGATTTGCAAGAATTGAAATGATCTATTTTATTTATTTAGATTTGGATAAAGATATTCAGCTTGGAGAAGTCAAAAAGCTCTTTGTAATTTTAAAAATAGAAATGCTGCAAATCCTGATACAATAACTGAACTTTTAAAATATGATGGCAATATGTTATCTGATCTTAAGGAAGATTTTATTGTTCCAATTTTTGCAATATGGTTTTGGATAATCAAAAAGCAACGTAGACATGAATTTTGTCACCCCAGGCATAAAGCATCTGAAATAAAAGTGATTTGTATTGTGAGGGTAGCTTAAAATCGCACCCACAACAAACCTTAGCCACCTGAAATATTGGATTGTTTTTTAATTAGAATGTGAATATAAAATAAATACTAAGTTTTGCTGGATAGTTATGACAGTGTACTAATTGTATATTAAATAGTGGGAATGATAGGTCATTTACAGTAAAGTCACATGCACACATATATATTTATATTAGTAATAAAATTCTAGGGTTTAATAAAAAGAAATATAAACATTGATAAAGTTCGTATAAATATATATATATGTTGACAATTGTATAGTGTTGATTATAATAAATATAGACAATGATTTGAACGAAGAAAAAACAGTCATAACCAATAAAAAAAAATCAAGTATTGTATTAAATAATGGAATATAAGAGGGAGATAATAATATTATTAATATATTATTTTTTTAAATGAACTGATAATCACAATATTTTTATAATGCAACAATAGGCACGCACTGCGAATAAAACAATGGAAATGATGCCAGGTATAAAAAGAAAAACAATTAAAAATCTTCGTTCTTCATTATTGTGCGTTTGACATGAAAAGTCAACTGTATTTAAACAATTATTTTAATAACATTTTTCTACAAAATGGACATTTTTTAAATCAGCGTCTCAACAAATGTTAATTTTTTTCTATTTATTGGCCATTTAAAAAAAAAAAATAAAGAAGCAAATAGAAGATTCTTATACCAGCTGAATAATCAGATAAGTTCAATATAACTTATAAATTTTAAAAAAAGTATTAATTTTTTTTAAAGAAACTAAGAAAAGAAATTAGAACGGTTTATTCAGTTTAAAGTTTAATGACAGGAATGTGTTATATAGCCAATATTGCAAACAATAAATAGCTGTATTCTATATATATATTTTATTAAATGCGAACTGCATATATATAAACCTGTGTATATAGTGCAAAATGATATATTTTGGCTAGAACGATTGTCTTCAGGTGGAGCATTTATCCACTACGGCCATGTGAAATTAATATTTAACTGTCTACATTTAAGTGCCTGATAAGCTGGGTCCACACATGATGGAAATCTACGTGAGGAATAAAACAAAATCACCCACTGCCAATATAAATATGTTCAGAATCTGCTATTCAGAATCAATAAGGAGTTCTCAACATTTATAATAAAAAAATGCATAAATTGTAAGAACTGTTATGTAAGAAGGACTATGAGGAAGAATTGTGCCTGATCATATCGATTCATGAAATATTGTAAATATTATGATTTTTTTTCTTTTGTATAGATGTCTTATTTTATTTTTTTATTTTATTATCCCAGTCTTATATTTTGGAAGTACTAATGGTTTAATTCAACAGTTTGGAACAGTCCAATGTAAGAAAGTGCCAAAAGAGTAGGGGGGGAAAGGTTGAAAAGTCTGTTTTTTTTCTTTTAATAAAATTTAGGTAATTTTCTGCCAAAATACTATATTTTTCATCCATGACTATGAAATTGAGTGCTAAAACTGAATACTTAAACGGTAAGAGTTTTTCTCTTTTAAATTCACTAAAATAACCAATTCCACAACATGACATGACCACTCATATTATGTACTATATGTTTTACTAATAGTATTTCTAAGATCTTTTTAATGAATAAATGATTAACACTTTTAATTATTATTCTTTACTATTTGCTTTGCTATCATATCATGTACTGTTTATTTGTTATATTTCTTCCATGATATATAAATATGCAAGGTGATTATTTTAGATCAGCCAACTTCCACACCAAGAACTGCATATGGAGTTGCACTTAAATTTTTAATTAATTTAGTTAGTAATCTCACTTTTATCTAATAAATTTTTCATTACTTTTGGATATATAAATGTCTATATTATGTATATCTATCATGGGAAATAGGGGATAAGCAATTTTAAGTTGCTTAATTAACAATATGATTGATACTCATCGTAGACATAAAAGTTATAAGTATAAAAGAATATTTTTTTTGAATTTTTTTGTATACATTGAGTGATAATTTATTCTATGTTTTTAATATATTTAGTTTTTGTAAATAAATATTATGAAGTTTTATTTAATTGACAAAGTCTCTCTCGTTTTGTTGATCCAGCATTTACATTCAATCCTATAACCAATATTTTACACATGCACACACACACACACTACTGTTTGATGAGCATGAGAGGAAAATGTTAGATAAAGTTTATTCTTTACTAATGAATAGGATGAGCTAATTTAGTTATGGATTAACAGTCTGCACAGGTACCTCCCTGTTAAGAGAGTCGAACGCGAATTCTTCCTGAGTTCGACTATCTGAGGCAACAGTTCCAAAAAAGAGTGGTGAGATGTTAGATGAACTGATTTAAATTACATGTAGATTTGATAGATAATGCTTAGGCTAGTCTATTAAAGATAGATGTAATCATGAGTCGTACTTCGTGTCATCTCCAGCATCCTACATGAAGACCCTAGGTCCGAGAGTATTAGATGCGATCTTGCTCTCTTTCCCCTGCATACGTGGTTGGACCAGACCATTACAGTATATTGCTTTTATTGATTTGGTCAATGCATTTGATTCAGTTAATAGGACAGGTCTATCACATTGTTTAAAATTAGTTGGCTGTTCACCATAATTTACATGTATTATACAGCTTCTAGATGATGAAATGAGAGGAAATGTTATTACTACAGGCAGAAAATCTGAGGCATTTGAAATGAAAACTGGTGTTAAATAAGGATGTGTATTTACTCCAATACTGTTTTCAATTATTATGATAATGATTAATGAAATTGTTTATAGGTGGCTTAATCAAGTAGAAACCAAGATAAGATATAGGTTTGATGGTGAAATTTTTAATTTGAATGAACTAAAAGTGAAAATAAGAACTTCTTTGTGGATTCTAGATTTACAGTATGGTGATTACTGTGTTATTTTTTGCCTATTCAAAAGATGGTTTACAGAATGTACTTCATGTTTTGAGTGCAACATATAAAGTGTTGGTTTAGATTTCCAAAAAAATCAAGTTCTTTCTCAGATGGTGATAGAAAAAAAATCCACAACTTTTAGCTTAAATGGTTATCCACTTGAGAATATAAACTGGTTTAGATGCCTTAGTAGTTTGTGGATTTAGATGTTGAGGTATAACATATATTCCAAGATAGAATATTTCATCACAGGAAATAACTACTGCAATTAAGTTCTAACTTGATGTATAGAAGTGAAACTTGAATACCCTATTACTGTAATATAAAGGCATTAGAAAAGTTTCATTTAAGAATGCTCGTAAAATTTTTAAAATGCAATGGAAGATTATAAAATCAATCAGTATGTTATTCAGCTGCTGGATGATATATTACAAAATCCATGATCATAAAAGCAAATCTTTGTTGGACTGGATATGCAAAATGAATATGAACAATGCAAGACTTCTTAAAAGGATGTTATGGTAAACTTGAGATAGGGATTTTGTGGGAGAGGTAGATCCCATCTATGTTATAAGGATTATCTCAAAGAATGTCAATTGTTTCCATAGGGAAGATGTTATATCCGCAAGAATGTCTTTGCGGTCATCAAATAAATATACACAATATTTTACTCAGTCTGAATAGTGAATAGCTTGCAACACTCTATCTCCATAATTCTCTGGCAACGGATGCTCTTGCTCTGCAACAAATGCTCTGCTCTGCAACTAATGCTCTTCTGCTCTGCAACTAATGCTCTACTCTGCAACTAATGCTCTACTCTGCAACTAATGCTCTGCTCTGCAACTAATGCTCGACTCTGCAAATAATGCTCTGCTCTGCAACTAATGCTCGACTCTGCAACGAATGTTTGACTCTGCAACGAATGCTCTACTCTGCTGCAGTCTCCCCATTTCTGTGGGCTCTTCCAGCTACACCCGTGGACTACATTTCCACTGGGCACTGATCATTTACCGCAAGCACTGACGCGAGATATCTCTACTCAAAACTACTAGACGTCTACTGCCGTTGTACTCCCAATATGGCTGCTAATTAACTGCCTTCCTCTGCGTAGCTGTTACACCGTCTTTTATTGCTTGCTGATAACTGTAGCAATTAATCCTTGTCCAATCAGGTAACGTCTTTTATCCAGAAATATTTGCAATAAGCAAATATCTCTTGGAATTATCATCCGCCATTACGTTACTTAACTTCCTCCATTATCAGCGCACGATCTACAACAACCACTCAAACAAATTCTAGTTTTTCTGGAGTGCACAAACATGTCTGCCATTTTTACAAACACTACAGAAGTTCTGGCAGAGAATAAAATACATTGGAGACTGATAATTAAATATGGTGTTGAAGTATTTCAGAAAGAAACATTTTAAAGACATATCAAATGAACTAGCATGTAGATGTATTTGTGGTTCACAGATTAGTTTGTATATCATTGTAAAAGTCATTTCTAGGGTATTTTTTATACTTTCTCCCCTTTCTTTTATTTTGAGTCAGAATGGCCATACCTATTTATGAATGGCTTATTATTATTAATATAATTTTAAAAAATAATGAAACCAAAATAATGAAATTCCTAAAATCAATCTTTGATATAAAACAATTACGAATAGCAAAAGAATATAAGTAAATAGCGTTAATTCCCTCTAAAACTATAATTCTAATTTCTGAGAAGACGTTTAGTTTTTTTTTTAAAAACAACCAACAGCAATTAAAATGTTATCATTTAAAATGACAAAACTTTATCAATTAAATATTAATTGATAAAACAAGTGACTATTAATAAAATATAAATCCAATATTAGTTTATTTTACTTTTGCAAGTTATCACTTGAATAAAAAAAATTACTTTCCTGATAAATTTACTCAGATGCCCACCATTGCAGAATTAATATATATTTCTTAATGATAATTTGACTATAAATTTAAGAGTACTGTAAATAGCTTCTCCTGCAAGCGCCTCAACAAGCTTGTAATTTTGTTATATCTCTGAAATATAAGAATATTTAATTATATTTATAGAGTGCTGTGGAATTACTTATAATGTTTTTTAAACGATATTGCAAATTTATAAATATATTTTACATCCCTAAAAAATAAATGTTTATGAAAAGAATTAGTATTTATGTGGCCTTCCATTTCTTCCAATGTCTGTTATAGGTATATGTTAAATAAACTATATCTTACATAAACAATGAGGATTGCCAATTCCTCAACAAGTTTTGTGATAAATGCTTAGCCAGAGAAAGTATTTAAAATATCTGTCAGGAACCCCCTTCCACCTCTGACCATGGTTTTGTGCTTTGGCACTCCTCAGAGAGGCACTAGGTAGGGTAGGTTCAGACACTAGATCTAAAAATATCAACCCAAAGCCAGCATTTATCTAAAAGTTATCTATTGAGTGGAAAATCTAAAATTTTCAGACACCTACATGACTTCAAACCCAGCTATCCAACTCAAATAGCTAGATGGGGCTGAGAGATCTTCAGCCATACCATATATTAGTAGTCTATATTTTACATACCTTCATAAATCTATTTTAGATATTAAGTTCAGAATTGAAGTGTAGTTATACAAATATATTATTAATTAAATGTTAGTTTATAAATAAATATTTTATTATACATATACCATTATATAAAAGTTTCATGGATAAAAAATGAATTAAGATTAGACAAGAAATTCTGTGCACATGGATTAAAACTAACAGGATTAAACTCATCAAATCTATGGAAAAAAAAAAAAGTTCTATATCACTGTTATACTATATGAGCATGGCCAAAAAACTTAATTAAAATGCACGTTGGCTTATCAAATAAAAATTTTATAAAAAGTAAATAAATTAAAAAGTTGCTATATCTTCAGATATTTCTCTTTGTTAAATTAAGTGTATTTTTTAAATTTCTTCATTTTTATTTTTCATTCTCAAAGATCAACTGGTTGAGAAGTTTTAAACAATGACTTCTATTAATTTTTCATTTTTACAAAACTAAGCAAATTCTTACTCAGGAGATTATATGTTCACCAGAAGAAACTGATCTAACACGGCACAACTCCATTCAATATTACTGGATCTTTTAAATATAAATTCTGGCAAAAATGGACAAATATGACTTGAGATTATTAAGAGATGCTATAAAAAAAATTAAAAAATCTTGTAACATCAATAAAAAATGTGAATTAAAAATCAGTACTATTGGAGGAAAAAAATATGTTTAAAATTCCTCAACCAATGAAATTTGAGAACAGAGAGAAATGCAAGATTGATATTTGAAATTGAGAGAAAGCAATAATAAATTTTTTTAAAAAGAAATACATTTTTATAATTTAAGACTGAATATATATTTGTGCTTGCATGAAAATATTAGCTATTAACTTTTAATTTTTTTCTATAAAACTAATTTATTTGATTGCCAAGTATTTATTTTAATGGAAAAGTTTTTTTAATCGGGCTTAACAGACAAATAAAGCAAACCAATATTTTTTCCCAGAACTTCGTTAGTCTAATTCAAGATAATTCTAAACCATATACACGTTTTTTTTTTCTCAAATAATCATAAACAATCATACGTAAATATACATTTTACATGGAAATTACCATTAAGTTTCAATGTTTACATTTATAAGTCTGTGAAAATGTTTAAATTCATACGTATATAATTTATGCACAGCATATAATATCTTTAAAATATATTTTCTTGATATTATTGGACTATTTCCATCATCTATCAATAAATGTTAAAGGTATAGAAAAATTTAAACTTTTCAAATAGAAACAACTTGTTAGTAATAACACACAAATACACAACACAGGTTAGTAATAACAATGTTTTGAGTAGTAGTATTCTCCATTCTTCTTCAGGTGTTGCTGGCCTGACAAGTGACAGTATTAGCATAGGAGTCGGATTTACACTTATATATTCTCAAATATTGAATTTAAAGCAAATATTCTAACCAACTGAGCTATCAACTCATATGCTAATACTATTGCATTTAATATACCAACATCACAAAACTTACAGGCAAATACTAGTATACAATCTATTTTATTTCATATGTATATATATATATTCTAAATATTAAATATAAAATTATATATTATTTGAAAAAAGAAATAAATTTATAAATGATGTTTATTAATAATTTTTATTAGACATTCATTAAACTAGAAATTATCCAATAATGAATAATAATTTTATGTACCTTGCATGAGAAGGGTATAGTGAAAATTACGCTACAGAAATATTATTCATTATTGGATAATCTCTAGTCCAATGAATGATTAATAAAAATTATTAATATACTTTCCTCAAGTGATTTTTTGTCAAAGTTGTGAGGGCAGCACATTTGACATCAAATAAACTGTAGTAATTTACTGATAATATACTGAACAATGGTAAAGATATGTGTAAAAGATTGTAGTCTGGGTCAACTGATGAATGCTAGTTCAGCACAAAATGTGCATCTTGGGGATCATACATCTTTGGTCATATGCTTAGGATTACATCCATCCACAAGTTATTTTAAAAGCAGATAGAAAACAGACCCTACCTTGTGTGAGAGGGGTGTAGTGAAATTCCATTACAGAAATATTATTCATTATTGAAATATATTTGTTTTTCTACTTAAATTCATAAACATGCATTTCCATACAATAAATTAGGCCAAATGTCAATCCTATATACCACTAAGTTAAATTGCAGAAATATTATTCTTTTTTGTCTTATTAAATGCAACAACAACACTGGAAATGTATAATAATTCAATATCAAGTCTGCTAATTTATCTTAAGAGATTTTAAAACTGATTCACATTCCCAAGCTAGTAACAATACAAACTAACGTTGCAGAAGATTTTTATTCCACCAGGTTGATAAAAAACTTGAAATTTTTGAATATGAATTACTAAATCAAAATCTTTAAAAGTTGCAGTCAAAGAAAGTATTAAGACCATTTTATAGGCACTTCTTTTGAATTGGCAAGAATAGAAAAATCTTCAGTATCTACAAAGCAAAAAAATGTAGATCATTCTTAATTTTGTTTCAGATTAAAAGTTCCACCATTAAAGTTTATATTTCCAGTCTGTTCCAAAAATTCCTGTCTTAAAAATAGAAAATAAAATTGAAGTTAGTGCATATCTTTACTTAACTCAATTTTTATTTCAAATTCCTCTTTCTCCCTCATCAATAATAAGCGCTCTCTCATATCATCATGTAGCAGCTGTACATGAATACACTTCATAGTCAACTATTTTCAAATATTGTCATAAAACTTACCATTTAAGTGAATTCAATGCATTGATCATACTAATAAAAGCAATATATATATATATATATTAATCTCAATTTTTATTTAGTTCTCGGGCTACAAAAATCATATTTACAATATTTCTTCATTTTCTGAAACCATCCTAATATTTATATCACCACTTGTCTGTATTTGAAATCATTCTACTCAATAAAATCTTTAAATATATTTCTACTACAGTGGATAACAATGATATTCTATATTTACTTAGTTTAGAGACAGCCTTTAACCTATATCATATTAGATTGGCCTATATAAGTGGAAAGTTAGGTTAAAGATAAGACAGATCCCTCTATCGGCAAATATATTGTTTGACTAATGTAAACATTCAAGGTGCATATGATATAGGTTAAAACCTATCTCTAAAGTATTTACATATACTTGCTATGTGCTTAATAAATAATTACAAATTTATATTTACTTAGGTTATTTTTATTCTATTTTTCATTTTATAAAAAATAACTAAGTTATTCTTAATTTCACATGGCATAACATGATTTTATTTAATAGTTTTGAAGAAAACATATCACTATATTTTAAAACTTTTCAAATATCCCATAATTTCTATTTTTAAGATTATGGAATCATTTTATATATATGTTAAAAAGTATGAGATAAGGGTTTGCTTGAATAGTAGAAGTTGTTAACCAGATAGCCAAAATAAAAGGCACCATCACTAATAGCAATTATGTCAATTTAAAATTGTGGCAAATATTTTTCTTTCCTTCTATAGTATAAACCCTCATTATTATGTCAATCAGATAAGGTCTAAAAAAAAAAAAAGCCCCGAATGTTTTAATGTTCCAAAAAAAGCTACCTTCTTTTAATTTTTCTTTAAAATATAAATCAATAATATATATAATAAATACTTTTATTTACTGTACACTAATAAGTTAAAAATAATTGATTTCTTCAGCCACAATTGGAGTTTTTATACTAACTTTAAATGAAAGGATTGGATTATTTACTTCATTAAATTGTAAATACCATATATATGTGCTGTATGCATAGATAATGAAGCTAGTATATATTGAAAAATGCTATATTATCTGAGCACTTTCAAGAGACTTCTTGCTCTCATATTCATAGCTACCATTTTGTTAAAAACTGCGTTGTTCAGAAATCATGAGCTGTGTAAGTATGAAGCGGACAAAAGACACAATCTTATCCAGTACATGGCTGATCTAACTAAAATAGGTTACAACTTTTGATCAACAGGAAAGTAAATAAATTTTATCACACCATCAACCACAACCACACCAAGGACAACAAGCCAAGAATTCTTATACCATACATTCAACCCTTAGCCAAATGTCTCAATAATAAACTAGCTAGGGACTTCACCATCACATATTGATCACCTCCCAATACAAAGACTTATCAATAGTTCCAAAGACAGAATCACTCCTGAACTCACCCCTGAGGTCATATATAAGATGACCTGTCCACAAGCTAACTGCCAGGCTGCATATTATGGGGAGACCAGGACCAATATTGCCAACAGAGTGGCTCAGCATAAATACATTTACAATAAAACTAAAACCAAACAGGAAGGCGATTCCAGCTTTGTTAAGCACAAAAAACAACAGGACATAGATTCAAACCCATGTCTGCTAACATTGTTTGCTCAGAAAGACACAATGCTAAATGCAAGATCAGAGAAGCATTACACATAGCAAGCGATCATAGGTCCATTAATCGAAGAGAAGCATGCTTTGCCCTGTCCTGAAAATGGAAGTTATAACTAATTTGCATTATTTTGCATAATTTTTCCTTCTAACAATGCAGTTTTTAACAAAATAGTAGTTATGAATATGAGAGCAAGAAGTTTGTTGAAAGCACTCAGCTAATATAGCATTTTTCAATATATACTAGCTTCATTAGCTGCACGTTGAGAGTACAAAAATTAACTAGTTCAATCATTTATTAAATATAAAAATTCCAATTGTGGTTAAAGAAAACAATTATTTTTAGGTTTTTAAGTGCACAATAAAAAAGCACTTATTATAAAATATTATATATATATTTTTATCTTTTTAGTATTGGTATCTTTTTTGTAATTATTCCAATTTTAATCAAAATGAAGAATTTGAAAGAAAATTGCACATTAAAAATCTCTTTCTAGAACCATGTGACTTGCTTTCTGTTCTATCATATTTGGTAGTAAAATATACAATATTCTTTAAAAAACAATAGAGTGGTTTAATTTGTACTTAAATGCTATCAACTTATCTAGAAAAATTGTAAACAAAATTTGATAACATAATATTTTTCTAAGTTATACATTACATCAGCATTAATTCACCAAGCTATTAGTATCCAAAGCAAACTTATTCTTAGATGTAGTTATAAATAAAGTATATAAATTATAATAAAGTATACATCCATCTACATATTATTCTTCGTCTTGAAGCACTAATTATTTTGCCTGTGTTTACATATGTAATAAATCAAATAAGTAACTTAAATTTATTCTTTTATACATGTTAATACTTAAACTCAGGAAAATCAAATAAGTAACTTAAATTTATTCTTTATACATGTTAATACTTAAACTCAGGATTTTACAATCTATTCATCTTCCACTCTATTTTAAGCAACTGATACATATGACCACATACATGTGAAAAAGATACACAATCCCCAATATATGCATTCCATGCAAGTACTCATCAATTGGGCAGGTCATAATCTCCCATACATATATACAATCAGCATTCAACTTATATTAAGATAGCAATTTCTCAAACTTTAATGGACAGGCTTATTGAAAAGCCAATGATGAAATGCTCAAAGTTCTTATTGGATTTGATATTGTAGTCATACCCATGCAGACATTACGTCAATCTAACCCTTCATATTATCATACCATTATATATATATTAATAGTAGAAGGATGGGTTGAATTTATACTAAGATATAATGTAATTTTAAAGCAGTATGTAATTTGCTTATATTTCCTACATATATAATTAGATGAATTTGAACTCCATCTCAAGCAATCAATACATGACCACATACATATTAAAAAGATAAGATTCCCAAAACATGTTAAAAAGATAAGATTCCCAAAATATACATATTTCATGTAGAAACAGCACTCATTAGTTGGGCCAGATCATAATTTTCCACACATATATACAATCAGTGCTGTTTATGGGTGGTTGAATAATTGGAAGTAAAAAGATTGAAATAATATTAAGAATCATGTATATTTTTCACTTGTATGTGACAATGTGCATAAGTTGCTTGAGATGAAGTGGAGGATGAATAGACTGAAAAATCCTGAGTTGAACTCCATCTAACTACATATATAGGAAATATTCAGTATAACCAAATTACATACTGCTTTAGAATTATGTTAATATTTGTATATAGTTAGCTATTAATAAAGTTTACTTTATTAAAAAAAAAACCCAGTATTATTTTGTTTCTTTTAAAAAATCTTTTATAATCATGAGAAATTAAAATTTAAAGCAACTTTTACAATATAGAGCAAGATTTTTATTTTTTTATTAAAAATAGATATTTATTAGAAACTTTTGAGAGTAACTAGTTGTACATGTATGTAAATTCTTGATGCTAGTGTACCAGAATCACTGTTGAGTCATGTAACACTTGAGCTTCGACAGATATTGATGCGTGTTCACTGATCTGGTAGGGTGACTTTGTCCCAGGTTTCTTGCCAAAGCCATCCCGGTGCCAACAGTTGGTCTCTGTCCCTAAAATGCCTGAGCAACTTCATGTAGGTGTTGTAGATGTTGGTAGATACATGTCTGAAGATGTATTTGAATCTGGTTATCCACACAGCAAAGTTCAGAAAAATGGACATTATTATGGTGGCAAAATTCCCTGTCTTGATTGCGTTTTGAATGAAGAGTGTTTCACTGATGTTCAGCGAAACATTTTCATTGATGAAAGTCCACAGTGGATAAAGATAAGGGCAGGAATGCAACAGGTACTGGATTGTTTCATCCACTGTGGAGCATAATTGGCATTGAGGGTTTAGTTTGCTGTAGCCTCTTTTCCAGACTAGGAAATGGTTTGTAGGCAACGAGGAGAGATTTAGCTTGATGAGGAAGTCTATAAATTTGGGTTCGAGATACCGATTTTAAATTTACTAATTAGTAATTTGTTGTTGATACCAACTGTATTCTGGAGTGTGGTCTCATTTGGATATTTGATTTTGTAAGTCTGCCAATAGGTTTTTTTATCGTCTAGAGTGAGTTGTGTTAGGTCTATTGAGTTTTTTGCATATACCCAGATATCAATCATCCATTTGCTGGCGAATGGAGATGTGTCAGTAGGATCAATCAATGAGTGCGGTTTTAAGGTGGAAGGTTCAAGGTGAATGGAGCGAAGTACTCGCAGTGATTTTTGAAGGTACCAAGTGGAGACATAGTGCAGTCCCGGCCCATTGAGCTCCTTAGGTCTTTGGGCTTTGGCTATGCTGATAGCCACTACCCTGCCGTTCCAAAGAGCTTTCGAGCATAGTGAGTTTTTTGCCCATTTGAAGGTTTTAGTAGGCTTGACAATTGGGAAATAATAGTTCAGTCTAGGATAGATTAACATATTGAAAAGGGCAGTCTTTCCAGGAAGTGATACAGAGATTTTTGAGAGTGAGCCAGCAATTTTTCTTGTTTTGTCCAGAACTAAGTTTTGAATGTTCTTGGCCATGGCAAGCCTGGACTTGGAGATTGGAAAACCTAAGAAGGGTTGTGGCTCAGCCATGAAAATTGAGGGAATGATTTCTCCTGTTTTTATTTTCCACATCGATGACTTGCTGTGGTTTATTTGAAAATTTAGATTTCTAGCATGTTTCTCTATGATTTGCAATGCAGTCTGAAGGTGATCTTTGTGTGGAAGGAAGATAGATATGTCATTGACATAGGTGATGTGGTGCACCTGATGTTTCAGGGCAGGTACGTATATCCCCGGAATCTTAGATTCAATTTCTTTGAGGAAGGAGTTGATGTATGCAATAAAACATAGTGTAGCCAATGGTGATCCCTGTGGGATAGATAAATGTGGTCTGAAGCCATCGGATAGCTTACCATCAAGAGACATGAATATTGACCTGTTGAGCAATTTCCTATTATGCGAATAAAAACATTGTCGGGCACTTGATAATCATGTAGGGTTTGAAGTAGTGTTGATGGGATGATGGTGTGAAGGCAGAGAAGTCAAGTTGAATTACTATTGGTTTTGATTTTCTTTGCATTCTGACATGCTCAATCAGGAGCAGGAAGCGCCGGATGGCATCGCTGGTGGAAGAGCCTTTGCGGGAAAATTTATACTTGGAGATGTGATTGTAAATCTGATTTTGAATACAATCTTTAACTATGGATTCTATTGTTTTGAGAAAAGGGGAATCATTGATATGTCTTATGTTCGACAGGCTGGAAGGGTTAATGTGTTTTTTTAGGAATGGCACTAGCGATACAAGATAAAGGTCAGGGATGTTCAGGAAGTCCCCAGCAAGCAGGTCAATCATTTGCCGGACTATGGGTGCAGTGAAGTGACTTAGGTGGAGAAGCACAAATCTTGGAATGCCATGTAGTCCAGGATGTGTGCTTCCCGGATTAGGACTGTAATTTTTGGATTATTTGTTGTTCAGTAATATTATGTTCATGACTTCCAACTAACTGTTTCCAGATGCTTCCGATTTTGAAATTGGCACTTTGGAGTGTGCAACGGAAGTGTTTATGAATCTTGTAGAGCATTTCAGGGCAACTATAGCAGTGTTGATTTACTGTTAACATTGTAGGAGTGGGACTTTTGATCATCCCCAGAGCCCACCTGATGTAGCTGCGGGTCCAATTATGCCTATTATCAATAGACTTTCGACCTTTTAGTGGCCACATATTGAGCAAGCACTTTTTGTTTGTGGTAGTATTGACTTTTGAGTTCCATTATTTCTTGTACATTGGGGTTTGTGAATGTGAGGTCATTCAACTTGTTACTAATATTTTCTAGGTCCTTAATGAGTCGATTGGACCTTTCGTTTTCTTTGTGTAGGAGCCAATAAGAGAACTCGTGACTCCAACAAATAGAGACCAATTTCATTTTCTTTGTGTAGGAGCCAATAAGAGAACTCATGACTCCAACAAATAGAGACCAAGCTTGGATGGGGGGAAGAGAGAGTATTTTGATTTTGTTGAGCAAGATATATGCCTCTGAAAAGATCAACTCTGGAGTGGCGGCTTTATTCAATATTCTTATGGTGCGAGAGTGACAGTTTTGGACTGGTATAGTGGTGTTGATCTGAAGAGATATTAACATGGTGAGGTGGTCAGAGAAAGGCACCAGTTGAAGACAGGCTTCGAGGTCAAAGTTTACATCTG
The DNA here is from genome assembly GCA_028023455.1 of Epiperipatus broadwayi. Classification (NCBI taxonomy): domain Eukaryota; kingdom Metazoa; phylum Onychophora; class Udeonychophora; order Euonychophora; family Peripatidae; genus Epiperipatus; species Epiperipatus broadwayi. The sequence continues at coordinate 179,511 of JAQFVV010012596.1, forward strand.
GAGTATAGAAAAGCAGGTCAATCAGATCTGTGCAACGTGTAGAAGGAGAAGGCATCGGGAGGGAAAAAACCCTCTCCACACAAGAAGACTGTTGAGGTGAAGAAAGATCGAGTTGAAGTTTTGGTAATTCATATTGAAGTCACCGAAGATTGCTGGAGAGGTGTTAGATGAAAGAAGGGCATTAATTCTGTTGATTGCAGGATGTTAAGATTGCTGGAGAGGTGTTAGATGAAAGAAGGGCATTAATTCTGTTGATTGCAGGATGTGCTGAGTTCAGCGAATTTATAAAGTATGAGTAAATTATGTTGAGGGAATAATTCCCAAATGTTAAGTTTAATACTAGTAATTCTTTGTCTATGTGTAGAGTTCTGAGTTTGTTATACGGAAGGTTTTTACTAATGAGGAATGCCACTCCTGATGATGCAGAGTTGGAAGGAGAGTACTGAAAGTAGCCATAGTATTGCATCGATTGTGAGATTCTGTAGTCTGACTGATAGAGAAGCTTGGTTTCTGAGAAGCACACAATATGGATGTTCATTTTGTCAAGCCATTTTTCAATAGCATGAATGTGGTTGAGAAAGTTAAGTCCCCTTACATTAATGCCTGCAATTTTAAGTTGCATGATTTATGTTTTAATGGGCTTTGTCTGAGAAGTGTGGATATTCACCCATATGGGGTTCTTCACTTAATACTAGTTGTTCTTCCATGTTCATGGAATCTTGAATTTGCATTACTGTATCATGAGCCTTATTTGTTGAATGCTCTGGTGTTGGAATTTTGGATATTATGGATTGTTTTGGGTTAAGTGTTACCTCAATATATCTGCTATTGAAAGGTGTGTCTTGCAGAGAAGTGCTGTCTTGTGTAACTAGTGACTCCCCATGTTTGGTTCTTTTATTTTCTTTCTTCCTTCTAATGGTCGGTCGTTTGTTAGTGCTGAGTTCTGCACAGCTTGGCTCCATATCTGAATCAGCAGTTGAGTTGGTTAGTTCATCATGCTGGGAGCTAGAAGAGACTTGAGTTTTCCTTTTGTTAGATGGTGCTTGATCTTTTTGCTTCATTTGCAAGGTCGGGTATGTTGTGGTTGCAAGTTCTTTTTTTGTTAAACTTTGTCACTGGTGTACCAGCTTTGGCTTAGTGTGGTTGATAACATCATGATTTGTATGAGAATGCTTGTGATTTCTGTATGGCAGCATCAGCATTATCCCTGAGGATCTTGCTCTCAGGGTCCATTCCTTGTTTGTTCACCTGTGTTGGTCCCGTGAGTGTTTTGTATGCTTGTTGATTAGTCTGCATTGTAGAATGGGTGGTGGGAGGTTGCAGGGAGGAAGTAGGATTTTTTTTTTTTTTTCCTTTTTCCTTTCCTTTTTGTTTCGGGAGACTGGCATTAAATCTGACTAATGTGATTGGTAATGTGCATTGTGTTGTACTGTGTTGAATCTGTTGTGGGTCCATTTCATCATTAATAGGATAAGGACATTCATCCTTAACAAAGTCCAAGATGGAGACTTGCGAAGATTGTTTCTGCTTTTGTGTATTGGCATCGCTATTACCCAGAGCAGTTGCATAACTTCGGTTGTTTAAGATTTATTTTGAATTTGGTGCGGTGTAATTGTAGGTTTATTAGTTACTCCTTTGTCGATAATCTGTGTTACTTGCATTTGACATGGCTTTTAATGTGGGAAAATCTGAACTGTGACAGTTTAGTTCATTTTTAGTTTCTAGCGAATATTTGCTTTTGCGAATTGCTGCATATTTTTTTATTATTATAGCTATTGGAATCGGAAATTTCATTAAAATTTTGGTGCGAAGTCATGAAAGTGTTATCGTATTACATGGAATGTGTTATCCTAAGTCTCTATTCTGGACTTCCAACAATGTGATCAAGTCTGTTTCTCGATCGTGGGAAGAGTTGTTACGGTAGGTATCGGTGGCTTTTGATGAAGCGCCACCTGTGTTTTTTTTTAAATTTTGAAAACCTATCGCACCGTATTTTCAGTTTGAAACTGAGTGTTTTTAGTTATTAACTAGATTTTCAGTCTTAAAATTAATGTTTGTATTAGTAGAATCCATTTTGTTTAGATTTTTAAGACAATCAGGGTTCTTCCCCACTTTTTTGAAGTTTTGAATCATGTTGGTCACTACAGCCATTTGTTGCAAACTTGTGGTCTTAACAGATTTTTGCTTGCGGTCTAATTTAATTTGTTTTCTTTTGGGCACTTTTAGAGGGCTTTTTTTGTATGATAAAATCATCCTGCTCTATATTCTTTGATCTTGAATTATTGTAAGGGTTTGAAGCTTGATCTGAGGGCTTGTGCTAATGTTAGTTAGATGTTGCCTGAAGTTTAAATCACTATGCGATCTTGTGATCGAATTAGACCTGAGTTTTCTCTGTTCTAGGAAGTCGTATACACTGCTCATTTTGTTGTTTATTCAAATAAACAGGTAGAAAGAGCTTACTTTTGGGCTACCACCACTCCGATTATAATATTTACCAATAACTGTATCAATATTTAGAATTTTAAAACTAAACGAAGAGCATAGACTGATACCAGTTGGTGCCATCTATTTAACAATTTGTTTTTTTTTTAAAATATACTGCCCTCTAGTGTGCATCACTGAAAACTTAATGAATCAATTTCAAGGTATCCAACAGTCTTGGATTGTATAAATTCCTCGATAACTCTGAAATATTCATTGTCATAATATAATGGCATCAATTTCTAACAATTGCACAAAATTTGCAAGAAGAGCATTTGATAGAAATGTTAAACTTCAATCTCAAAAATTTATTCTAAACAGTTTCTAAACTAATCTAGTTGATATGTTAAAAAATACATATCTACAAACAACAAAGATTATACAAAGTATATAATTATCATAAAAAAGCCTTTTTCGGCAAATTATGTTTTTTGCCTTTTTCAATATGTCTCCAGAATACCATAATTTAAAGTACATATGGCAACATCTATATCAATACATGAAAGAAGATAGACAAACAAATAGATATCGGACATGATCTATTACGTAATATTTATGCAATTATATTACAAAATTAACCTATTACACAAATTGAATGGATATATAGCCACATATATTAACTATCCATTAACCACTTATTAAACTTAATGGATGTTTTGTATGTATTCATACAATTGCCTATTATACACGATATAGTTTGTTTCATATATTTTACATCTATTAAAATTTTTAATATATTCTAGAATACATATTATCAATGCAATTTATTTTGCCCGTACTGTAAATAATGAACATATAACGCAGATCTATCATCCCTACTAGCAGTAGCATTATGTTCTTAAGCTCTTTCTCCCATTTGCTTTGCTGTTGACTATAGTAAACCATATTATAAAAATTACATCTTTTATAAACCATTCCTCTCTTGTATTTTACTTCATCTTTCATCCTACAATTAAGATTTTTTCTATTAGTCCATCCAACATTAATGTTTTTATCTATATAATTTTTATTTTTTATATTGCATTGATAATACAAGCATTCTGATTTATATTAAAAATGTTAAGACATAAAATATATGAAGCAAACTATATCATGTATAATAAAGACAATTGTATGAATATATACAAAACATCCATTAAGTTGAATAATAAGTGGTTAATGGATAAAAAAGAATGTATAGTCAATTAATATGTGGTTATATATCCATTCAATTTGTATAATAGGTTCATTTTGTAATATGATTGCACAAATATTACGTAATAGATCATGTCGGATATCAATTTGTTTATCTGTTTCCTTTCATGTATTGATATAGATGTCGCTGTATGTACTTTAAATCGTGAGATTCTGGAGACATATTGAAAAGGGCAAAAAATATAATTTGCTGAAAAAGGTTTTTTTATGATAATTACATACTTTATATAATCTTTGTTGTTTGTAAATATGTATTTTTAAACATATTATTGACTATTGAATACTTGAGGTGCAACATAAAAAAAGAAATAATTCAGATTCTTTTTCTGTATAGTAATTTTCTAAACTAAATAAAAGCATTAAAAAAAAAGTTATATGATTCGAGCATACACAACAATTTTCAATCACAAATCAATTGTTGTATTCAAATATTGCTATCGATTGATTTCCTTAATGTGTGTGCCAAAAGATTAGGCTTCCATTAAAGTTTTTACAACTTAATTTTTATTATTAAAATTTTCAAAATCATCAATGGGTGCACAAAAAATAACTTGGAAAACATTCAAACGCTAAGCAACAATTGGATGCTATGACAATTTCTTAATTATTCGTTTTTGTGTTCCCCTCCATACAGTAGTATATGATGATTGGCAGAAATGGAAAACTATAACGAGTAATTGGCATTTAACACCTTTACAGTAATTTACAAAGTACTTAATGATATTATGAATCCCCCGATATATTGTCAATAATATTGGCTAGCGTGTCCTCAAGGTGCTAAGCCTCAAATTTCTTCATATATATGCAAAAAAAAACTGAAGATAAATGGTGAGATCTTGTTTCTTTTCATATTCCTTTTACTAGTTTTAATTATAACATCTGGAATGTTCTGTCACATATCGCCAAATATATTATCTTATATTTTTGTTTTGTAATCTCTCACATTTTCTATTACTCTCCTCTCTTCAATGCTTTAGATCAGTGTTCTTCAACCTGTGGTCCGCGGCCCGGTGCTGGGCCGTGGAACTTTTCTGCAGGTCCGCGTGCTAGACGGACAGTAAAAAGTTTTAATAATAAATAATAAGAGTTTAAACTTTTAATTAATATAGCCAATTTTTATTTATTTTTTCATCTCATTTTTACCCAATTAAAAAAAAAACAGAACGAAAACAAAATCTAATCAATCATTCATAAATTAATTTGTTTTTCTAGTTATCACAGATGTTTATGGGGGGGGGGGGCTAGAATTAAATTTTTTATTACTTTTCTAAAAAAATTTAAAAAAAAGTTTTTTATTATATAAACTCCATATATATAAAACTTTATCTTATATATTTAACATTGTTGTTTTGATCAGTTATAACAATTATGTTTATCTTTAAGAAAATTTATCTATAGACTTCTGCCGATCTGTGAAATGTTATCCTTATTTTTGATGGTCCGCGGAACCTTATCCTTATTTTTACCGGTCCACAGGTGTGAAAAGGTTGAAGACCACTGCTTTAGATCCATGACAACAGTTGGCCTTCCTTTTTACATATTTTTATTACTTTTAATATTAACTTTAAATGCATTCCACTTAGACATCCCCACATGATGATTTTTCATTTGGTATTATTTAAATTCATGTCCTGGTTACCAACACTCTTTAGTTTTCAATCAGATGGTGCTTCATCTAAAATTTAACTTTGCCTTTAGTCGACTTTGAATCTCCTTTCTCAATGCATATTACTATAATCTTTCTTTAATCAGATTATCAATGGACTGGTAATATGTCTCCAACTGATATAAACTTTATATAGTAAATAAATTATTTATTCCTATGATTAACATTGTAGCTCTTTTCACGGATGCACTTAAATAAAATATTTGTCAGTTTAACACACCATAATTACTCAAGAGATTTTTGGAAATGTTTCGTAAAAGTATATACTTATATTCATTCATAATCATAAGCCTTCATAGCTGAAAATTTGGTAATGGATGTCAGAAATTTGATCTCACAAAGATGCTACCAAAATTTACAGAAAACAATATTCTCTAGATGAGATATGTTGGACTATTTCCATCATCTATGAGTGAATGTTAAATGTACAGAAAATTTTAAACTTTATTTAGATAACACAGTGTTGTCTAACTGTGTTATTACTAACAAGTTGATTGTATTTGAAAAGTTTAAATTTTTTTGTACATTTGACATTCACTCATAGATGATGGAAATAGTCCAACATGTCACATCTAATAATATATTATAATCACAAACTTTCAGGCAAATACAATATTCTCTACTTTTTGGAACATATTTTGTATTAATGTTAATACATTATTGGTCTATTGAAAAGTTTTGTGGACAATAGTTATTACATTTACTTGCTACACTTACTATCCTGAAAGTTAAGCTGCCCAAACCTTGGATTTTTGTTAACAATCTAGCCTGAAATTAATTCTGATAGCCATCCAGAATCAGTTAGTAAAATGAGTAATTAGATGACATTGGATAGGGGATAAATATCCTAACTTTATTTGGATTGGTCAGATGAGTGCTAATGCATGGCCTGTAAAACAAAAATGATTGAACCTTCACCATTGGTGAAATACCATATTTCTATAACTACAGAGTTCATAGTCACTTTTATTAATATATCATGATTTTGTTATTTATGAGGAACTGCTGTGATATATGACCATATCCTTAACCAATTATAGTAAAATTGTATACTAACATATATTTACTGTTATGATTATTAATCATAAAAGCAACAACCAAAAATAGATGTTGTTTTTGGTTCAATATAAAACACAATTGTTAATGTATATTAATTCCAAATCATTAATGATCATTAAAGACGGTCAAGGGTTTCTGAACATGCTTCCAAATAGAAACCTATATATAAAAATTTTGATCAAAATTCAGCTTAACAATATAAGAATATATGTATTTATGAGAAAGTTTTACACAGTGCAACGAATAAAGTAAATGTTTCATATCTTGTTTTTATAAATACACAATAGGCAAAGATAAATCTTTTTACTAGTAGCTAAGGCTGCATTTTGTATTGATAGTGATCTAACCAACCCCAAAATATTTGGGAATCTTATTGATAGTGATCCAACCAACCCCAAAATATTTGGGAATCTTATCCTCTAGCTAAGTGTCTAGATACACAATATTGATTAACATTGAATGACTAGCTATATTAGTAGAAATGGGTACCTGAAAAATTTTGAAAAAAATTTAAGCTTTTCAACTAGATTTGAAGTCCTTTATAATAGCACCTAGATATCTTATTTTCATAATTCTGGCTTCAAGGAATTCATTTTATTCAACTCTACTACTAAATCATGAGATTCCTAAACCCAGACATTTTTTTCTATCGACTTATATTTTCTTGATGACTTTTTTTTTTTTTACAAATCTGACAGACATAAGTCTCCAATCAAATATATTCTTTTTGTCACCAATTTTGTGGAAAAGTGTCAACTCTATGATGCGATTTTACAACTTTGCCATTGACAGTTATATCAAAACATTACATATACATATCTTAAGATTAAAATATCTATTGAAAAAGGATTTAGTTAGATTAATTGATGAAAATCCAGATGCCATCCTGGGAATCATTCAATCATTTGAATTTTTTTTAAAATTTATAAATATTTTTGTAAAATATTATTATAACTTTCTTTCACCTCTGTTGTGCTCCTCAAATATTATTAAAGAAAAAGTTAAGATTGTGAGACTGGAATTTTTCAAGTATTTCTAATCAACTATTTAATTAAATGTACCATTCTCAGAAATATCTCTATTTTTATTCATTTATTTAGTCATCAGACATCCAACTCCTTTCATATATATAACCATTTAAATATCTATCCATTTACTCATCCTTCTATTCTAATATTAAATAACTGGATATGATTCAATTGTTATATAAATATCAGGATAGATAGTCCAAAATGAAGATGAATGAAATATACCAATCAGTAATTGGACAAGTCAAAATAAATGAAATGGTTATATGGATAAAATACATACATTGGAATAGATTAATAAAAAGTAGATGGATGGATAAGTGAATTGATGTGTGCATGGATGTATGATAAAAGAATAAGATCAACAAATAGAATAATGGGATAAATAGATGGATGAAAATATTAAAAATAAATGAATAGTAGATGATTAGAATAATATATGAATTTAGATAGCCTGAATGATTAGAAAAGATAAAAAAATGAACAGAAAAGCTGACATAGCAGATATAGATAATTAAGAAAACTGATGAATGGAATAAAAGATACAAAAATAGTTTGATAGACAAATAAAAAATGAGAACATGAATGAAAAAATAAACCAATATTCATAGATGAATAACTTAAGATAAAGATAAGGACTGATGGATAGTTAAATAAATGAAGGATTGGTAGACATATAAGAAGCTAAGTGAGCGGAATGATGAGCATATAAACAGATTAAGATTTACATAAAGAAAGACTGACTAACGGACAGAGATGATGATAATCGGTTAGATAAATATTTGAATTATCAATAAATTATAATATAGTTTACTCTTTTTTTCTGAAACATTTATTAGATGTTTCTGCATATCTGGTTGCCATCTTCAGAATTAAGTACAAAGAAAAATTGAAAAGATAAAAATTGTATAAACAAATTTAAAAATTATATATCAATAAATTAACATTTCAAATAACATATAATTTTCTGTATATAATGAAAAAACAAAACAATCTTACTATATAAATCTGAATTCAAAATCTACTTTTCATTTAAATGATCAAGTCATTGAGAACAAAATTTTTATAAATTTTAATACACAAAATTTAACTGTAAAATGTTTGAATTTTAAATGTAATAATTTTTTAATATTACATTTTAGTATTGAAACTTTGTTTATATTAATGCAAAGATTTAAATATATTAAAAATTAAAAAATGTTTTTTGATTTATTATGTTATTTTCAATTTTTCCGCTGAAATGTAATAATAAATTTTTCCAATGAAAAGAAAAGTGAATGTAACGTTATGGAGGTTTTATAGGCGAATGTGATTTCACACTTGATATATAATACTTTTTCTATATATATATATTCAAAATATAAGATATACAAATGAAGATAAGCTAAAAAAAATTGGTTAGATCAAATAAATAAAAAAATGGATAAATGAATAGGTAAATGTAATAGATAACACAGTTAAACAGCTAAATACAAATAAAGAAAATAATTAAAATCATGGAAGAATGGTTGGTTAGATAGATGCACAGATATATATTGATGATTGATTAAAGAGTTAGATAGATTGGTTAATGAATAGATATATAATCATTGGAAGTTTTGAAATAAAAGTTATATAGATAAATGGGGATATATAGATAGTTGAATTGATAAATATAAAGCTAGATGGATATAAAATGGATTTTTGGATAAATAGGATATGAATGCTTAGATAAATAGATTGTAAAACAAACAGTAGATAAAAATATAGATGAATAGATAAATATAAATGCTAAGATATATGACTAGTAAAATGCAAAGGATATAGAAATGTAGATAAGTGGAAATAGAAGCAAATACAGATAAATGGTTGGATAAAATTAGATAGAACGATTGTATATGAATGCATATTGATTTAATAATGATCAGACATGATTAAGATATCAATCAATAAATAAATTAAAATAGTGAAATGAATTGATGAATAAACATATAAATGAAAAAATAATTGCACAGTGCTCAAGCAATAGATGAAAAGATATTTGCAAAGATAAATCAATGATACATAAATGTATAGATGGATATTAGATCTACAAATGGTTGAATACCTAGGCAAATGATAGATTGGTAGAAAATAAATAGATGACCAAATAAATGTAGATGGAAACTTGTTGAAAATTAAATGGATTAATGATTGGATAGTTTGATGAAAGTACGGTTAATATAATTCATGTTTTTTTTAAAAAAAATTATCATTTAGCTATATTTACTTGCTCTTTTCGTTAAAAAATACATTAGCATTTCCTTTTAAAAAATCCTGCAAAATATAATTATTATAAATATACATAAATACTATTGCATTTATATACTAAAGAAATCTATTTCACATACATATTAATAACATTATAATATAGTTGGTTATTATCCATAAATTTAGATGATTACAAGGGTTTGGAAATGTCACACGTATGGAATGTCTGCTGTATGTAACATACTTATATACAATCAACTAAATAATTTTCAGTGATTTATTACCATAAACACCCTAGTCTAGGCCCTATTTCTAGTTAAGTAATTTTAATTCAATGAGCCAATACAGCTTTGAAGGTTCCAGTGTGTTTAATTCGTTGATCATTCATTTCAGAAATCATATAAGAAGTGCAACATGCCATATCTTTTTTTCTAAATGAAATTCAATGCCAACTTAGAGAATGATCAAATGAGATTTTATTGTTAACGGATTCCTTTTATACTTATATAAATGCTAAAAAATAATAAGTAATGCTATTATTTAATATGAATATATAAAAAAATCAGTTCCTACCGCAATATATAAGTATGTAGATAATTCCTCAGATTTTCTATCTCCTGTGTTCAATCTATTTTTTTAAACTATATTTAGTTATTTGACTATATAATCTAATCCTATTCTCTGCTTCATGACAACAATAGTGTTTGCATAGCATTTATATTCGCCAATTACATGCATAACAATTCTAAATTTCAATCTTTTTCTGTGTATGCATATATATCATCATCATCATCATCAACCATTATCAATCCACTGCAGGATGCATATATATACAAGAATGTAAATATGACTATTTTTGTTCTTTCTGAAAGTAAAATGGGTCATATTCATTTATGATTGGCTTCTAATAATGATGATAATTGGATGTATTTATGGACTGATATAGGGATAAATCATTAGTGTAAGGTTTATACATACCCCCCCCCCCCCGATTACAATCGATATAAAAAGATAAGTAGTGTAGACTTCAAATTAAAAGGTTAATGGAAGTTAAGATAATATAGACAAATGAATGATTATGTGTGTAATACTCAAATATTTTATGCCAATATTTCAACAATTAGTTAAAACATGTCAATAATTCTCAAATAATATATTATATTTTTGCTTAGTACTTTGGAAGGGCGAAGCTATGAAAAATAGTGGTGCAGAATGTTCAGCGTGAGAAATGCAAAATTATGCAAATCAAGTTTGCCATTTCTTGGTTGATTTGCATAATTTTGCATTTCTCACGCTGAACATTCTGCATCACTATCTTTCATAGCTTCAAAAATGAAGGCTTCACCCTTCAAAAGTACTAAGCAGAAATAAATAAATATAATATTTTATTTGAGAATTATTGGCGTGTTATAACTAATTGTGTGAAATATTAGTGTAAAACATTTGAGTATTACATATATATATCAACACAGATTTGACGATTATGTGTGATAACAATCGAGAAAAAGATGTACAAGATTCATAGATATGGCGAGTATATAAAATAAATTGATAAACAGATATTATAATGATTATATTAAATACCCACATATACAGATAGAGTTGCAGAATGCATAATGAACAAATATATAGGTGGATGGGCAAATAATTAAATGGTTGGATTCAAAAAAATATAACTGGATGATAATCAGATGGAACAATGCATAGCTAATAGGATAGATGGATTATTAAAAAATAGATGGTTGAATAAATGAAAAAATATGCACATTAAATGCATAAATATAGTCACAACTAAGTTAATAGCTAAATGATGACAGGAAGATAAATATATGAATAGAATTGAGGGCAGAGAAATGGATATATAGATGATTGAATAGATGCATGGATAATTAGGAAATATGTATGGATGTATAGATGGATATATTAAAGAATGGAGAAATAAAATGGAGGGATTAAAAAAATTGATTAAAGGTATGAATGATAGAGTTGTGAATGAACAGATACATACATTAATAGAATGGATTTAGTGATAAATTTACAGACGAATTAATTAGTGGATAGATGAGTGAAGGTGTAAATGCAAAAGTAGCAGATATTAGCTGAATTAATGTATATATATAAGAAGGAATAAATAACTAAATAAAAATGATGTATAAATGCTTAGCTAGAGATAAGAATAGATTAAATGCATGCTTGATGAATGAATTAATAGACAGATGAAAAAATATACAGATAAATGAAAGTATGGATTGAGAATAAATAGTGGAAGGTATAAATGAATAAATGCTGGATATATATAAAAATCTCGTGGGAGGCACATAGATGAATAAATAATATATGAAAAGATAAATGAATGACTAAAAAGATAAACTGATAATTGTTGAATAGAAAAATAAGAGGAATGGATAAATATAGAACTGAATAAATGAAAAATAAATACATGTATAGATATATGGCTTGAAGGAATGATGGATAAACATTGCCAAATGAATAGATAAATAGATATAGTTGAGTTGAATGGTGGAAGAATCTAGCCAGCTAGATATAAAAATGCTGAAAAAATGAATAAGAAGCAAAGATTGATATTTGCATAAAAAATTACATGGATACAGTGAGTGGACAATTGATTTGGAATGCAGTGATATATTAACAGTAGGATACTTAAGTGGATAAGTAAATTGATGGCTATATAAGTGATTGGATGAATAAGTTAAAGTATGGGTGAATGAATAAGTGGAAAAATGGACTGTTTGGAAAAAGATTTCATAGGTAATGAATAAATGGATGGATAAAGACTAGATAGTCATATAGGTGGGTACAGATAAATTGATAGCTGGTTGAACAGAAAAATATGTGGAGGATTGGATAAAAATTTGCTACACGAATGCTCAAATAAAATGAGTGGTTTGAATAGAGTTGGATACAGCAATGGATTAATAGATATGAGTAGATAAATAGCATTAAAAGAAGATAGAGAAATAGTTAGGTGTACAGATAAAATTAATGTATAAAATAATGGATATAAAGATGAATGGATATAAATAAGAAAAAATGAAAACAGATACAGTTGATAAATGGATAAAAAAAAATATATAGATGATTATATAAATAACATATGTTTAGATAAAAAAGGATTACATGAGTGACAGTAGATTAAAAATGGATACAAAAAATTTGAGGCATGGATTTATTTGGAAAACAGTTAAATACATGGATAGATAGATAGTTAATCGGATGCATAAATAGATGAAGAATAAAAAAAATAAATATTATAAATTAAATTCTCTATATATATTGTTCATCTGAAGATTTGTGATGATCACCATTTTGCTTGTATGTCGAACTATTTCTATCATCTAGTTGAATTATTAAACATTTTTAGAAAATTTCAAATTTAAATTATACTTGCCCAATATATTCTCAATTGTATTATTTTTCAATAGTATTATTTTTCTTTCTTCTTCAGATGCTTGTTGTGCTAACATGGGAATTGATCAGATGATCATTAGATTCACAAATACAGAATTCAAGGTGAAACTCTAGAGGTCGCCAGTAATATCAGTGATCAGGTTAACAATGCCAGCAAGATTGAATACTACTACTCTTAAATATTATGTTCTGTATTATAATTTGCGTATTATTACTAGCAGACAAATATCAATAAAATTTGACAATTCAACCAGATAATAATAATAATGATAAGTTATAAGTATATACAAACATATACAAAGTATAACAAAAGTTCCAGATATTTTAAAAAAATATTTGTGGAATTGTAGTTAATATATTTGGAAGTAAATCAATCTTCACACATGCACTGTTTTTAATAAAATTGATACGCACTCACCCATAAGCAAAGATTTACAAGAACAAGTGAATTCAAAACACTAAACATCACATGATCACCATCTTATGCTTGCTCAAGCTGTTAAAACAGGCAAAACTCTACATACAGTAGTGCCACTCAGTGCAAGCCAGAGTAAGCAATGGATGCCAGAAGGCTTGTGCATAAAATCCCTATTTAGTGCCTATTCATCTATGAGGAGCCTTGGATCTGAGAGCACTGCAACTAGATCTTAGAATCTAATGCAATCTTCCAGCAGCCACCTTTTATCGTTACTTAACTACAAGACTATGAGTCTAAAATTGGAAAACATAATAATATGTTCAATCCAAGCTCATTAGCTTATATAATCATATAGGAAAATGTATGGGTGCTGAACAGAGGTTCAGACCTATATGACTATATAAGCTAATGAGCTTGGGTTGAAAATATTATTATGTTTTCTATTTTAGACACATAGTTTTGTAGTTAAGTGGAGATAAAAGGTGGCTGCTGGAGAGTTGCATTAGATCCTATGATCTAGGTGTAGTGCCCTCAGATCCAAGGCTCCTCACTAATGAAAGCCATAAACTAGAAACTAGTCTGGGGATATTGGATGAGTAGGCTAGTACTAGATAGTGATTTTACGCACAGGCCTTCTGATATACATTGATTACTCAGGCTTGCACTGAGTGGCAGGCACTACTGTATGGAGAGTTTTGCCTGTTTTAACAAGTTAATTCATTTGTCCTTCAAACTTATCTATATATAGGCCAACCTTTGCTTACCGTGCATTCAGGCCTCGAATGTATTGCATGCCTGATATTTTTAAACAAAGTTCAAATTGTAGAAATGTAATTCGAATATTACAGAAGAGATTTTATCTCGTTTTAAATCACCAACTGAAAGTCTAAGATTGAATTTTTCGAAATTTTTTTCAAGTAGCTTACCTATAAATAATCCAATAAACGTCCAATGTTGGTTGATAAATAATTTGGCTACCGTTAAAAAAAAAAATAAACTGGAGAATTAAGTAAGGAATTCATCAACGGACCATTATCACCAAACAAGAATGGAAAGATTTTGATGCTATTATTTTATCCTGAAGCTAATCATTTCTATGATTAAGATTATCAAATCAATTATACTTAACCACAACATAATAAGCCTATTAAAGTTTAAGATTCTTTTAGTTTTTCATTTAATTAGCAATTGACTGCAATAACTATTATTATTTTTTTTTTTATTATACTTTTTTGGTATCCATTGGCCTCACACCAATGATTTTAAAAGAATTGGGCTGGGAAAATAAATTACCATAATGAAACTTATATGGAACTAATTATGTTGTAACTACTTCCAATACAGATTATTTTGAATAGTCTTATATACCATTTAATAAAAACTTAATAGAAATTAATTTTAAAAGGATAACAATAAAATTTAATCAGAACTTGAGTTTACGCACTACTTCTAATATTCAGTAGTACTAAAGATATTGAAAAAAATATTAAAAGAAACCAATTTCTCCTGACAAAAAAAGCCCTTTGATACAAAAAAAACCTATTAACTGTATGTAAATTAAAATCTAGAATCATTTGATAATAACTAAAATAAAAAGTAAAAACAAACAATATAAATTTTGATGAAATAAATTTATTTTTCACTCAGCTGTACAAATACGAATGATGTCATCACTGACATCACAAGACTAAAATAAATAAGCTTGCACATTATTAAAGGAATGTGAAGCTGGCAACATTGTTCCTTTCTTTCATGGACTATACACAAGAAATTAAAATAGGCCTGCCTATAATTAAATAAGAAAAACGTGCATACAAATAAATTTGTATGTTCAAAACTGTGTATTTTTGTTTACGGTATGTTTCATTTTCATCTTCTTGGGGGGTAAAAAAAAAAAAAAAAAATTACAAAATTCAGTATAACCACATCAAAAAAAGTTTTCTTCACTTGCACAATAAATTTGTAGTGTACTCCAACAATAAATTCACCCCCCTCCCCCAAATCTTTTAAATAAAAATTATGACTTTCCTCTGGAAGATAATTTAGAATGAATGAATAAATAAATAAATAATCATTGTTATATTTAAATTTGTATATATATTAATCACTGTTTAATTCTCTCCCTAAATTTCATTGCAAATTAAAATGAGGACTTAGTAGAAAGAGTACATCTAAAATATTGTGTCTGAAATAGAATAATGTACTATTATCTTTCAGGGTGAATAAATTTGTAGTAGAATCAAATTCAAAAATACTTATATTTTTGTTAGAGTCACATTTTAATAAAATGAATTGGTTAAAAAAAAAAAAAAAAAAATTCGAATTAAAATCTTAGAAGATTTTAATCAGAATTAAAAACTAGTCTGCATAATTAGGGATGCTTTTACCCAATTCCCTACCGTAACACAACAGAAAAAGCAGACTATCATCCGTAACACAACAGAAAAAGCAGACTATCATGAGATATTACAAAAAAAAAAAGAGCATAAACTTTGGTGCTATTAATTTAAGAAAGAAATATAAAATAAAAATTGTAAAAATATGGCACTAAAAAGTAATTTACATATATACAGTATGTATAAAAGATGTCTTCCTTAATAGGAAGAATGTTTATGTACAAGAATTACAGCCATTAGTTTCTCAGATCAAGGGCAACTCACATTTAAAAAATACATGGAAAGGAACGGAAAAACATTTGGGAGGGAATAAGATTGGCGAGATTTTGAAGAAATGTCCCATGATCTCTGTTTTACTCGATTTTTAAAAACCAAGTTCATTTTTTATTTAATTGTTTTTTAAATTATTTAAATACATCTTAAGGTTCCATGCTCGTAGAGAATGTCAAACCTTAAGTACTTCAAGTCCATTTACAAAAAAAAACACATGATAAGTTTTTATTTACACATGAAATGGTCGATGAGAAGGGGCACTGAATTGTGGCGTCCTTGGTAAAGGAATAACAGTACTGCAAGAAGGGCTTTGGTCAATTAATGATGTTGCAGAATGCCTATGAGGAGTATGTTGTAAAAGAGTTGCATGAGAAGCAATTCTAGACTCTAAATGGGGCCTTGATTCACTCTCGATTGAAAAACTGCCACTATCATTTTGAACATCTGAAATGACAAGATTAAAAATAAGTCATGAGTAACAACCAAACAGTTATTTTACACATTTAATTACAAATTATTAAATAACAACATAACATAAAAATAAACTAACAAAAAAAAAATTACCTTTGGAATATTTTGGATAGCGTAAAGACCCAGTACTCCACGCTTGACTAACAGAGAGAGAAGCAACCCTAGGAAATGTGGCAAAGCCCAAATCTTTATCATATAATCCTTGTAACCTCACATCCAAAGAGTCTCTAGGAGAGCCACTTGGCTCAGTTTGTTCACAGAGTTCTGTTGGGAGCTCATGGGAATGTGAGCGTGTTGGCCATCGCGACATATCGCTGGCTGGGACACAAGTTTGCATATGAACAACTATATCAACAGATGGTGTGGGTACACCACTATCTACAATCGGTGTTATCCTTTCATGATTTGTAGGCCTAGGATGGAATGTTCGTAATGAACGACCATTTGTGTCTTCACTATTTGTAGTTCCTGTACTCGGTGTACTAGTTAATGTGTCCACAGAAGAATCTGTATCCTGAAGTGGAAAACTGCTAATACTATTTCCTAAAGTAAAAAAATAAAAAAGGCTGACTTTTAAATCTTGTAAATTAAGCTACTTTTATTTTATACACACATCTCAAAAAAAAAAAAAAAAAAAAGATAAGATAAACAGTGTATTGCTTACCAGTGCTACCAATGGCTGGTAAGTGTTGATTATCATTTAATCCAATATGATGACCTGGCAATTCCATATCTCCTATAAATCCATGAGATTTAGTACCATCTTCAATATTCTTCTTATGACTATGATCTAAAAATTGATAATTTAAAATTAAGTCTCTAACATGATGTTTTCTTAAGTATATGGACACAAAATTATAGGAAGCATACCCGTATTTAATTCTTCGCTTTTCTTGCGGGTCTGGTAAATAATGATGACCCATATGAGAGAAGTGCCAACAACGCAACAAACAACAGCAATGATGATTATGCCTGTGGTTGTGCTTTCATCATCCAAACCGGAACTTGTCAAACCAGTGCTGGAAACTAAAAAAACACAAAAAAAAAACCCAACATTTCTATATGAAAATTTCAACCAATTGAATTCAATATGTAAATACACTCCTGAATTATAATTTTATTTAGATTACCAAAAAGCTTTGAGTCAAGTCTTATTTATAATTAGTTTTATGAGTTGGAATGGCCAAAGTTAATTGTTAATTGAAGGGAAGAATTTTTGTTTTACTGTAGATAAATTTTAATATTACTAACAAATACAATATCATCTCTATCTAACAATAGCAGTATTCTCTCTATATAAACTCCAGCATTATTTCAATGTATTAGGCAAAAATCTAAATAAAGAACAATGGAGATTTAAAATGTATGAAATTATGATATTTGCATTTTTAAATGTTTGGTAGTTACCGTGTTAAATAATAAATGCTTTTTACCTTGCTTGCCAGGAACCATATTATATGAGAATAAGAATGCCATAACAGAAATCTCTTCGTGTCATGAATTTAGAATAGAATTTAACAATAAAAAAAAAAAATCAAATGACTTTATTGGTCAGGAATTTGTAACAAGTTTGAATTTGCCAGAAGTGATAGAGCTGAACACGATCCATGGACCTACCCACCTATGTTCAAATTCTATTTAAATATTCTAACCAAGAAAAAAATAAATTCCATCTGTTAAAGAAGCAAAATATAGAGGGTTCTGAAAAAAATTGGATTGTCAGCAAGATAAAGATTTTATAATACAAAGGAGCACACTATATTTTTAAATATTCAAGAATTACGATTATATGCATCTATAAATAGCTATATAATAAAAGTATTTCTCTTTATTACTTTTAAGAACATAAAACTAAGATTATAAATATGTAGATTTGGGAGTATGATTCATCATGATACCTTTATTAAGTTGTCCTCATTTAGGATAAGCTTCAAAAACTACGAGATTGGATAAAACTCTATGAAAATACCATAAAAACAAGTCAAAATTCTATCTCTCCTATCAATTTTTTAATCATCTGATTCTCTATTCTATGGGGCTTTTTTGTATCAATTTTGAAACCCTAGTAGTCTTTGCTATAATATAAACTTAAAATAAAACTTGATATTCCCATGCTGTGATTTTTCCACTATCTTTTCAAAGTAATCATTATAAATTGTTTATAATAAACAATATAAAACTAAAGACTTTCAACCTGATTATTTATGCTTCAAGTAAAAATTCAGGCCTAATATGATCAAATATTCATTTGTTCAGTTGCCATGTTTGATCCATGGTCCTTTTCTTCTTCAATGTTCACCTTTCACTTTTCAAAAAAAAAAAAAAAATACATATCACAAGCTTATTAAATTAAGTCACGTGATGCATGACTTATTTTTAGTTACTAAAATAGCTTTTGCTTTTAAGTCTTAAGTGATGTTATATTACTAAGACTATTAATATATGGTATGGTTGAAGAATTCTCAGCTCCATATAGCTATTTAAGTTGGATAGCTGGGTTTGAAGACACATAGATGTCAGAAAATTTGAGATCGTCTACTTAAATGTTAACTATCAGCTAAGTTCTAGCTTTGAGTTGATATTTTGGATCTGGTGTCTGAAATATCCTAGCGTTTAACTGAGGAATGCCAAAGCATGAAACTGGTCTGAGGATAGGGATAATTTTCTAGATTAGAGATTTTTTAAAATGCTTTCTCTTGCGGCAATTATCAATAAAGCTTGTTAGAGCTATTGCACACCTTTAGTTTTTATACACAGGCTTATTAAATTAAGTCACGCGATATATGACTTAATTTTAGCTACTATTCTGATCATTTTTAAATTTGCCTCTACTTATTAGTAAGTATCTTTTCCAGCACCATTCTACGATGATTCTCTAGATTGCTGTTAAACAATCTCCAAGAAGATAAAACTGCAAATAATTTGTTTTCATAAATTTTTAAAGCAAATGCTATTGCTATCGTCATTCTCCTTTGTCATCATATTTGACTCCACCTAATTCTTTCATGGATGTAATATCAACTTGATTTTCTGCAAGATTTATTTATGAATTCTTCATGTTTTATTTCCTTAAATAGCTTGCCTTTATTAATTTGCAATAAATAGTATAATGAATTTTAGATTTAATGAAAAAAAAAAAAGGAACGGGGATACATCATACCATTTATATTTTCTCGGTGTTTGATGAATGTTTTGATCACATTAATTAATATCAACTGACATTTCAAGCCAATAACCAGGCTTTAAGCAGAAAATCCATTTTTTTATTTGTTTGTTCAGAATAGTGGTATTTAAATCAGAATACATTGCTATAGTTATCAATTCTTTTAAAGGCATATGATAATGGCAGTTTACTTGAAACATATGTGCAGAGATTGACTGATCTTGTGTACAATATAGAATAAGATTAAAATCCCGTGGATGATGCATTGTAGTTTTAAAACTTCTTAAGGTTATTTAATATATATGTGAGATAGATGAATGAAAATAAAGTAGTTTGACAGTACTCATGTGACAGGAGAGATTAGAGATAGGAGAAATGAAATTAAATCTGGAGAGACCTCATCCTGCAGTGGATCGATAATGGTTGAAAATGATGATGAATGTATATAACAAATAAGTATGTATTATGTATTTGGGGGGAAAAAATATAACAACAGTATTATATTATTAAAATATCTTAGTCGTCAGACATTAAATCCCCTCCCCCCAACTTTTAAAATACTTAAGTCTGATAAACAAAATTTAATATGATAATTAATAATGATAATAATTCTAAGCTACTTATCACATTGCTAAAAAAATTTTCTAGACTATAACTTTGCCTCACACCTTTTATCCTGACCCTAGGGCATCTTTTCTTTTTTTTAAAAAAAATTAAAAGTCTAGCTTTCCCTTAGGGGTGACCATTTTTATATTATCCCCAACCGATTACTTGAACATGTTCTTAACAAGAATGTTACTACAAAAAAAAAAAAAAAACGCACTGTCTAATGGACAATGTTCTAGCCATGTCACAATTAAAGATGAAATATAGTTAAATGTTACATACATCTTAGGTCAGCCAATGGTGAAAAAGTAAGGTAGGACATTGACCTATTAAATGACATTATTTTTGAACAATAATAAAATAAATTATTTCACTCTTTAAGATAGATTCTTATCCCAAATCTAAGATAATTAAATATTCTTAATGTATTAGATTATTTTTTTTAAAATTAAATGCTAATAAAAAGAATATTTTATAAATGGTGCTTACATGTTAAAGGTGTGTGTGGATGTAGAATATATATATAATCTCACAAATTCTATGATTTCAACTCAAAGGCAAAATTCCTTATATCTTCATTGTGCTCCCTATATTTTTTTCTTATTAACTCTTCCTTCTTAAGCTTGCTTTAGGTAAGTTATTTGTCTATTCTTCTATGTGAAGTATCTCAGAACCTGAAGGTACTAGAATTATTTTTGGGGTGACAATTAATCGCAAATTATCACTAACAATGATCACTATTACTTGGTCATTGCAAAGATTTTTTTATTGAATATGCTCTAACAAAGTCCAAGATAAAAAATTGGATTACCTACATCCCTGTTTATTATCTTTTAAAACTAGAACAAATATTTATGCAAGAGTGGCCACAATCTTTAATAGGAAGTGATAAGCAAACGTAATACTTAAGCAATACTTATACAAGGATTACATTAAATGTCAGGAATAATTTTAAAACGAATAAGAAACCAAAAACAATATAATACTTGACTATCAGGAAAACTGTTCCTATTCTCAATAGAAGATCTATGATAAAAAGACTGTACTTTGTGTTTGTGATTTCATACTTGGTATATGAAAATAAAGCCTATCCACTCTTACAAAATTTATTAATTTTAGAACATATTAGAGAAGATAAAATGAAGCCATGAGATGAAAATGATCACCTAAATGCCAAGTCAAATTGAATTTACTTCACAGAAATATTTTTACATTCTTCCTTAAGGGTTGAGATTTTTTTTTTCATAAAAAAAGAAATTATTTAAAATCATTTATATATATTTTTTAAAATACAGAAATAATATTTATAAAATAATATGAAACTAATAGAATATTTGTTTTAAAAAACAGAAATGTTTTACAGTCAAATTCAATTTGGAAAATTTAAAATGTTAATATCCTCAATCTTTATCTTTTTTTTTTTTGCAAATGCATATTTATTTTTTTCTGTTATGATACATTTTATTTCTGTCTGTGAAGAAATTAAAAATTTGATGTAATTCAGCCATCACCCCTTGCTCTAAGAGTTTATTTTAAAGATTAAAGAAAAAAAAAAGTTTATTTCAATCAAATAAATAAATATTATTACTTTTACATCTTATAAAATATTGTGAAATTTGTAGCTATTATCTGCTGTGTTACATAAGTTAAATTAGGAATAAACAATTATTTACATATTTTTTTGGCATATATTTCACTAATAAAGATTTTTTCTGGACAATGTTTATAAAAATAAAACATTTCATCAATGATGAATATATTTTCAATATATATATATATATTTGATAAGTCATACCTAGCATGCACACAAATATTGATATGAAGATTTTCATGGGTTACAGATATAAATGATATACTTTGTGGTTTCATTTGTGTATGATTTTGATTGTGAATATACAGACGTTTCGGCTTGATCACACAAACCATCAACTGGGTGATGAATATAATATAATAAAGATGGTCGAAGAGATGCTGTAATCATTGGTATACATCAAAGTTCCACCAATAGAAAAAAAGTGTATAAAATTGAAAAAAAGAGGTCAAAAAATCTTCAGAGTAATATGTTTTTTTTAAATATTCTTCTAAATAGGAGCAATTTTGCATGTATCATCACATTTGTTGATACAATTTGATCTTTTTAGTAGCTCAATGGCTTCTCTGATCTTACACTGGTAGAGAGTATCACATCTGGATAGCATCCTGGTATTAGAGAAATCAATAGTGTGACCTGAGTCCATAGTATGGGGTGAGACTGCTGATGATGATGAGCACGTTCACTTCTTCTAGTACTCATGTGGCAATTACTCATACCTACACAAGAAGCTTCACAAATATCATATGAAATTGCATAAATTCTAGCAATCCGAAGAGAATGAATCTCTAGGCTTGATTATGATGTTACTATTTTTTTTGATAAGTAGTATATGCTGTTTTTTATTGTAGCGTTTTAGTATAAGTCCAACACTGTCTGTAGTTCCCTTTATATAAGAATATAAATACTAATAATTGTTTCTTATTTTGGGCTTGAATTAAGGCTTATTGAATAGTTTTTTTATTATATCCATTAGCTGATAAAATTGTGTGATCTAGCCAAAACAATGGTTTATTCATAATCAAAATGAATGAACCTGCAAAGTATATTATATATATATAGAACCTGCAAAGTATATTATATATATATATTTAAACCATAAATGCCAACAGCAAACTAGTTTCCATATGTAAATCACATCATAACAGGCAAAGCTTAAATAAATCAAAAGAATATTAGCGTTCTGTTACCAAGGTGACTTCAATTACGTAGAGAGGTTTCTTGACAAGAGACTGTTAATATTCTATTGTTATATTTAAGTTTTGACTGATGTAATATATAAATGTATAAGTATTGATTCTTTTTTTTTTTTAAAAAAATATCTAAGATTTACCTAATAAATATTTAATTAAATGAGTTCCACATTCAAACTTATGTAAAACACTCAAAAGTTAATGTAAATTATATTTTGGGAGATTTTTTTATCTTTTGTCTTGTAGAATGGCAGTCTCAAAACTTTTAAAGTTCCCATATTGACTTTTAACCAGATAAGGTAAAAAATTTAAATTGAATTAATTGATTAGTCGGCTGTTCAATCTCCCACTTAAATGAGTGAATGTCACACAATCTTCAGAGCAACTAACCACATAATTATTGTTATTCCCAAATCTAATTACATTAAATAGATTTTAAAAACAGTTGAATTATTTGTTCAAATACAATCTGCATGTTAAAATAAACATGCTAAATATATTTATAGAGCAATTTATTTAAATATAAATTAAATAATTAAGGTTATTTTTAAATTACTTTTAATTGAACAACTAGCTGATTTGATTTCAACCTGAATCTACAGAAATATGTTAAATGTTTATCAAAAAAACAGCAATCTTTGATAGTTTTATAATTGAATGACATTCTATTCAAAAATATCAAAATCATAGTATATATTTTTATTCAGTAGAAAACAAAAACATTTCAAATAGAAAATAGTGTTTTAATAGTTTAAAGAGGTTTCATTTTCTCAAACTTTTAAGTATATACCTGGAATTTTAATTTAAATATTATTTTTTTAAATAAAATATGAATTTATTGTTTTATAGTTTAAACTGTTAATAATTAAGAACTACCTATCAATACTTATGAGAATTTTTTGTATTTGAAATTATGAATGTATTTTATTACTGGTAAATCAGAAGATTTTTTTTTTTTTTCTGTCCCAAGAATACATCTATAGAAATTGGTGTTGCTATTGTCTGGGCCAAATTCTCTGTTTTGGGGCTCTTACTAATGTGGTTTTTAAGTTCTGGTTTTACATGATCTATGGCATAACATCATAGTTGCACTTGAAAGTGAAGATATATTTAGGTGATTAAGTAAAAATGTGAAAGATACATTATTAGAATGTGGTTCGAATGTATATATATATTTAAAGTGCATGTATAGAGAATCTTTTCAAGAGGTTAAACTAATATTATTTAAATTATTTATAACTTTTTTTTAAAAATTAATATAAATTTATCAACAAGATTTATAATTTATTGTTATTATCTTAAATCTCCCTCTTTTTCTGATTTATCATAAGACTTCAAGATTAATATTTACTTATGGTCCTTTTTTTATCCGAAAGTCTAGTGATGTACATTACTGAATTGAAACAATTCTATTTTCTCTTTCCTGACGTTAATAGAATAAAAGTTGTTCAATGTTGGCATATCAAAAATACAAGCTTTAAATGATGAGTAGCTATAATTAAGTGATTTCTGTGTGAGTTTAGAAGTAGAAGTAAGACCTGTGTGTAATAATACTAATTGCATAAAAAATACACATATATCACAGTATCTAATTTTTTTTTTTTAAAACATAGCAATATTTAAGCATATTAATAATTGTTAATAGTCATCCATGTAGTCTGGACCAACTGATGAGTGTTGGTTTCAGCATGAAATGAATATCTTAGGGATTATAGATCTTTTTCAAATGTCTTTGGACATACGTTTATAGTTACATCCTCTCATAAGGTATTAAAAGTGGATAGAAATCAGTCCAAACCTTGCGTGAGAGTGGTGTAATGAAAATTACATTACAGAAATATTATTCATTATTGGATGATCTCTAGTATAATGAATAACTAATAAAAATTATTAATATGCTTAAATATATAGCAATATTTAGAGTTTATTTGAAGATTGGTGATGATAGAATATGTTGGACAATTTCCATCGTCTAATATCTCTTTAGAAAAATTCAAATTTGAATTAAACTTTCCAAATACATTCAACCGGTAGTAATAGCACAGAGGTTAGTTTATAACACATCATTTTTAGAGGTATTATTCTCCTCTCTTCTTCAGGTGTTTCTGGCATGATTAGTGATAGTACTAGCATGAGAATCGAACTTGGACCTTTAGATCACACGAATATTGAATTTTAAGATAATGCTCTAACCGAATGAGCTATTTTGCCTTAAAATTTAATATTCATGAATCTATATCTAAGTCCAGGTTCGATTCCCATGCTGGTATTGTCACGGGTCAGTGCAGTAATACTTGAAAAAAAGAAAAGATTAATACCACTCAAAAATTATGTTATATACTAACCTATATGCTACTGACAGTTGAATTTTTTTAAAGACATTCAATATTGAATATTAGACGATAGAAATAGTCCAACATATAATTAATAGCAATATTTACTTGATATAATAATGCACATTGGAAAAAATTTCTACAGTAGGCTTCCAACTTATGTATTAAATTTGAGTTATTTCATGCCTATGTACAAATTTCCAATAAGTGAAAAAAAAAATCCATGGGATTTTATAAAACTGATAATACAAATACCATTTGGTTGTTGTGACTTACGCCCAATGTGGCTGCTTGATGGGGAAAAAATAATGAAATGTAACTTTATCGGACTGATAATTTTTTGCTTTCTGTTCTCCGACAATTTTTCAAGTATTTAAAAAAAATTTATGAACCAACATTATTTTCTAAATTACATTATACATTTCAGCATGTAGCGCTGGAATGTGCAGGGGGGGGGGGTCCGATGGTCGGCCAATACATGCACTACTCTGAGCAAATCAAGATTTCAACATGTAGCGCTGGAATATGGGGGATGGGACAGATAATGGTTTTGACGATATGAAGGATCGGCCAATTCTTGGACCAGTCTGAAAAAACAAAGATTATAATTTCCAAAACAATGTACGACAGCCATTTTATTACTCTCGTAGCTGTTCTCCCGCAAATGTGCCTTTTCGCATGACTTATGTGAAATGGTGGGACCTACCCTTTTGCAATTGTTTTCACATTTCAAGAAGTGTAGAGAAACAAGCGACGGGCTTACAATTATTAGCATATAACAGTACATCAGGTAAGGTATAAGATCGTTACTTCCTATGCACATAACACTTATGGCCAATTAAATTCCATATACCCTCACATCCTACGGTAGCGATCTGTGAAGTGTATGCTATTTCCATAGTGACGCGAAGCACAGTGTGCAATGCCATCTAGGCCTGCTAATGGCTAGTATGAATAGAACTGTTCTATAGGCTGTAAGTTGGGCTGTGTAAACGGCATATTTCTGTGCTTTTGCAGAGAAACAACGCCATCAAGCGGCCACATTGGGCGTAACTCACAACTACCTACCATTTATATAAAAATACTTTAAATTGTAGTGCATAATAAAATCAAAAATGTATGCTTTGATTAGTTTCCTTTCACAGAAAACATATTTAGCTATAAATGCAAGCAAAAATTTTCCACATATAATCATTATAAATAAATAATAACAATTATTACTATTATTTCTTTGTTGATGTTAATTTTTTTTAAGAATTACTCGTCTGATGACTTCTATATAAGCTAGAGAAGCCATTAGGTTTACCAATTGAATGAAATGATAAACCAATAGTGAGTAACCTTTGAATTAGATTTTTTAAAATGAATTAAAAAAAAAAAAGTTTTTTGGTAATTATATATATAAACATTAAATAATGGGTGTGATTATAATTTAGCAAAAACCAAAAATATAATTTTTACCTGGTAAGACTGTAAGGTAACTAAATCCTCGTTCTGTTCCCAGGGTATTTGACATTTCACAGGCATATTTTCCAGCATCAGAAGGCTGAGCTTGGACAATAATTAAGAGCTGATTATCTGCAGTGAAAAAATGCCGTTCAGTTGCAATAAGAGGGCCTCCATCTTTAGTCCAAGTAAGTTTAGGTTTGGGACTACCCGATGCCATACATTCCAAAACTGCAGTTTCACCCGCAGGAGTTCCTTTATCTTCCATTGGTTTAACAAATGATGGAGTTTCTAAAAAACATAAAAATAAAGTCATTTATTCATCATTAACATATAAGAAATTATTTTACAAATTTATATTTCATTTACAAGATTTTGCAGTTCAAAAGAAATATAAAAAAAAACTCAATATACAAAATAATAAGAAAAGCACTGTGTTTTCCAAATAAAACATGAACCAAATTCATGATTTTTATTATATTTATGAAATTCTTTCTAAAAAGCATAGACAAAAATATCAAATAAGAGTTAAACTACAAAGTCCTCCTTGATATTAAAAATGAAATGAAATTACTTGACAAGTAATAGTCATGGTATGAACTGAGAAAACAGAATTGGCTTTGAATTCCATATTTGCAAATAAAAGATATATTAACAGCATTTGCTCAAATGTCACAGTTAATTTATAGGATTACCATGACAGAATATCAAGATTATTCATCCATTAATAATAAAACCTATATATGTATTTTTAATAGATACACACATAACTACATCATCAAAAATAATTAACAACAAAAAGGGGGGCTAAACAAGTAAAAAACAGATAGTGTGCAAGGCGAGGAAATGACTGAGAGATGACTTATAATGGCTTGATAGTGAAAGACATGCACGAAAATTTATAAAATAAAATTTATGATTTTTTAGGAATCTTTTTGTTAAAAGTGTGGATTAGTGAACTTAGTGGATAGAGGGGTCTATTATTGATAATGATTTCATTCTTACATTATAAAAAAAAAAAATATATACTTATATTGACTGAAGGATCTCCTAAAAAAATTCTTATAGAAGAATATAATTTTTTAAATCTAGTTCAAACCAGCAACTCCATTCAATATTATGAGTATACTGAGCTAATGAGTAGATGGGGGATCCAACAAAACATGATTACATCTATTTCTTTTTATCGTTAAACAAAATTTCAAATAAACATATATATACTACATAAAATTTATTATCTTATACACAAAACCTAATTCTAAAATATTTTAGTTCTAAATATGTTATAGTGCAATGTCAGTCAATTAAGAGAAATGGATATCACACACACACACATATGCTAATACAAATACTTTCCAAGCTTATATAATTATCTGTTGCAAGACTTTCTACTAAGATGATTTTTACATATATTAGGTTTTTATTTCAAATACAGAATATGAAACTATTTTCTGACGAAAATATTGGTTATGCAGCACAAGAACCTCCATCATATTTTATTTAGTATGCATTTTTATATATTTTGGGAGTTGTTTACTTAAACAAGTCCAGATCACATAAATTGGGATCTGGCTACATATATATATACTTCTAAAAGATGCTTTTTTAAAAAAAAAAAAGTAAATCAGCTTACCTAAAACAGTCACGGTTGCATTAGCCATAATAGTTCCAGCAGCATTCTGTGCAGTACAGCTATAAACTCCCATGTCGCTACTTTTTACGTTAACAATGAAGAATACATCATCTGTAGGCATTACATGCATGCGTCTTTCTCTTGCAGCTGGAAAATCTACTCCACCATCTTTCTGCCATGCAATTTCTGGCTTTGGTTGCCCTTTTGCAGCGCATTCTAATCTGGCTGCTGTACTAGCTTTTACAGTAATGTCCATAGGAGTTTTGGTGAACGCAGGGAAAACTGTGAATAATATATGTATATAGTATATAATATAAGAAATAAAAACAATAATAATCAAACGAGAGCCGAAAAAGATTAATTGGAAAAAAAATAAAAATACACTGTACAATAAAGCAATGCATAAAGAAAGTGACCTGGAAAAAAAAAACCTGAAGGAATCTGCCCTGAGGCCTAACAACAACAATAATAATTAAAAAAAAAATACTTGGCTTCATTTTTTTTTTTTAAACTTAAAAAAAAAAAAAAATCATTTTAATCAAAATAAACAAACCATTTCAGACTTTTATAGACAAGAGTTTTTTTTTTAAATAAAAAAAACGGTTAGTATATTTCTGTTTTGGCAGATAGACTTTAATAATATGGCTGCTTGGAAGCCAGGCTGGGGAGGGGGTTAAAGTTCACGAATCAGTTTTGCAAATAACATCAGTCATGACACCTGGAGCTGACAAGAAGTGAGGCTGTCATTTATAGCCCACCCTCATTAACCACCACTTTTCACTTGGTTAATTTATTAATATTTTTGTGTTGTTGTTCTTGAATAGTTAGACTAATTTTAATTAGTAAATACAATTCTTTTTTTTTTAAAAAAACATATTAAAAATAAATTAAAAGAAACCTAAAAAGAAATGGAGATGTACGAAATATGAGTGATTTAATTTTTTAAGAGATATAAGAAATGCAATTGCAAAAAAGATTAAAAAATATGAGCATGATTTTTGAAGAATTACATATAAATACATAGTAAAAAATAATAATTATACTGTTGATCAGAAATCGTGATAAGTTAATTACAAGTGAGATTTTTTATTTTAACAGCTGAAAATCGATCTTTTAGCCACCTAAACACCAATTAAAATTAGACTCTTACAATCAAAAAAAAAAAAAAAGGGGGGGGGCTTATATCTTTACTGCTCAGGAGTCCATAAGAAGTTCGAGTGACTACACCAAATCAAGCAGGGTACTCTTAATAGCAGGGGTGTCCAACAAGTAGATCGGGATCCACCGGTCGATCGCAAAGCCATTTTTGGTCGCTCGCGAAACCAATCTGGGGTAACGAGTGAAACAAATTAAGTCAAGATTTTCAAGTTTTTTTTTCAATTGTAGATAGGTGAAGTTCACTAAGCCGTATCATTATTAAAAATAATATTTTTAATCTTGATTTAATGTAGCTAATTTGAATTAATAAATATTGTTAATAATTACACGTGTTGCTTTAATCCCCCCCCCCCCCGACATGAGTTTTTTGGCCAATTAAATAATTATTTTTTACTAGGTAGATATATAAAAATGGTACGTATTTCACACTTCCCTCCACTTAGACTACGCCTACGACAACAAGTCGATCGCAACACATTTTAAAAATAAAAAGATCTTATGAACACAATTGTTGGCCACCCCTGATATATAGTAACAAATGATCATTCAAAACATATGGCTACGCAAAATAATAATGGAATAGAGGATGAATAAACTGAAAAATCCTGAGTTCAAATCCATCTATTATGCAAATAAAATAAATTATAAAACAAAAAACAATGGAAAGACTGACTGCAAATATTATCTCAGATTTACATACGGGATGGAGTAGACATAATAGCTTCTTTCACATTCGGATATATTAAGATTGGTATAAAAATTATCTATCAAAGATAATATGTTTCTGTGGGGCAACCTTGAATTTTATACAAAAGGAAGAATTAATTGGGAAAAGGTGGGGGGGGGGGAAGAAACCACTCAATTTTATTTAAAACGACCTGTCCTAGAGGACAAACCTTATGTAATGTTTTGCTAATTTTTCAATAATCTTGGGCATACAAAATTACCATTCAGATCTATGAATCTTTTTATTTATAGGAACATTACCTAAAAAAATAAATTACAAAATATGCAACAGAACTTTGTCAGTATACAACTTCATTTTATCTTCTAAAATCATAGTCATCTTTTCTTTTGCTCTCTTAAAGCTATTATTGTGAAATATATAGTTTCACTTCCTCCAACAATTCAGAATGGTTTATTTTCTATCATCAGTTTTGTCCTCATTTTCTTCTATTTGTTTTGTTTATTTTCCGTCAATATCATCATCATTTTAATCATTACTGAATCATTGGAAAATGAAGAACCTCTAAAGTTCAATCCTATTTCTCTGATCTATAGTTTCTCTTCTATGCATAACACTAACAAACTTTATTTCATCTATCTCATATGCAATCTCTTTCTAGGTCTTTTACAACCTCTTAGGTTCTAATTTAAACTATTTATTGCCATCTCATTTGTTTTCTCATCCAAGTATCACATTTTGATCCTTTCTAGTTATTCCCAACATATATCTCGTATTTTGTTGTTCTTTTATTAAGTAAAAATTGGTAAAAACAAAAAAAAACAACGACTTCCTTTTCAATCATACAGGCATATTTCTTTTAATATCAAATTATTTCTATTAAAGCATCAAACAAAGTTTAATCCTATAATTAATTTCATTCATTATGTTCTATCTTACCAAGATATTAACTTCTTGTAATTCATCACTGAGAACATTTAAACATTACTTTAATTTTTTTATATTTACTTTGGACTAGTCCTAATTTTTTATCTTCATTTAATAATTCTTACATTTCTTCAAGCCCTGAAGCATTTTTTATAAAACAAACATCATCTGCAGAATCCTGATGATTTAAATAAATTCCATGTATTTTTAATCCTTTAAGCTTCCCATTTTAAGCTGTAAATAATTGATTGTAAAATTGTTGCAAAAAGTTTTGGAATATGGAATCACCGTTTCATTTCGTAATCTAATCACAGCTGTTACATTTTGATAAATATTCTCTAAAAATATCTTGAAGGTCCAAAGCTTTTAAATCATTGTGGGAATTCTTATAGAATCCAATGCTTTTCCACAAATTACAAAATCAAATACAATGACAATTCATATCCATAAGGTTTTTTCTATAATTTCTCTCAATATTTGGATGTGTTCAGTGTGTGGAACAAACCGCTTTTAAATCCAGCTTGTTCTTTTGGTTGATTAGAAATAGAAGTTTGCTGAAGATGAGTTGTAATTAACCGTAATAAGATTTTGTATAAAACTGATAAAATTCTGATAGATCTATAATTTTTAATATCTTCTTTAACACCTTTCTTAAATATCAATATTATTACTTCATTCTTCCAGTCAATTCTTACTCTTTAGCATTTAGACCAGTAGTCTCCAAAACATTTTTCACCATGCCCCATCTAAGCATCTCTAAAATCACAATATCCCCTGCCCTTACAACGTATAATTCTTATTATTCAAAAAGTAGTGAACCTCTATTCACTTGGAAAAAGATTAAAAGGCCATTAATGAAATGATAGTTAGAAATACAACGGAGTTTAGAATCACTTAACAATGAAGAGATAAGGAGTAAAGGCTATCTAAACAGAAAAGACACCGAGAAGATGGTGTGGAAAGAAAAATTTAAAAAAACATTCTCAGCTAAATTTATGAATAAGATACAATAACAATTAGCAGTCTTTCAAATTCGCTGTTAATCCCCCCCCCCCCCAAAAAAAAATTGGAAACCACTGATTTAGACATATGTCAACTATTTTTCTATCTCTTCTTCATAGATTAAATTGCATGATTCATCTCTTTATTTAAAATGCTTAGCGATTCAGAAGCTGTAGTAACTGTAGTGGTTTTTTTTATTTACCTTTATTTATTTCTGTCTCTAGTTCTGAATTATTGAGTTTTGTATAACTCACTAATTAATGATCATTTCCTGAGTTGAATCTATTAAGAACATTACAACTTGAAATACATTTATTTTCTGTTATCAAATTATAATTAAATTCTGCTGCAACTTCATTTGGATAATTTTATAACTATTTCTGTTTAGCATTTTTCTTAAATAAAAAAATTATTATATATAAATTTTCTTTTTCTGAACATTTTACAAGTCTGTGTCCTCTTCTTATTTTTATCATCATAGCAAATATATTCCCCCATACTTTCATCTTTCCATTCTTATCCAATTCTACCATTAAAGTCTCTCCTGATAATTTCAAAACATTGGTCTGATCAAAAGCATTTTGTACACGAATATAAAAATCTACTTCTTTGTCATAATGAAAACTTGCTAGGGCATAAACATGAATTATGTGCATTTAGTATTTACTATTAGACTGAAACTAACCCTGTTACTTTGTCCAATATACAACAAATCTCCACAATATTGTTCTTTCATATTTTATTTATAATGAATCTCTCTCCAATTATGCTTCCACTACTTGTGTATTTATAGACAATTACTTGTTTGCTTTTAAAGTCAATTGTCTCTTCATTTTTCCCTCTAACTATACAAAAGACCAATAATGTCAGATTTTTTTTTTTTTCATATGTCAAATGCGTTGACCAGGAAGCGAACCCGAGCCAGCTGCTTAGAAGTCAGCTATGCTAATCACTAGGCTACCAATGCTTGACTGTAATGTCAGATTTAATATTAAACAATTGCAGTTGTAGATAACAAGAATAAAAAGCTGTGATCAAAAATGCTAACCTGGATCTACAAGCAAGGGATTCTTAGGTGATACTTTTTATTTTCAATAGCCAATTGCTGCCTTGATTGACGATTTTTACAGTTTTCTGGGAATAAGAACTATAATTTAACCTTTTTTGTTATTCATTATAAATAAATAAAAAAGATAATTCACATCTTGACTTCAAGAAAATTCAAGTGATGTTTCAGTTAAGAACTATAAAGCAATTAGAAAAGAAATCACAGATGGTTTTTGATCCTTAATGAACTCTGAGGTTAAAAAACCAAATAAAGTGACGCATGTTGATGAGCAGCCTATGCATCTAATAGAAATAAAGGGTATTATACCTGTTTGAATATGCTGATTTAAAAAATATTTATGTCTTTGTATTAGATATACTTAAATAATTAAAACAGTAAACAATGTGATGAACTATGGCTTCTCCTTTCTCGGACTCAAGGAAACTCTCAGCCATTATTCCCAGAGATGCCTGATAGCCACCTTACCATCCCTCTTTCCATTCCCCTGTGATGAACTATGTTTTCTACTTTCTCGGAGTCAGGAAACTCTCAGCCATTATTCCTAGAGATACATGTTAGCCACCTTACCATCCCTCTTTCCATTCCCCACCCTAAGTTTTTCTCCATATTCTTCTCTATCCTGCTCCACCCCATTCCCACATCTTTATCTTTGTCCACTCTATGGCCTTTATATCTAAATCCCTCTAACTTTTTCCAAACCCAGCCTAAAAACCAATAACCCACTTTCTGTATAATCACTTTGTTTATATTTATTCTCCCACAAAGTTCCTTATTTGCATCCTTTCCGCTTGTAAGCATTTACATTCAATTAACAGATGTCTAATATTTTCTATGCCTTCCTTATATAACTTGCAGAATAAATCACCCACACTTCTCCATTTGTGTATATATTCCTTTATTGCTAATGATCCAATTTGAGCCTTAAACAGTAAACTACTTTCCTTGCTATTATTATAAATTAACTCGCACCCAATATTCTGTTTACTTCTATATATATTTAAACTCTTTTTACTCTCCGTTCTAGTTCTCTCTCTCTCTAATTCCCTATTTTTTATTAGTGCATCTACTCTTCTTCCTTGCCATTATAACCCTCAACAATTCTCCTAATACAATCATCCCACCTTTTGCATAAGTATACTAACATAAAAGTTTTTATCCAAATCTACTGCATACCATACTACCTTTCTTGCCCATCTTATTGCTTGTCCTTTATTCATAACCAAATTAAATACTATTTTGGCTATTCTCTTATTATCCATAAATTTGCAATCTACTGAACATTTTCATTTTACCTTTTGCATTCCTCATATAAAAACTTGACCATCCCATTTCTCCATGAATTGCCTCCTTTGCCGACCACACATCTGCATCTAATGCATATCTTCCTACTTCTCTTTGTACTTATAAGTAATCTAACACCTCTTTACTAACGCACAATGCATCATTACCATAAGTTAACCCTGCTGCTGCCATCCTTTCCATACATTTCTACCTACATTACATTTATTATATGGAAACTCTGTTAATTTCTTTATCAGTTCTTTTCTTCGCTTCCTTTATCAGATTTTCTCCCATTCATCTAAGCAATTTCTCTGATTATTTACAACAATTCCCAAATAGTTATATCTAGTCACCATATTTAACTTTATAGCTCCCAATAAAAATTATTTCTCTCCTCTTGCCCCAGCATTTATCATCATTACTTTTGATTTTACTTCACTAAATTTAACCTCATCTCTTTACGAATCGATGCGCACATCTTCAGTATAACTTCCATATCTTCCCTACTTTCTGTGCACAAGAACATATCAGCAGCAAATAAAAGACTTGATAATATATACACTCCCTTGTCATCTATTAATAATGGTATCTCTACCCTCTTCCTAATCTTTCTATTGTTCTCTCCATTTCTCTCAAATATAACAAGAACAAAATAGGTGACATAGGGCATCCATGTCTTAGTCCACCCCACTTTTATATATTTCCTAATTGATACGTATAATAATTATTTTTATACAATCTCCACTAAAGCTCCATTCATTCCCAAATTTACTAAACTTACCCATAATCTATTTATTCTCTCATATGCCTTCTCTATATCTATATAGATTATCTACTTGTATTCCTATTCATATCTACAAGTTGTGTGACTACAAATAAACTCGTCTCCTATACATTCCCAAATTTACTACTTACCCATAATCTATTTCTATTTACTCTATCACATGTCTTTTCTATATCTATAAAGACCATATATAACTGCCTACATGTATTCCTACTCATATCTATAAGTTGTGTGACCACAAACAAACCGTCTCCTATAGGTCTATCTGATCGAAAACCTCCTTGCATTTCTTCCACTATATTAAATTTCTTCCATCCATTTTGCCATTCTTCCAGCCATCATATATGCAAAAAGTTTATATAACATTGACCTTACCGATATCAGTCTATAAGTTTAACTTTCTATGATCCTAACCCTTTCCTTTAAATAGTAGCCTTACTCTTGTATTATTCCCACTATCTGGAAATTATCTCTTCTCTGTCATCTTATTAAAACATGATAATACATTTAAATTTTGTCCTATTTCCTAAATTCATCACCATGTCTGCTGCCCATTCATCTAAACCTCTTGCCTTTCCAATTTTTTCCTTGCCTCATTCAATTCATTTTCTGTAAATCTAATATTTCCATTACTATATGCTTTTATGTTTATTATCACTCTGTCTTTCACATCTATCCATTACATACTTATTTAAGATTGTCTCCAATTCTTGCCTAGAGCTACTCTTTTTCCTCATCATCTAGTAATACTATTTCTCTCTTTAAGCCAATAAACATCACATAACCACCTCCTCTTATCTTGTGTATAACTTGTTAAAACAGGCAAAACTCACTATATATATATAGTGAGTTTTGACTATTTCTCTTTTTCCTACATTCCTTCTTTCCAAAATTTTTTACTCGCATTTCTTCTACTTTTATTAATATCCTCCAATAATTTACTATTTAATTTCATTCTCTGTATATAATTATTTATTTTAGCCAACTTTTTTTTAAAATATATTTTTCCCATTTAATAATAACATCTTTTTCACTTTCTTTATTTTTAATAGCACATTTATATTCCCTGCATGCTTTTTTCCTCTCTTTTATACTTTTACTAATTCTTGTTATTCTCACTTAAAACCCTTATTTGCCACTTTTTCTACTTCACCATACCAGTCCTTATATTCACCCCCAATAAACTCTTCCATGATTTCTTCTACTTTTATTTTATAGTCTTCTAACTTATTCTTATCATTAGCAAAACTCTTTGTATAGTAGTGTCACCCAATGCATAAAATTTATATCTAGTGCCTCGTGTCATCCAATATCCCCAGACTGAATATCAGTACTGTATGAAGAGTTTGCTACTGTTTTGACAGCATATGTAAGCATAGGAAATAATGATCATGTGATGTTTTAATGGCTTTACTTAAACAATTATATCGTGAAAAAAAAAAGCATAGTAAATTTATTTAAATTGAAATAATGAATAAAAAATTTTAAATTAATAGAAACGGTAGATTATAAAAATGATCTAATTAATGAATTCCAAAGATAAAATACTATGTAAGAGTCAGGTTAGAATAAAAAGACAACTAAATATACCCATTCCTCCGCCTGTCCATTAAAGTTTGAAGATTTGCTATCTTAATATAAATCGAGCACTGATTATATATAGGTATGGAAGATGATGATCTGGATCAACTGATGAGTGCTGGTTCTCTTTTCACATGCATGTGGTCATGTGTATCAGTTGTATGATAGATTGGATAGCTGAAGGGAGTTTGAAAGTCTGGGTTCTAATCTCCTATAATTACAGCTAAACTCTATGAATGTAAAGTATTTAAATATTAAAGAGACTTATCCTACATTTTGATTGTATTATTATCAAAATCATGCGAGATAAGAGAAACTGAAAGATTTAAATTAGCTGCCAAAGCCTGAAAAAAGTTATACAATAATCATCATACTTATACTAAAGATCAATCTGCACCAGAAAAGATTTTAGGAAGCTTCTGTAGCCTGCTAAAATATATTGAATTAATACTACTAGCACATAATTATGCCATATTGAAGGAAAAAAAAACCGGTACCAGAAGTCCATCTCTCCACAGACTTTTTAATTTTATAGCTTTCTCAGTTATAAGTTCATTTAAATTGGCCATTTTAATATTTTATATTTTTCTATATCAAGTACATGCGTGCAATTAATATATACCTATTACGTGCACAGATAACATTATATGATAATATATATATATACTGAATCCGACCACTTGATGGCGATGTTTTTCACACAATGCACATCAAGATACCGTTTTAGCGGCCTAACTTACGGATAACACTACAACGGTGTTGTTTAGAGCTGTAACAGGCCACCTAGAGGGCGATGTATCCTATGATTACATAACGAAATACTACATCTATTGACTTGCAACAGTATTCCTCAAGTAAGCGTAACTCAACTCTTGCTATGGTCTGATTTGATGGCAGCCGTATTTGAAGGATGTGAAACTATCAAAAAATTCATTGTAGAAAAATTTTAAGAAAGTGTAGTGGATTTAGTATTACATATTAAGAATTGTCAGGCCATCACGTATGCTTACCCTACAATTTTGAACTGCACCCAACCTGAAAATGTTAGGGTTTTCAGCAGAGTTCTGCCAAATGCACGTTTACGTGTGAATCCATGCGAGAACAGTAAAATGTCGGCAGCAAGTGTTCAAAATTGTTTGAAGGGGAGTGAATTGCCAGCCACAGAAGTTGACGCTGTTGTGCTTTTTCAGAAAGAGAACATCGTCAGATGTGAAGCCATGCATTTGTAGGAGGAGCATGGTTTTAGTTAAGTACAGGATCTGGGGAATTCCATTGCCACTCCTACAAGCGTACCTGGGGTCTGCGTAAGAGAAGTTGGTTGAACGGTCCCAAAATCCCATTACTTACAGCTTTGAGGCTTATCTCCTATTGGAGTCAAACAAATCGTAACTCTCTGCCCCCCTAAAAAAAAAAAAAATGTTTTTTAAAAACGAACTGTTTAAGGCTTTTTGAAAAAGGCAAAAAATAAAGGAAGAACTTTTCGCTATCATATAAAGGTTTCGGTAGCGTAAATATTATTTTAAAAAAACCTCATAATAAGAAAATAAAAGACGATAATTAAAAATCAAACCAACCCCCCTCCACCCTCTAAAAACCAATTGTTGGTTTATTAAAAATGAATTGATTAATAAGGCTTTCCAAAAAAAAAAAAAAAAAAAAGCTCAAAATCAATAAAAAGTCGGTAATTTAAAAGCAAATCAACCCCCCCCTCTAATAATTCATATCTTTTGTTAATCTATCTCTTTATATGTATTCTATATTCGAACACATTTAAAATTAATATGCAAAGTTTCCAAGTACATCAGCAAAAGATACTAAAAGATGAGAATTAAAATTCAAACCAACCCCCTTCTACCCTCTAAAAACCAGCTGTTGGTTTATTAATTAAAACTGAATTGTTTAAGGTTTTAAAAAAGAAGCTCAAAATCCAAAAAAAGGTGATAATTTAAAAGCAACCCCCCCCCCCAATATAAAAACAAAGTGTTTGTTTATTAAAAAGGAAAAAAAAAAAACATAAGAGTTTTATGTATAGAAAGTGAAAACAAAAAAAATTTTTACGGTAGTAATCTGTAAAGAAAACGATGGCCTGTGAATCAGTATATTGATGTGCATTGGGCGAAAAACAACACCATCAAACGGTGGGGTTCAGTATACATACTATTATCCATTATTTCATTAATTGTTATCTTAAATATCTTAAGTTTTAGTCTATTAAACAAAAGGAATTTTTATTAGAAAAGAAACATTTTTTTTTGTTTTCAGTTACTTTAATAAAACTAGAGAACAAAATATCTTTAATTTAATTAAAGAGCGAAGAATATTCACTTGAGGATCCGAATAATGGCTGACACTCTAGTTTAAAATACTGTGTGACTAATAATGTCTTTAAGTATTCCAAACAGAGGAAGTTCATATGTGTCATTCACCCATGTGAATCAATTATTTATACATTGGAAGATCATCATCATCATTTCCATACCCAGGATCTCCATTTAATCACCATCATAAGTAGCTTTCATATAATGTAGATAGCTATTCAATTAGGAGACTAAATAGATGAATAATAGCATCATCCCATTATCATTAGATCATCATTGCCATATTTTTCTGTTACACTATACAATCAGTACAATTCTGAAGTAGGTCAGTAACTATATATTTTAGAGATTTCATTAGCAAGCTATCTACAACCTTTGTTTTTTTAAACAAAAAATTTGATTCCAATAATATAGCAAAATAAATTTTCTCCAGGATTCTTCCAATTTATACTTACCCATTATATATATAATAAATTTTAAAGGACTATGGAGCAAATTAGTGGACATCAGTTCTGTGGTACTAAAAATACTTACAACTTAATTACCATTGCTATCACAGGAATCCGTAAGCTAAATGTAAAAATTTTTTAAAACACTCAACTCAAAATATCACTAATTTGATGATGAGAATATTTTTCCATTTTAGAGACAACCTATTTGTCATAAGTATCTTTAAAAGTGATGTTCATCTTTTATTTTTTAAAGGGATGATATTTATGAATTATTTATCTCTTTCCCGTTAAGATTGCTACATTATCATAGATGTAATACCGCGGCAGGATTTGAATTTTGAACTATAAATAGTAACTAATATATGCAAAAAAAAAATCAAACTACATACATGGAGAAATAAACACTAAATTTATAAAAATTTCTTACCATGAACAGTAATACGAGCTTTCTGAGAATAAGCAGAGCCGAAGTTATTTGTAATAACACATTGATAGCGTCCTTCATCTTCATCCTGAATATTCCACAATCGTAAATTACTAGTAATTTCTGTTAATGTTCCATCTTTAGTTCGAGCGTAATTTTCGATATTGTTGGTACTCAATAACTGAAATTAGACAGAAAGCATAAATTGATTTTATAAAGGTAAAAAAAAGTTCATAATATTAAAATTCCTATATTTAAATGTAAGCACTTACCACATTATCTTTTTTCCATTGAACTATCATATTAGAATCACTACTACTAGCTGCAATACAGATCAGACTTGTATTGCTCGCTTTTAATGCAATACGAGTTTCAGGTTCTAGTGTAATATACGGTTTGGGGAAATCGTCTGGATAGAAAAATAAAATATAAGTTTAATTAAGTGATTTAAAAACTAGCAACAACATTAATTGATTAAAAAGAAATTAGTTTCATTAATCAAGTATTATGTTTGATAGAGAATGTTATTACGTAAAGCATTCATTAACAAGTTTCAAACAGGATTAAAAAAAGCAACTTAAAATGTATTCAGAAATAATCTTTCCTGAAAGTTTCGTAATTTTAATACCTAATTTGTGAACAAGGAATTAAATTTTCACACACACACTTCCCTTTACCTTCTATACATATATAATGGTTTTCAATTTTTTTATTTAAAGTATTCTTCTGAACTACAGTTAATTTTTAAAAGATATTTATCTTTATTAATAAGTTAATATGAAATGTAAGAAATTGATATACTGATCATATATTTTGCAAGTTTGAATAATCTTCTAGAAATAATAACTACTGTTTTAAATGGATAACAAAAAGAAAACAGCAGTAGCTACCATTGAATACTCCATTTTTCAAATACTAAACTATAAAATCCCAAATATTACATGATTTCTTTAGCTTCATTCTACAATAGAACCATCTTATACACACATATATTTCCCAAAAGTCAATGATGCCTGTACTTAACTTAAAACTGAATTCACTATAAATAGTTACTGACATTCCCCCAAAAATCAAGTCATATCTCACATGACCTAATTTAAACAAGCTTGTATTACAAATGTTATATAAAGAGCTTGCAAATAAGCTTTTAAAAAGGTTTGCAGAATCTAATGCTCAAATATCCTAGCCCTCGCTGAGGAAGCCAGTAGCAAAAACCGGTCTGGCGTTAGGGATGTTCTGCAAAACTTGTTAAGAGCTTATTTGCGAGCTCTTTATATAACATTAATAATAGTTACTGACAAAATATTAAATGTACATAACCATACAAGCAAGTTGATTTGAATTTAAATTTTCATGGTGTAATGAGGAAAAAGTAACAGCTAAATGCCTGCTGTGAAAAGCAACGTTGCTCCCCATTGAAAAACAATGACCAGAAACAAACAAGATTTGTTTAGCATATTAAAAAAAAAAAGGAATTACGAAGATGATCGATTCAGAAAAGAAGATTTCTGCTGATAGTTATGATAATGGGAGTTTTTTAGTTCCTCTAAAAAAATACTTGTTTAACAACGGAACTTGTGAATAAAATTTACGATACAAATTACACATATCCTAAACAGAAGCTAGTTACTATGCATTGCACAATTTTTGTCTGTATTTTAAGTACTTTGCTTGGATGAGTGCTATGATCAAGTATTAACATTCGATCACCGTGATATTGGATTATTTGCTGGTATTTTAACACAAATTCAGCATATCAATGTTTACATTACTGAATGCACTTCAATTTTAATAAAAATTGAATTTTATAAAAGCTGTTCTCTTTTTAACTTGGAACTTGTCAAAATAATTTTGGATTTTCATTTAGTCTATGCATATGTGTTTATTTTAAATATGCTAATGGGTAAAGGATGTTTACACACAACTTTTCAATCTATATGGTTGAAAACTATTTTTATTAATAGTATTGTCTGCAATCAAAACCTTTTAAAAGATAAATCAGTTTGCTGCATTTCCTTCATTGTGTATTTTTTAGCTTCGTCAGACACAAACTTTCCAATTTAAGTACATAATAGATATCTTATAAAAATAAAGGTTGTATTCTCATCCTTGGTGTTCGCCTTCAGATGGCGTTGACGCTAATCAAAAACATATACATATAACGATTTCGGGCCGGACCTAAATGATCGATTTGATCTAAAAAGATCTGATTTCTTAGATTTGTAATAAAATATTCTACTAACTAATACTATTATATGATGTTAGTTTTTTTTTCATTTTTGTAAATGTTTATTAATCTTATCTTGTTTTTGAGTTTGTTTGTGTATGTCTTTAAAGTTATGGTGTTTTTCTAATTTTTTTTTTTTTGACTTTACGTGTGCCTTTTTTAAGTTACGGTCTTTTTTTTTTTTTTTTTGCAAGAGTAAATCAATAATTTTATTCAAAGGCAAGATGTAATAACTAAATGTTTATTATTCTTATCTTGTTTTTAAGTTTGTGTGTGTATCTTTAAAGTTACGGGGCTTTTTCGAATTTTTTTTTGGACTTTAGGTGTGTCTTTTTAAAGTTACGGTACTTTTTTTGCAAGAGTAAATCAATAATTTGATTCAAAAGCAAGACGTAATAAGTCAATGTTTATTAATCTTAGATTGTTTTTGAGTTTGTGTGTGTCTTTAAAGTTACGAGGCTTTTTCTCATTTTTTTTTTTTTGGACTTTATGTGTGTCTTTTTTTTTAAAGTTACGGTATTTTTGGTCAAGAGTAAATCAATCATTTTATTAAAAAAGCAAGAGGTAATTCTAAATCTATCAAAAGTAACGTAATTTATATACTACAATTTAGAATTGATACCTGACTACTATTAGTAAGGACCGTCATTAAAAGTCTCGATTGAAAAATGACACCCGACTTAATTTCCGTTTTCTTTTTTTTGGACGGGGTACGGACAGTAATAAATCAGAAAGTGAGTTGTTTTTGTTAAGTCTGTCTATATAAAAAGGGTACCGTTATTGAAATACTAAATTTAAAAATGATAGCCGACTAATTTGCGTTTCCTTTGACAGTAATTAATCAGAAAGTGGGTTTCTTTTTTTTTGGTAAATCTTGTGTATATATAAAAACAAACAAACCGTAATTCAAAGACTCCATTGAAAAAAATCAAACCCCGTTGAATTTGCTTTTTTTTTAAAGACAGTAATTAATCAGGAACTGGGTTGTTTTTGTTAGTGTGTAGATATAAAAACTAATCTTATTTTGAAATAATAAATGTAACAAAACAAAAAAAAAAATAATAATACCCGACTAATTTTATTTTTCGGACAAGTAATTCCTAATAATTAGACAGTGGGTTGTTTTTATTTGTGCGTATATATATAGCGAAAGTAACTGGTCACGAAAGAATTCTCGCGAAAACGGTACTTTTCGCGTGATCCTTTAATTTTTTTTCCCTTTCGCACCCTTAAAAGCAATTTTTGAGGGTTACCCCTTCGTAATGGAATCTTCAGGACATTATTACTAAACTTACAACAGTAAACTAAGTTACAACACATTAAAAAAAATAGACGTCTTATCAAATTTAAAAAAACTACGACTGCTTCAAAGACACACACTCTCACACGAAACTACAAAGAAAATAGATATTCTACTATTACGAGAAAATGATGAACAAAATCAACTACTATGGCAGCCGATCAAGGCATTTCTTTCTCTTTGCTTTTAGCATAGAAAAAAAGGCCATAACCGTCGGGAACTCTTTCTGTGTTTTATCATAGAAAGAAGTCTCTTTGTGTTGGCTTCTGTCGCCGTCACCTCCTCCGTCCAACATAACGTGAGGACTTTTCTGCGTTTATAACGTAGAAAAATTCCTCTTTGGTTGGGTGAAGGCCGGTAAAACGGT
Organism: Epiperipatus broadwayi; assembly: GCA_028023455.1. Taxonomy (NCBI): domain Eukaryota; kingdom Metazoa; phylum Onychophora; class Udeonychophora; order Euonychophora; family Peripatidae; genus Epiperipatus; species Epiperipatus broadwayi. The sequence continues at coordinate 223,695 of JAQFVV010012596.1, forward strand.
ATATTTCTAGGAATTTACCTAGAAGTAGCGACATCTGAAGGCGAACACCAAGGATGAGAAAACAACCAAAATAAATAGCTGATATTTCAGTAAAATCATAACATGACTTCTACAGAATTTATATTGCCTTAAATTGTAAAAATGAGCAATATAATGGTAGAACTATAAACTTCTAAAGACGATTTATTATTTGTAATAATTGAAAAAAAAACCACTATAATTCCCAGCAGTCTTCCCAGATGATCCCTGCATAAGGTTGCCAAGCTTAAGAGGATAGTCAAGCCACAAATGATATGATTGATACCACATTACACTGATCATGATTGCTTAAATAACAACAGCTACACATATGACCAAAGACAAAACTTTACAGTTCACAATATTTCAGGATAATTCATCTTCATCATATATACCAATATTTATCTATAACACTCGCAATAGATTCAGATGCATCACTGGCTAGATTGATCTCTATAAGGATACTTTACTGGATGATGTTTGCAAGGTTCTCTGTGACGCTTTATAATTACTCAAAAAATATGTCACATTAGCAAATATTTTAACATAATATAGAAAATATAGAATAAAAATACACACCAACGCTTTTTTTAAATTTTTTATTTTATAGATAGAACTGGCAGTACCCATTAAGAAAGTCATCATTATCATCAACCATTATCAATCCATTGCAGGATGAAGGTCTCTCCAAGTCCAATCCATCTTCTCTGATCTTCAGACTCTCTTCTGCACATCACTCCCACACACTTTCTTATTTCATTCATTCATCTCACATGAGAACTCTTTCTAAGTCTTTTACAATTTCTTGGAATCCAATTTAATATTTCAATCATCTAGCTATTATCATCTCTTCTAGCAATGTGCTAGCCCAGCAACACCTGTTTGTTCTCTTATTCATTATTGTGTTTTCGATCTCTTCTAGTTACTCCTAACATGGATCTCTCCATATTTTTTTTGGATAGTTTGAAGAGCTCTCCATATTTTTTTTTGGATGGTTCGAAGTCTTTATGTATTGCTTTTCTATTAAGTGTCTAAATCTCAGATTCATAGGTATATTTATTAAAAACCTTCCTTTTCAAACACATAAGCAAATTTCCTTTTAAGATCAAGTTATTTCTGCCAAAAGCACTCCAACCAAGTTTAATTCTATGATTAATTTCATCCATTATGTTTCCATCTGTAGTAATAATCTGACCAAGATATTTGTAGTTGTTCAATTTCTTCTAACCCATCATTATCAATCTTTATTTCGATCTTTTGACAAAATCCATTGAACATTACTTTAGTCTTTTAACATTCACCTTTAATCCTACTTTCATTTGATAACTCTTGCAACCTTTTCTGAAGCTCTGAAGCATTAATTGCAAAAACAACTACATCATCTGAAAAATTTAAATGATTTAAATAATCTCCATTTACTTTTATTCCTTTAGCTTCCCATTTTAATCCACAAAATACTTTTACAGCACTGCTATAAAAAGTTTTGGAGATATGGAATGACACTGTCTTACACCCTTCTCAATGTTAACATTCCTAGTATCATTATGTAAGCTAATTGTTGCTGTTGCATTTTTATAAATATTTTTCAAAATATGACAATATCCTGGGTCTATATCGTGATGCTTCAATACTTTAATCACTGAAGAAATGCTTATAGAATCAAATGCCTTTTCATAATCTACATATCCAAAGCATAATGGCAACTCATATTCATTTGTCCTTTCTATAACTTCTCTCAATACTTGGATGTGATCCATTGTATTAAAACCCCTTTTAAATCCAGTTTATTCTTTTGGTTAGTTAAAATCCAAAGTTCGCTGTAGACGAGTTGTAAATATTTTAGTAAAACTTTTATACAGAACTGATAAAAGAATGATAGATCTGTAATTTCTAATATTATCTTTATCACTTTTTTTAAATATTAATACTGCATTCTTCCAATTATCTGGTACATCTTTACCATTTAGACATTTGGTATATAATTTTGACAAAATTTTTTCTATCAGGTTAAAAGTAAGTCTAAGAATAACGTTTGCTAAAAACTAAAATATGGGAGAATTTTTGAAAATTGCTGAACTGCTTCAAAATCAACAATTTCAAGAATAATGCCCACGTTCAAGAGAAAAATAAGAGTTGGATAATGAGTGACTTGAGCATATTATACCATCAGATGATTAATCAGTTAAATTTTTTCAATTGCTAAAAGATTTTATTACAGGCAAACATTAAAAAAATCCTATCAATCAGAATGCCTCCTCTCAGCCATGTTAAGACTTCACTTCTTTAAATTGTATAACTTTTATGCATAGGCAACTGAAGATTATTTGAATACTTTGGACAAGCACATACAAACACTGTTAACAGAGTCGCCTTTCAAAATTGACATCCATGCAATTAAACATGGATTTGAGAGAAAATGGAATGATGTTACACATTCTCTACAACCTTTCCAAATCAAGAATTCCAAATCTCTAGATTGTGAAACTACTGAATCTCTGTAGATCATTTTTGAATAATAAGTGAAAGATTTATATACTTCATTAATCTGTGTAGAATACAAACAGTTCTTGATATAGATATTAGAGTTACAATGTACTAATAAACAAATCAAAGATGTTCCCATCATTATATTCAACCATCCTTACATATATACTAGCTAATAGCAGGATGCTTATTTCATTATTAACGATAATTAAACAATAACGCAACAAGTTACAAAAAAAAAAATCTCTCCTAGGAAGAAAAGTTCTCAAATTTATTAAAAATTAAACCTATTTAGATTAATTTCAAAAGTATTACTCACCGCATGTAAATTCAGACAGAGGAATGCTAAAAATACTTTTCCCTTTAAGCCATTCTGGATGATCACATTTTGCAGTAACTGAATTCTGAAACCCAGCCGAAGTAAGCCATTCTGGAAGCCATTGCAGCTGACAATCGCATAATAAACTGGTAGAATTTAAATGCCTAGAAAAAAATTACACAAACAAATTAGACGAGTTTGAATTATTTACTTTTGGAAGAATTGCTTTTCTTAAATAATGCATGTAAATTGTATATTCAATAGATTAATTAAAAAAAAAAAAAAATTACTGGGAGATGAAAGGTGTCAATTACATTATTTTTATTTACAACCCTAGCAAAGTGATTAAATTACAAACTTGCCTTGTTATTTAAATAAATAATTGAGCCATTTCATTAGGAGGAATTTTCTTTATACATACATTTATCAATCATTTCTCAAAATCATTCACACATACACAAGCACAATAAAATAAACACACTTAATATTTTCCAAAAATAATATATTGTGGAAGCAATTAAAATATATCATTAAAAATACGTGAACACAATTTTTTTATAAATCTTTGTTAAAATAATATATACAATCCTATGAAAAATAACTATTGACGTAAAAAAAAAAAAGGCATAAGATTTTGCTCAAGAGTTCATAAGAAATTCGAGCACCAGAATCAATCCTGGGATCTACTAATCCAAAGTCGGATGTTCTATCAAAAAACAGAGTAGGGTAAATATTGAAGTAAAAACAATGATCAGATTGTTAGGATGTATTAGCATATCTATCTTCTATGCCTGCAACTTAAACTTTGAATTCTGATTGGTGAACAATGGAATTTTTTTTTTTTAAATTCATAAGCAATCTCTAGGATTTTTCTTTCAGTAGTCATCAAGTATTGATCAGTAAATGTGAATCAAGATAAAAATTTCAGATTATTTGAGTTAAGTTGATACAATGACTGCAAATACAAAAATATATCACCAATATAAATCAGTTATCATTTGTAATAGGAAAGTGTCATATTTCAAGAGGTACAGAATTCACCTTCTTTAAGAAGCTTAATGGAAAATAAAATGGAGAAAATAAGCTTATTAGATAAAATTCAGGAACCATTTTATCTAGAAATTATAACTATTTTAATAAAACTGACAGAAAAAAAACATTATATCTTTTTTACTTTTTAGTTACAATATTTGAAAGATTTTGATTGTTATTACTTGGAATAATTAAAATGTACATAAACTTTCCAAATTTGATGGTTGTGGTAGTATAAATCAGTTGTTGTTTTGATTTTTATTATCTAGAACATTTTAATATACTTTGGACAATAATGAGGTAAAATAAAGAGCCAATGGAATTTTAATAAACTATACACACAAAGAAAGAAAAACAATGTTTTGATGCATATTACATAGTGGTAATATTCGAAATATTTATTAAATGTTTATGCTAATATAAATTCATGCATAATGTAGATAATCAATAAAAAAAATTTTGGACTGTTCGCAATACTAATAATTATATCTTTCATACTTTTTTAAAAAAATAATAAAAATATTTCATATTATAAATATTATTTTGTTTTGCACACATTCGTGAATAGAACATCAAGACATTTTTAAAAAAATTGTTTTGACTAAAGATAAAAAATTATGATTGTTTTTTAAGTTTTAGAAGTTATCGAGAGCTGTTTTTAATTTATGATAGATATTTAAAAATAATGTCTAATAGATATTTAAAAATATATGATTATTTACTTTGCATTAAAAAAAAAGACTTTTCAATCATAATTGGGGTTTTTATATTTAACTCAAAATAAAATTTGCATAGGGGGTCTAAAAATTAATTAAGTCAATTTCCACACAAATTTTATTTGAAGTTAAACATAAAACCCCCAATTATGGTTGAAAAAACAATTATTGTTATTCATTTTTTTTTAGTGCAAAGTAAATAAAAGCATTTATTTTAAAATGTTTTTATATTATATCTATTATTTAGTTTTTAGCATTCAAGATTGAAAGTAAAATTATAAGCCAACTTTTACAGTCAAAACAAAACATATGTTTAAAAAAATAGATCTTTTATAATCAAGATTTATTTATTTCAATTTTAAAAGATTGTTAAAATAAATACTCTCTCATATACAGTGATAACCACATATTTTAAATTTGATATCACATCTGCCCACTGCTCTGGATTTAAGAAACTAAGTTACCTACCTAAAATATTTTAATGCCATATTGCATTGCCAGTGATTTATATCAAATGTAACAAATTTGAACAAATTTATTAAAACTCGATTTTAAAATTTTATTCTAACTTAAAGAAGTGTTTAACCGAAACAAATAAACAAACAATCAAACAGAGATTATAACTTAAATAAAAGCATTTAATAAAAAATTATAAATTGTAACAGTTGAATTCATTTTTAAAGTGGTGAGTGTAAAAATTCATGTGGGATGTTGAGGTTTAAATATTATTGAAAGTTTATTGCATATGATAAGTTTTCTAAAGCATTTATTATAATTCGTTCTATTTGATATGCATATCAAAAAGGTGAAATGCATAAAATTACTAAATTGTATCTATTGAAATTTTTTTAAATATTTGATATACAGTCATCACTTGATAATAATCGAGTAAAACTAATAAAACAATAACAATTTTACAAGTTTTGAAAAATCTGCATGAAAAAATTAATCATTTCATTTTTGAAACACTTGGCAATATTATACTAATCAATAAATATTTTTCTAAATGATTGAGAAATCTGCATTAAGAACAATTTTTAAAGAGTAAAGGAGAAATTTATTTGGCTAAATATTCAATTCTTAAAGATTAACAAATATATTATTACAAAACTGATAAAAGTTCAATAGAAGAGATTCATATCTAATACTCTACCCGCTATCTATATCCTTATTGTAATAAAAATTTCCAAAAGTATCTTTTATTATATTTGTTATTCATTAAGTTAAGAAATTCAACCAAGATATATTTTCTATTGGAATAAACAAATTAACCTTTGCTGCAATCTTTCAACCATTACTAATAGTTGCCGCCTTTGTCTCTAAGCATTGATATCATTTGCATTATATTTTACTTTTTAGTTATTATTTGGATTTTAGGCTTAGTACTGTGGATAATAATAACAACATTATTGTTTTACTAAAAAAAGTTTTAATACAACTAGTTATATTAATACAATTGTCCATTTAATATATTCTGTTGTACGTTACTACATTGTTTACATCAATCGTTTACCAAATATTTGTTTTCTTTGTAAATAATTAACAAATAATATTTTATTCTAATATCAAAATTTCTAAAATATTATTTCATGCATTATCTAAAAATTAATTGTGTTAAGAAAATACTTACAGTTCTTGCAAAGTTTTCATTGTTGAGAAAGCATTGCTTTGAATAGAAGTAATGGCATTATCAGTCAAATCAAGTTGTTTTAAGCCATCCAGTCCTACAAAAGCTCGTTTAGCAATTGATTTAATATGGTTGTTGTCCAGCCCTAAACGGTTCAATTGTTGTAAACCTGCAAATGCTCCATTCATATCCTCAATAGTCCAGGAGATCTCATTCTTATTCAATTCTCTATATAAAGAGGAAGGGGGAAAAAACGTATACATGAGTAATGCTTCCAAGTCTTAATCTAATAGTTGTATAACTAAACATGCATAAAAATCACAAATCATATCCAGGTTTTAAAAAAGCCATGATAAAAAACTATATTTAAAGTAAAAAAAAACACTCAGTTATTATGCAGTTAAAAGTAACAAAATCATAAATAAATGAAAATATATCCAAACATGACTTATTTATTTAAAATGCAATTTGGATTTTAATGCAAATCCAGTTATTGCTCTAATAATAAGAACATTCAAATGGCTTTATAGTTCGAGAGTTCGTAAAAAGTTCAAGGGCCAGAGTGCCAAAATTGATCCTAGGAGTCCACATTCCAATTTGATACTGTGCCTACTGCACTAAATTGCACTCCTAAAATGAATATATATAACTATTCTTAGCTGGTGGTAGTAAATGTCATAAAAATAATTGGAATGATCATATTAGTGTCAATATATTGTTCACAAAACAAAAGTACAACTGTAACATGATACAGCATTTGCCGCTAGCAGCGAGATGTTTTAAATTTCCAAATATTTTAAGTCATAGCTTAACCTTATCTTTACGTCTACATAGTTTAAAATTATCAGCTAATGAAATAAGTTGAATTTCGTTCAATTGGTAGTCATTAATTTAATTTTTAATTATTTTCACTATTTACTACATAATTATTTGACTGAATTTGCTCAAATCTGTAAAATTCCCTAATCTAAAAAAAGCCAAGAACTAAGGATTTCAGAATAACTATATTAGCTAATCTGTAAAAGTTTATAAAATGATTTTTTGATTATTTTTTTTTCTTCTCATGTGTCATAGCATCGGCCGGGAAGCGAACCCGCTAACCTTGGACAACTGATTGTTAGGCAGCTGTGCTGACCTCTCGACCGAGATATTAAGTCTAATTTTCAAAATAATTTGCAAAAATTTATTCTTTCCTTTCTACATGCAAAATTTTCTCTAGATTTATAAATATTTTCAGGAGTTTAGTTCAATATTATCTAATTTCTTCACACAATGAATAAATTACCAATTATTAAGAATCAAAATAATTTTTTGTTATTATTGTTCATGAATTCTGCCTTTTTATATATACATGAGTGCATTAAGTTCTTAGCCTGAAGGCAACCAAATCACCAAAAATCTACTGACAATAGCACTAACAAGTAATAATATTTTGTGTTAGGTGGTAATATTTATAAATACACACATATGTAAATAAAGATATTTATCTAAGTTATCTGATGAAAGCAAGTTTTAATATTCCAAAAAAATTTCTTGACAAGCAGTAAATATTTAATTATCATTAGCAAAAATTATCAGTGTTTTTCAGTATCTATAAAGATTATTTAAATCCAGTAATTATAATGGAAATGCGGTACACTTGTAAGTTTAGTAAACTGAACACAACTCGTAAAGATGAACATTTGTAATTAATATTGTTCAATATCAGATTAATAGTGTTTTATATTTATAAGTTGACTTCAATTTTATTTATGTACCACGAAAGTGTACTATATTTTCATTATATACAATATATTATAAATAGAGTTAGTTCATGAATAAATATTATTAAAATAATATTTAAAAGCTTTTAATAAGAAATATATATGAAAAGTATTTGCTTACAGAATTTGTAGCGAAGAAAGACCTCTAAATGCACCATCATCAATAAGTGATATTTTATTGTAGTCTAAGTATAAATACTGTAAATATTGAAGTTTAGCAAAAGTTCCTTCTCGAATAGCATCTAAATTGTTATGAGTTAAATCACTAAAAAAAAAAAAGTAGTATATATATAATTTATGATTAAAGCATGAATTGATAAATTCAAATATAAATATTTTATCTATTTAAAAAAAAAAAAAGCAAAACTAATACTTGAAAAATATTAAAATTGAATTGATTCATTTTAAATACTTACAGTTCCCATAACTGTTGACTAAATTCCCAACTTTCAGGATCAATGGAGTCAATTCTATTATGATTCAAAGATAACTGTTTAAGAGAATTCAGTCCATATAACCAACCTTTAGAAATTTTGGAAATGTTGTTATAATCTAATTGCCTGTCCAAAAAAAAAAAACAAAAAAACACATGTATATAAAGAATTGTAGAAACCAATAATTATTAAATATAGAAAGAAAAAAAAAATAATATTAATGGAATTGTAAGCTCAAACATTTGGATAGATTGAGAAACAAAAGCATTAAAAATGCAAACAATATTTTAATAACTATTCAATGAAATAAAGTTCATGATTAAAAAAAAGATGGTAATAAAAATCTAATTATTAAACATGCATTTAATAAAAGAAAAGTATAATGCTAAGAATAATTAAAATAAGATAATATTTAGTGGTAAAAATAAAAATTAATAAATAAAATTTGATATCAATCAACAGTTTAAAAAAAAGTGTAAAAGAGAAGGAAAGGGACTAGGAAGAATATATGCTTAAAAAGATTTAAAGTAAATAAATAAGAAATAAAGCATATTGCAACTTATTAATACGCACAAAAAATAATAAATTAAATACATAAAATAAAAGGCTGTGTACAAAGAAAGATCGATAAAATAAGTTATATCATAAATCAGAAAACAGCCCCCTAAAGTGGTATAGTGAAAATGACATTACAAAAATATTATTCATTATTGGATAATTAATGACTAATAAAAATTATTAATATACTTTCATTAAGTGATTTGTGTCAAAGTTGTGAGGGCAACACATTTGACATTTATCAGTTAAACAGTAGTGATTTTCTATCTATATATACATACTGAACAATAATAAAGATATATGTAAGAGATTATGGTATGGGCCAACTAATGAGTGTTGGTTCAACACAAAATGTGTATCTTGGGGATTATAAATCTTTTCCACATGTTTCTGGTCATATGTTTATGACTACATCCCTATACAAGATGTTAAAAGCTAATAAAAACCAGTCCCCACCTTGTGTGAGAGGGATGTAGTGAAAATTACATTACAGAAATATTCATTATTGGAAAATCTCTAGTCTAATGAATGACTAATAAGAATGTAAAATAGGGTATTTATTTTCCAATGTAATAATCATTAATATATTTTTCTCATTCTATCATTTCATATAAATGAAGTTTATATATTAATTAAAGGAAATTTTAATCATCTGTAAATAAATTATGACTATTAAATGTACACCTGGGTCTCCTTTTATGCGGTAGATGGGTTCCACAGAAAGCCCACATTAAAAAAAATCGCACAAAAATAGACTTAACTTACCTTGAAAAATGGGGGATAGGTTCTGTATTTTTCAGAATTCGCATAAAAGCAAAGCAACAAGAAAAAAATTACTTTAAAATTCACATTAAAAAAATAAGCAAATAAAGTATGACTAATAAAAAATTTCAAATATTTGAAAAAAATTAATACAAGACAAACTTTTTTTACTTTTTTTATTAACTACAGTATTTAATTTTACATTTTTCATACATATTTTAATCATTACCGTTAGCGCTCGTTTGTAAACTGGTAAATCAGACTCGATGTGATGTATTGTGGCTTCTCCTTAAATGAAGTCAAGAATCTCTCAGCAATTATGCCCAGAAAAACCTGTTAGCCATTTTATTTATTCGTGATGTGATGTACAACTAGTGCCACTTTTAGTTTTGTGCTGTGTTAATGGTTTTCTGTTTCTATATTAAAAAAATGGGATCGCAATCAAAACAAAAAGATTATACATTATCATTAGAAAGATTATTTTCACTTTATAAAATCTTCATTTTTTTATTTTAAAAATCTAAAAGATTATTTATTTCTGTTATTATAACAAAATATGGTTCAAAAGTTTAAATTTTTTGAATATTTATTGCGATATTTTTATATGTAAGTATAAATCTATTATTATTATTTACTCATTAGTATAAATAGGTTATTTACATAGAAGCTAAAATTCTAAACACAGCTTCAGGCCATATTCACATTAGCTGCTAATATAAAGTTATATTTTTGAAAGAAAAAAAAAGTATTTCAAGTCAAAATAAGTTATAAATAATTTAAATTTCTTGATATCTAATAAATATAGTGAAATATGAAAGATATTAAGAAGAAACATGAATCGCGTAACTTCAAAATTGCATTAAAATAATCAGCATAAAATGAGACCCAGGTGTATAACATTAAAGAACATAAATTTATTCATGAAGCAAATAAATCTGAATGCATTATTACAATAGTCCCAAAGAACTAGAAAGTTTATTAAAAATGATTCTTATTGTAATAATCCATTGGATCTAATCAGTTTATATTCTCAGTACACCTGGGTCTCGTTTTATGAAGATTATTTTAATGCGATTTTGAAGTTATGCGATTTATGTTTCTTCTTAATATCCTTCATATTTCAATATATTTATTAGATATCAAGAAATTTAAATTATTAATAACTTATTTTGATTTGAAATACTTTTTTTTTTTTCAAAAATATAACATTATATTAGCAGCTTATGTTAATATGGCCTGAAGCTGTATTTAGAATCTTAGCTTCTATGTAAATAACCTACTTATACTAATGAGTAAATAATAATAATAGATTTATACTGTATGTATAAAAATATCGCAATAAATATTCAAAAATTTTAAAACCTTTAAAACGTATTTTGTTAGATATTAACAGAAATAAATATTTTTTTAGATTTTTAAAATAAATAATAACGAAGATTTTATAAACTGAAAATAATTTTTCTAATGATAATGTCCAATCTTTTTGTGCGATCTCATTTTTTAAAGATAGAAACAGCACAAGACTGGAAGTGGCGCTACTTGTACATCACGTCACGAATCTGATTTCTTACTAGTTCACAAACGAACGCATATTGTAAAAAAGCGGTAATGATTAAAATATGCATGAAAAAATGTAAAATTAAATACTGTAGTTAATAAAAAAAGTAAAAAAGTTTGTCCTATATTAATTTTTTTCATATATTTGAAATTTTTTATTAGTCATACTTTATTTCCTTATTTTTTTAATGCGAATTTTAAAGTAATTTTTCCTTGTTGCTTTGCTTTTATGCCAATTTCTGAAAATTACGGGAACCTACCCCCCCATTTTTCAAGGTAAGTTAGTTTATTTTTGTGCGCATTTTCTGAGGAACCTATCTACCGCATAAAACGAGACCCAGGTGTATATACATATATGTTATATTAATTATGGGTTATTAAAATTATTAGAATTTTCATTGTAATTATTATGTGAAACTGTAAGCTGGCTTGATTAATATTACAAAAATTACCGATAATATAAAGTTTTGGTCTTTTTGAGCATTTTCCACATGATAATGTGGAGGTTAGATGAATGTGACCACCTTTTGTGTGACTAATAAATACACTGCGTACTGATATGAGAAAAATGATATTATTTTGAAAGTTTGTCAAAACATGATTCTTTGGGAATATGATTTGTAAATTATTTTAATAATGTATCCGGACTTAGTTATAGCTTGAATAAGTTTATTTTAAAAAGATAATACTTTGTTTTGTATATCTGTGAATACTATATAAATATTTTGTATGGCTATTAATAAATTTTTACAATCTGAATCAAAAATATCCACATCAATAAAACTAAATTATAAGTATACTGCAATTAAGACTTGTATTCCAAACAACTGATCTATATATTAAAATAGAAAGAATCAAAGAAATAATTTATAATTAATAAAATCATCTATAATTTTAAAACCACTATTTCAATGTGATAATGTAAAGACCCAGTACTTGCAAATAAAATACCAATCTTTTTGAAAGACTACTGACAATAGTTAATACTTCTAATATGTTTGATTAATACAATAATTTACTTATATTAATTATATGAAATTTTTAAGTAGAAAAATGTAGTTAAACACAACATATATTAAAAATATATTTTATTTAAATTAGTTTTTTGCTATATTACTAGTTCTCTTTAGAAAAATAGTAAAACAGGTTTGATATAAAATTTAAAAATTATAATTATGTAATACATATATCTAAATAACAGCAGTGAGTGAAACAAAAAAGTATTACATATGTTTTTATCATGTATAATTATTTTACAACAAATTATATATACAAAAGTGAGTGTGTAAGTAAGCATATTCACACACAAAATTATACGTATCTAATCCACGTGCATACAAAAAATATAAGCATATAATACATCCACCAAATATATAATACTTATATATGTAAATATACACTGTTTAAAACATATTATATGTAAGCATAAAACTTTGCATGACAAATGCATTTACCTCAATATATAGTGATTCATAAATTTCCTCATATGTAAGTTTATTTTCAGTATTGTATATAAATGAAATATGGGACAATCTATTTTGTACAGTATACCAATTTTGTTTTGGGTTACACAAATCTGCCTTATATTATTTATTAAAAACTCAATATTTTATTCAATATTTTTTGGGGTATTTGTATTATAACCATGAGATATATATATAATTATTGCAAAATAAAATTTTTTGATTATAATTTGATTTAAATATTTATTTTTTTTTTGCATAAAATTTTTAATTGTTTTTCTGTTAATACTTTTTTAAAAAAAATATATATATATATTGTTTTATTGGACATATATATTATTATTTTAAAATACATATATAATAAAGATGCTAACTATTCTTTTATTTCCAATAATCAGTATTCCATCACTATATCTATTATATAAAAACTTTTTCTAATTATATATTTATTCATTATTTTTTGTTTCTAAATTATCTGTAAAAATTCCAATATAATTCCATTTAAGGAGTATATTTTTTTAAAATAGAATTAATTACCATTTGTATTTATATATTGGACTATTTCCATCATAAGTATTGAATGTTTTTAGAAAAATTTAAATATTCCAAATACATGCAATTGTTAGTAATAGCATATATGCTAGTATAATCAAGAATCTAAGGGTCCAGGTTCAATTCCCATGCTAATATTGTGACTGGTCAGGCCAGCAATACCTGAAGAAGAGAGAAGAAGAATACTTCTTGAAACATTGTGCATATATTAACCTGTGTGCTATTACTAACAATTGCATGTATTTGGAATATTTAAATAAAGTTAAATTTTTCTCAAGACATTCAATATTTATATTAGATGATGGATTATAATCCAACATATAAATACAACTAAGATACCATTATCACAAACCTTCAGGAAAACATTAATTGCCATTTACTTACAAACAAAATTGGATATAATAAAATTAAAAGATTCCTTTTAAATAGTACAATAACTGAGTTGTTAATTATAGAGAATAATGATGATGGATATACCAATAATAATGAGATTGTTCTGAAATTGGAGCCTTTAATCCCTGGCTTTAGTGTTTCATTATTTATTTTCAAGAATTAGTAATTACATAACATGTAAACGAATCTCAGTTTCAATGCTAGCTAAATATGAAGCACTTGAAAGCTTTAAATCAGGTGTCGCCAATGTTTTATAGTCCATGTGCTACACAACCTTTGCATTAATATTCAATTTTTGTATAAAATATAGTATACTAAAGATACTTTTTTCTTTACCATCTATATGGCATCTACTGTAAACTTTAGTGACCAATAGATGCCAGATGATAATGCTTAGTAAATCCTTATCCACTATTATCCTATTCAATGTCTTCAGACTAGTTTCAAGCTTATGGCTTTCATTAGTGAGATTTGGATCTTGGAACAGTGCATTAGGATGGAATGCATCTTCTTTTTAGCAGCCATCATTTGCCAATTTTTTTAACTATCATCAAGCTATCAGTCCAAATTGAAAAACATGTTTTCAATCTGCTTTCTTAGCTATATAGATCTGAAATCAGATCAGTTATTTATATATTGTGGTGTCCTTAGTTTTTTTAATAACTAAAGGCACCTTTTATTCTGTAGCCAGAATGAGTAAGCTGATAGCCATGCAATATTTATTGAATTTATCATGGGTACAGTTGTTAAAAAACTAAGGACTCTATAATATATAGATTCTGAATTGGTATAAGCAAGCAAGATGACTTACATTGAAAATATTTGTTTTTCAATTTGGGCCAATAGCCTGATAGTTAAAAAGAGAAGTAAATGGTGGCTGCCAGAAGAAAAGTGCCTTAGATCAGTGGTCTTCAACCTTTTCACACCTGCGGACCTGTAAAAATAAGGACAAGGTTCCGCGGACCAGCAAAAATAAGGATAAGATTTCGCAGACCAGCGGAAGTCTATAGATAAATTTTCTTAAAGATAAGCATAATTGTTATAACTGATCAAAACAACAATGTTAAATATATAAGATAAAGTTTTATATATATATATGGAGTTTATATAATAAAAAACTTTTTTTAAAATTTTTTTAGAAAAGTAATAAAAAATTTAATTCTACCCCCCCCCCCCAATAAACATCTGTGATAACTAGAAAAACAAATTAATTTATGAATGATTGATTAGATTTTGTTTTCGTTCTGTTTTCTTTTTTTTTTTAATTGAGAAAAAATGAGATGAAAAAATAAATAAAAATTGGCTATATAAATAAAAAGTTTAAACTCTTAATTATTTATTATTACAAACTTTTTACTGCCCGTCTAGCACGCGGACCTGCAGAAAAGTTCCGCGGCCCGGTGCCGGGCCGCGGACCAAGGGTTGAAGAACACTGCCTTAGATCATAAAGGTCCAAGATCCAAAACTCCTTACTGATAAAAAATCATAAGCTTCAAATCAGTCTGGGGATATTACATAAGACAACATTAGATAGGGATTTATTAAGCACAATCACTTGGAATTAAACAAAACATTTTAAAAATTTGAATCACTTAGAAGTGATCTTATTCGTGTGTTTTTTTTTATTATTAATTTCCTAGATAAAAATAAGTTTTTTAAGGGGAAAAAAACCGGTTATAAAATAAAAGTTAAGATATTAAGGACTTGTTTTGAACTGGTCTTTAAAATTAGGAAACAAGTGGGGGGAATGTTTACTTATAGAAAAAAATGTAGACCCCCCCCCCCGTTTACTTTTTATTTAATGTACTAAAATTAATGTATCAATGCATCAAGATTGACACATGCTCCATAGATTAATTATCTTTGCTTTAAATTATATAATAGTAAATAGTTGATATACAAATAAATAAAAACAAAATATTTATTTTAAAAATTTAAATAATAAATTCAAAATCCAGTTTCCAAAGAAAACATTTAAAATTCTACAATTTTCTTGATGTTTTAAATATGTATAAAAAATATTTAGCAGTAAACCTAAAAGGAATAGTAAAAATTAATACCTTATTACTATATCAATTTTCAAAGCAAGAAAAAAAAAGATTTACTGTCTCCTAACTTAAAATTATAAATAAAAGATTTTATTGTGCAATATTTATGTCATAATTAAAATATGTAACAATAAAACTAAATACACCACCAAAAAGGAACCAAATTAATTTAATAAACACAAGAGAAAAACAAAGTTGTGCTAAAAAATAAAAATTGTAAAGATTATATATGAAGATAGAAAAACTATGAATCATTACATATTAAGACAAAGGTCCCTGTAATGAATTTAAAACAATTCATGAAAAATATAAGGTAAAATATACAAGTATATATATTCTAATCATAATAAAAATATTCTGTAGATAAAATAGGCACATCCTTTAAAAATTTATTATATACATAAAGACATATTTTTACATATTGTGCTGGACGAAAGCTTTTAATTTCATCTATCAATCTATTCTGATACAGAAGGCGCCACCAGACCACGTGTCTGGAAAATTTGTTTACTGTGATCAGAATAGATGATGATGATGGTTTGCGCCGACTAGACTCAGGGAGAAACACGAGATCTTAAATTGTTTAGACAATTGAGACAAAAGCACAAAGACAAACGTCAGCCAAATTAAGTTTAAACATATTTAATAAAATTTTATTAAGAAAAAATTAACTTATAAGAACAGTTTATAAGTTAAAAAATATGATTAGCTCAGGCATGTACCAGAAAGACTAAATGCAATGCTCTGGCAGATCTACTGATTCTCTAATAAACAAATTTAAAAGGGAGGAATCAAATTGCATTCAGCCGAGGATTCATCTTAACATTGGTTCTCACTTTCAGATATTCAAACAATATGTCCTTGAAATAGATCAAAGAAGCCAGTGCCGATGAGCTTTTCAAAATCTAAACATAGTCAGACCTCGAATGTCCTTATATTGGTAAGAACTGCACCTATTACTACGTTTAAAATAACGGTGATTGATCCACCTCAAGAACAACCGAAAAATAAGATTGAAAGGAAGTAAAACAATTAAAAACTGGTGAATCCCAGTCAAACGATTGGCGA
This sequence comes from Epiperipatus broadwayi, assembly GCA_028023455.1. NCBI lineage: Eukaryota > Metazoa > Onychophora > Udeonychophora > Euonychophora > Peripatidae > Epiperipatus > Epiperipatus broadwayi. The sequence continues at coordinate 240,489 of JAQFVV010012596.1, forward strand.
AAATTACTTTAAAATTAATAAGAAAAGGTCTCAATAGGAGACAAGCAAATAATTAGACAAACAGTTACGTCTGCCCCAGCAATTAAAGAAAAGAAAATGAATTACAAACAAATTCTGAGTACACGCTCTGATAAATTTAAAGCATATGTAATAAATACAAAAATAAATCTATCGGAGAGTGCACATGAGTACGAAAACATCAAAAGTTGTAAACACTTTAGCAGAACGAAGGTATTGCGCACCTGTAATTTAAAAAGGGATAAATATTATCTTCCTGCTGACAACTTATAAAATTACAAAGAAAATAATTCTAATTTCCGCCTTCAGAGATATAAGAAACAAAATCTCCACCTGTGGAAAATTAGACAATAAAGTCGTCAGCCAAAAGATTTTGGAGGTTTAGCAATAGGGCAAACATAGAGTTTAAAATTAATTATTGAATCTTAACATAATTACAGGTAAGCATTTAAAAGGCACGACTGCCAAAGCATTTATAAAAGTCTTACATAAAAATAGAAAACTCACTCGTCACTCTCCAATAAACAAAAATTGAAAGCAACTTGGAATCTTAAAACTAAGATTCCAAGACACACTACAAAATATTAGAAAACACAGCAAATATTAAATATGAGGCTATATAAATTACTTAAGCTTATGAATACATATTTATGGTTAGACTGAGCGGAGATTTACTGAGAATTAATTTACCCTGGGAAGAATAAAAGGAAAATAGTTACCTTTCGGTAAAAGCAATGTTCACGTAGAGTGCGCACTATTATTTTAGTTCATTTTCAGGTCTTTAGACAGCAAGGTAGATGTAAAGAGGTTCCGGCTTCTTCTAGGTGTTTAAGGCATTACTGGAGCAAATTTGGAAGTCAGGGATCTGTCTTTTGTTGAGTTAGTAAGCCATTCGGGTGGTGATAACACGTATAGAATTTTTCATCTTGTTGCAAGCAAAATATTTAATAACAGCTGATGTCCTTTAAGAATTTAAATGTCCGCGCTGATATAAACTTTCACTTGAGAAACAGCTTGTCTAGTACAAATAATGAATTAACTGACACTCCAAATTTTTGGGGCTATTTATACGTTGCTCCATTTCCCGCGAAACACTTTCCTTGTTGTCCAATTTCTACGCCTTAGGCAGGGCAAATATTAATCTCCCGCTCAATCTATCTAAGAATTCTACCCAGGGATTATTGAAACGAAAACAACTACATAAAAATCAAATCTCCACTCTTTAAAATAAAAGCCACAGGAATGCAATTAGCTAGGTTGCTTGGTTTTTTTAATTAATTGATTTAAAGTAAAAACAAGCGGTATAAGAAAATTATTTTAAAATAAATCAATAACACTGAATGTATTTTGATACACGTATTCTTTTTTAAATAATAATAAAATTTAAACATTAAACGTTTTAACAAAATTAAGTTTAGTGAAGATTAAAACTTAATCGGATTTCAATCATGTTCAATATATTGCATGTGTATTTTAATGTAAAAAAAAATATTTTATTTAAGGCATAGTTCAATATACATATACATGGTACTGATATAGTATATGTTCTACATTCACTTTTCCTTTCAGTTTCTGCTTTTATTCATTGCATGAAGCCATTGAAGCATTATTATGAAAACTAATTGATAAATTGAAAATTAAGCATAATTTACATTGACACATATTTAAATAAAATAGTTGCAAAAATTGAATGTTTATGTGTAATTTGATAATGGAAAAATATTTTTTTTTAGTTTTTATAAAGTAATCTAAAAATATATTTTTACTTGTACAAATATTGAAATATTCTTTGTCGGAAAATTGAATAGACATTTGATCATCAGCCACCTAAAGCATTAGCAGTTGAATGTTCACGGTTTGAAGCCAAACTTAAACTTCTGAAAAAGATGTTAGGCACATCCATTGAACTATTACACTGTCCCATCTGGATCATATATGCGGGTAAATGTCTCTGCAATAAAACAGCAGTGAACTGGAACCTCTTTCTAGCTTTTCTTCAGGATATTTGCTCTGTTTATTGCCATTAATCAAAATATTTTTTTTTGTTACTAAACTAATTCATTTTTATAGTTTTATTATACAATGTGCTGAATAAGTAGCATATTTTATTTTATGAAAATAATAATAAATTCTTTATAACAGCATATAAATCTCAGTAATAATATTACACATAAAAAGCCTTTTTCAACACCTGGTTTAGTACCCTTTTCAACTGTTACTAATCTATTTAACGTTAACAAACTATTTCAGGCATAAAACCATCTAGTGTTCAATAATGGAATTAAAACAAGCAATAACAATATATATCATTAAAATAAATTAAAACCCTCATATATAAATCCAGTTAATTACAAAATAATTGACTATACCATAACAATACATTAAATAAATATTACTTGCAATTATCATTTTATATAATTTTCCATTCATTTCTAATTAACCAATTGTTAACCAAATTTATAGAAGTCTTGTAAATATTCATACAATTATTCAAATTATTTTTATATAGTACGTTTCATATATTTGTCTTCTTTTTGAATCTTTGATATAATTTAAAGATTTAATACTTTTTGTAGCATTTATTCTATGCCCTTATTTCAAGTAATAAATGCAGATTTATCATCTCTTCTATTAATTGCATTGTTATGTTCTTTGGCTCTTACCTCTAATTGTTTTCTAGTATGCCCAAAGTAAATCATTTTACAAATTTCACATGTAATTTTATATACAATTTCTTTTTTGCACTGTATATCATCCCTTAACCTATAATGACCTATAAATTGATAGAGATTTTTACTATTTGACCAGCCAATATTTATATTTTCCTCAATATAATCTTTGTTATATCTTAATATATTATATAGGATAATATGAAAGTTTAATCTATTTCTTATTTGATTCATTATTACCATTATTTTTCTCGGAAATTTTATCACCCATTATAGATTTTTTAGAATTAAAAAATATATTTTTAATAGTTTTAGAATTATATCCATAATAAACAGAGCAAAACTCTCCATACAGTATTGCCACCTGTGCTAAACAGAGTAATCAATGGATGCCAGAACTCTGTTTAGCACAGGTGGCAATACTGTATGGAGAGTTTTGCTCTGTTTATCAACAATTATTGTGCTAGTATAGGAAATGTGATCATGTGATGCTTAATGGTTTATATCCATAATCTTTATATAATTTAATAAATTGATTTTTTTGTAAATTAGCAACACTTTTATCTATATTATATTTATCATTCCTATATTTAGAATTTTTAATAACTGCTAGTTTTTGCACCCATGCTTGTTGTGAATCTACATGAATAATTTTTCTTTTATATTCTTTAATAAAATGTTTTAAATTAATTTTATATATATTATTATTAACCTCATTATAAATATTATTCATTGTTCTTTTATTACCAATAATTAAAATAGCGTCAACACACCTAGAATAATGTATTATTTCTTGACTAATTACCCTTTTATTAATTACAATATTTTCCAATTCATTTATAAATATTGATGATATTAATCCACTAATTGCACAACCCATAACACATCCCTCAGGTATATACCAAAATTCATTATTATATTTAAAATATAAACTAGTGTGCATTAATTTTAAACCCTCTTCGATAATATTTATTATATTTGCTTAAATTTTTTATTAATATATCTATACTTTTATGAAAAATAAAAAATATATAATTATCAATTTATTTATCTTTAGTATCATATTGCATAAAACTTGACATGGTTTCGAAAGACAAATAAGAAAATTAAAATTTTGAAAAACAAATAAAAATTAAAAAAAAAAAAAGGAATTATTTAAAATTAATTTGTACTGTAGGATTATGTACTTTTAAGAGAATCAATTTTTTTTTTAAAAAGTTCAATTTATCAATAGTTTTCACAATATGGTTACAGCGATTCCACATATTAACTAAAAGCAGAAACTAAAATAAGAGATCGTAGAATACTAACTATAGTGGTACCGATATATATTCACAGTATGTTTTTTTTTTTTTCCAAAGCAATAACTTTGCTCTGCATATTAATCTAATAACTGTTTTTTTTTTAAGAAAACCACATTTAAAAAAATAAAAATTAATTCTTAGTAAATGTATAATTTGAAGGTTTTTTTTATCATTTTAAATAGTTTTTTTATTCTTCAATTATTAAAATAATGACTTGCGTTTTTTTCTTTCTTAAATTTAGTTAAAAATTTTAAAATTAAAATTATAGATATGTATAAAAGTATAGATATAATGAAGGAACAATCCCTCAGGTCAAGCGGCAATCTCCTTGATGACAAAAGGGATTGTTCCTTCTTTATATTACATAAGTAGGCTTTGCTATATAAATAATAGAATACTTATTAAAAGTATAGATACTAAATAATTGTTGTTATGAATTCGAAATAAATCTATAGATTTAAAAATCTCATTGAAATATTATAATAAATTTGTTTTTGAATTAGCTGAAGAAAGCAAAAAGAAAACTAGTTCCGTAAAGGAAATACTTGCTTCCAAGACCTGAGAACATTAATTTACTCACCATTGCATTTCTATAGTCACTGGATTGAAAAATGCAAAGATAAGTTTGGAATTATTAATACTATAAATAATAAGCAAAACAAAAATGATGTATTTATTTTAGGAAATGAAAAGAAAAAGTTGGATAATGCAAAACTTTATGGATTGTGGAGGATAATTTTGTAACAAACTGGTGGTGGAAAGACTAAAAATATAACTCCAGAAAACTGGTAATTACATGAAGATATAAGCTGACTTGTAATCATACTGCTGAAATAAAAAGCAAGTATGAAACAAATTGAAAAAGTAAAAAAAAAATACAAAAATATTTGTACAATGGTAATGGAGATTTGGAATGTTGTAGGACGGTGTAGAGAAGATTGTAGATTATGGGTTGGGGATAAAAGATGAATAATGACGTGGCTTTGTAGAGAAAATAACATGATAATAATGAATATATGATTTAAAATACACAAAAGAAAAATTTATGCATTGAAAATGATAAAAGGAGATTTAAAATAGATTATTTATCAATTCAACAAAGATCTAGGAATGGTGTGAGGAATGCATAAATAATACATCCTGGAACGGATTCAAATGATAATTAGGTAATGTAGATCAAAATAAATAAATAAAAAAAGAAATGAACTATTGATAAATTAAAAGAAGATATTAAAAAAACATTTTTTTCTTCTCATGTGTCATAGCATCAGCCGGGAAGTGAACCCGCCAACCCGGGACAACTGCTTGTAAAGCAACTGTCGCTGACCTCTCGACAAATCTTTTCACAATTTTTCTGATGGAAAAAAAAAAGCACAGATGTAATCTAATAAAATTTTAAAAAGTTATCATTATCATTTATGATAGTGATTAGAAAAAAAACCCAAAAAATGATGGGGGAAATAATATATATATATTGGAACAGATAAAAATTAAATACTAGGCTTCATTGTTTTATTTTTTCCTAAATTTGAGATGCTACAATAAATTATATTAAAAGAGTGGACAGCAATATGAAACTGCAACTTTCGGCTAGTTATTATAACTTCTTATTCAGGCAACATAGAAAGATATTAGTTTTTTACAAAAGGCTTGACTGGAAAATGTGCGACCAGAAGACAAATGTAAAGAGAGAGAGAGAATAATTACAAAGAAGACGGAATTGATATTAATATATAGTAGTCATATATAAGTAATCCAATTTTTGTTTACTTAAACTTTATGACAAATCTAAATCTAAAAATTTACTTTTAACTATAAGATACACAAATTATGATGAATAGCATTTATTAATATCAATAGTGTAAAAGCATATTTATAAATCTACTTAAAAATAATCTATAGTTTAATATTTAACTGCAGCCTTTAGAAATGGTCAAAAAATCACATTATAGTAATCCAATGATACAAAAAAATACAAGCCTATGTTAAATTTCAATCATATAGATCCTCAAAACCATATTCCATTATAATTGAAATCACATTGCATTAAATTTCTTAAACATTATTGCAAAGGAAAGCAATTATATATCAAAAAATGACAGAAAGAAAAAACAAACTGTAATACGTCATTCAACATTGTTTTTTTTTTTTAAAAATTATTCTTTAATTAAATAACACACTTAAAAATGAAGAGTAGACTGTATTGATAAATTTAGCAGATTAATACAAGTTCAGAATGATGTTCTATTTTTTTTATTTTTAAAAAAATGGACAACTGAATAATTTCCAGATAAACTCAGGATTTTTAGGCTGAGAAGTATCAATGTAATGAAGAAAAAAAACACATTTGAAATATGACACAACTTTCATCTCTGTTGAGATTGTGGTTTGCACAACTATTTTAAATGTGACATCACACAAAAAATATGTACTGCATGTTCTCTTCTTGAAAACAAGTTGAGAAAACCAGACCATATAAGCGATAACTTTTGATTACCAATGGTAGTTTAACTATCTTAACATATATTCTAACATTTCAATATTTAGATATACCAAAAATTTATAAAAACATACATTACAATTATCAAATGATTATAACTAAATGATATAATATGCTTAAAAAAAATACAGATAATTAAAATACTCCATGTGTTAACAGTCAACCTTTAAGCTATCAACAATCTTATTCAATGTGTATACCACAGTTTATTTTACTAATGTAATTATTTTAAACAATGGCTAAACAAAAATAAAATCTAGATAGTGATTCTCAAAAGGAGACCATTCATTCCTTAATGGCTATAAAATATTTCTAAACAATTATATGGGGGGGGGGGTCAAAATAAGATTCTAATGGACTATTCATACTTGGAAATCATAGGATTCATATGCCAATCTTTTCATCATATCATGTTAAAGAAGTATAAATGTCAAAAAGTATCTTTCCCAAACAAATAGGTGAAACAGTAGCATGAGCAAAAACATTCAAACTCCATGAAAAACAATTGTACTTTTAATATATTCTAATGATAGATATTTATATCAAATGGATAAATAGTTATGTTACATTTATATAATGTTTGAAAAATATGATATAAAATATTGGTGAAATCGATATTTTAATTTTTTAAAAAAAGGTGTCAGCAGTTTACAATCGATGTGGATTTTTATTTTTTTAATCTTTTCTTACGAAAATCATTCATGGCAAATAAAAATACTTCTCGGATTTGATTTTAAAAAAAAAAAAAATTTTTTTTTGCAATTTTAATTACAGAAATCAACAAGATATTAGTCAACTTCTCTTACAAAAAAAAAAATTAATACTATAAATGAGATCATGATCTTTTAGTGGTTGAAGTTATTTGAAAATATTAACACCTTACACCATTTAGTTTTGGTATGCTGAATTTTGATAAATTTTAACGGCAGAAGTATCATTCGTCATCTTTCCTCAAAATAATGCAACAATTATTTGCTTTATGAATAATTTTTGTAGATGCATTTTTTAAAAAAATGATAAGGATTTTGAAATCCCATGTTTGCAATATCGATGATTGCATTATATTTCAGTGACGATCCGATCTGATGTAAAATATGCACACCTGCCACAGAAGCGATGTTTGCTTCAAGTGCAATTTTATTTTTTCACTTTTGCTTTTGGAGAAAATTATTGACTATGTATTGCAATTTACCAAAAATAATTAATAGCCAAAACACACAAATTTTTTTTTCCAAATTTTTTTTGACAATTGAAATTTAAAAACAAAGTAAGATACCTAGTAAATATTTTTCATTAATTGTAGTTTTATAATATATCTCACAAAAATTGAAAAAATACTTACAGATTCTGAATATTTGACAATCCCCAAAATGATCCATCCAATAAATTGGAAATCCTATTTCTACGAATTTTTAAAACATGTAATGACTCTAATCCATGAAATGCTAATCCTTCAATTTCATGAAACTTATTACGATTCAATTCCCTAAAAATAAATAAATAAAAATATAAAAGTCAAAACAATAACAAAAAAAAAAATTATTATAAAATTTATTTATATATAAAATATCTCTATTTCTTTATTCCAAACAGGTAACTGTTATCTGTTTTATCCTTTCTAATTAATTTATATATGAGATATAATACATTTAATCTTTCTTATTGCATTGCCAAAAGCATAGATGAGTTAATATTATATTAGATATAATACATATTGTGAGGCATTCTTTAGTTAAATACATATTTAAGCAAACAGAATAGCTCAATTGGTAGAGCGTTTGCCTTAAATTCGATATTCAAGAATCTAAAGGTGCGAGATCAACTTCTAAGCGAATATTGTCACCAAACAATATATGGTCTCAAATATTCAGACAATAGGTAGAAACTGGAAATATTCAGATGAACATAGACTGAAAAATGAAACTTTTTAAACAAAATCTTAAATTTATATTCTTCTCTGATGACCAAATAATTTTCATAGCAATAGCCAATTCAAGTTTCTCAATTTTTTTTTTTCACAAAAAAAATAACCAACGCTTGCTTACATGCAAATTTTCAAACACTAAACTAAGCGATTGCAAGCTTAATGTGTCAAATCGATAAAATCATTAAAGCGAAATTTTTGAAAACCTCATCACTTGTACTATATATTTATGCTCACACACATCAAATATTTTTTGATAATAGATGCATCAAATCATTCATAAATAAGTGTTTATTTATATCTTCCACCATATGTGCATACATTAATTAAAGCACATTGGCTTTATCTACTAAAAAATAATTATAGCTCAATACTAAGTATAGAGATTTGAACTCAGATTTTCAAGCACCCTTCAACTATCCACACTATCTCATACAACTGATACACATGACCACACACATGTAGAAAAGATAAATAATCACCAATATTTGTATTTTGTGCTAAACCAGCACTCATCAGTTGGTCCAGATTATCATCTCCTACACATATATATAATCCGAGTTCAAATCCCCTATACTTACAATTGGACTCCAGATTTGTGAAGAGTGCCTGGTTTTCAAATATTTAACTCACTATTAAATAAATGTTTTAAAAGTGTGCATGTGCAGTGGATCATCATCAAAATCACAGAACAAAAACATCACCACTATTCACACTTCAAACTCTAAAAATAAATTCTCAAGTTGATGAATCTTACTTTAGCTACACAATATACATAGTTATATAAAAATATTCAATGTATAAAAAAGAGCACAACTCTTAACTTTATTAGCACTGCCATCCCAAAAGCCCGATACTAACTTTTATACAATTGAACATTGAAGAAATTCTTCATAGGAATGTAAGCACTATATGTTTAGATTAAATATGATAGGGAGCTCAATTACAAAGAACAAGAAAATATTTCACAGAGTGAGATGATTCATAACTGTTAATCTAAACATAGCAAGTCAAAAGCCATTCAAAGCTTTTGTTTTATGGTGAGCATGTGTGGCAAATGGATGTTTACAGAAGATTAAAACAAACAATAAGATTTGTGATCTGAAGCAACTAAAAAAAAAAAAAAGTTTGAAAGATTTAAAACCAGGATAGGTAGGGGGGTGGGATAAAAGAACAATATATACATACTGGTTTTGTTGAAAATCTGTAATATACCAAATATCTAACCTACTCAAAGGCTAATAAATTTTTATATTATTAAAATGGCATGTTAACATTTGCTTCACACACACACACACTATATGTGTACTGGAGACTAAAAAATATTCATATTGTTGAATTTGTGTGTGCGTATATATATGTAAACATGTTCAATATCATTACAAAAATTAAAATAAGTGCAATACAAGAATCATAACTATTGCACCAACTGTTCTATTAAAATGATTAATAATAATAAAAAAATGTTTCTATTGAGTCTAGACGAGTACAATTCAATCTTCACCAATTAGCAAGCTGATTAACAAATTTGATACTCTATTCACCACACTAATTTTAGTAAATAAGTACTCACAAGATAGCTGGTATGCTACCATACCAGCCACCTTATATAGAGTGTTATGATTCTGGCTTCTCTAGCTGAGAGCATGCACAGCTAATGTTAATAAACAGACGGAATAAACCTTTTCCTTAACCAATGTTAGAAACATTTTCGGCAACTAATTACAAAACTCAAATAAAATTATAACTATTTATTAGAAAAATAAAGGGTAACTGTGATGCCGTGGATAGCAAAATAAAAAATTTCTCAAACCTCTCTACGAATTTTAAATCTCGCGGGTGAAAAAAAAAAAAAAAAGGACTCTCTGATGTATTAATTACGCCAGTCACTAGGTTGCCATGACAATGTTGTCAAGCAAAAATCGGCGATGTCTACCGGAAGGTAAATCGGTAAGTATAATACGTCATCGGTTGAATTATCCATAACTACCAAAATAAAGTTACAAGTAATACAAAACACACATGCTCTTTTCAGTAAGACACAGAATTGGGGGGGGGGGGTAAAGCAATGATAATTTAAATCCTAGTACTAAAATTATGTTCTGATTTGCATTAACGTAGTAATCCTCAGACTAATTTCTTCTGTCAGTGAGGAGCTATGGATTGCACATATCAAAGCGGTAGCTATTTTGCTTCTTTTTTTACTGTTCACTTAATTACTTAAAAAAAAAAGTTTTCATAAAAAAATTTAAATTCAATCCTGTTTGTTTTATAGTTACGTAGATTTGACATAAGTCAACAACCATATATTTTATGACCAGAATTACATGCTAATTGTAGCTCTTTGATTTTTTGCAAAAGATTGCTTTGAATGAATCTCAAATTTTTTTTCAGCTCACAAAACAGATTTATGATTTTTCTTTTAGATAACTAATCCAGTTAGCCATCCAGAATTGATCAGCAAATGGATAATTTGACTATTAAAACAAAGTATATGACTATAATATGGCATAGTGGAAACAAGGTTGCCTATAATTCCTCTAAGAGGCCATTATTATCATGTGATTATTCATACAGAAAACGAACATGAATAGACTCCTTAATTCCTCTATGAGGCCGTTATTATCATGTGATTATTCATACAGTAAACGAACATGAAGAGGCTGCTTATACTCACCAAAAACAAATCAGACAGCAGTGAGTTTATTATCACTAAGTTTAAAATCAAATAACATCATGGTCATTTTCTCAGTTACCTAAAGTTCCAAATTGAAATATCATTTTTTGAGTTTTCTTGAAGGCAGTATGTATATATATGTGAATGTGATTTTTTAAAATAGATATTTACAATCATGATAGAAAGAAACAAACAAATTATGAACCTTATTACCAGGAAGTTTTAAAGTTGCTAGCCAAGGGGGTTTGGAAGCTGAAAGCCGAGAAAGTTAAAAATCTCCAGATTGCAGAATCAGGTTGCCATTTGATGACAAAACTTTTATTTAGATAATTACAACCACAGATCACTTTCAAATAAAAAAAGTTTATATTAAAGTGAATAATTGTTTAATATTTACTAAGACATTATTGGGTTTTTTAAAATTAGAAGAAAAAATTGGCCATGTAATTTACTACAAAGACACAAATATTAGGAACATAAGTAGAATGGAATTTATTATAAATAACAGAAAAACAACATTATGGAGATTAATGATATATCAGATAGAATGGCATGATTAATTATTAAACTTAATAGAAAATACCAAATGTAGATAATACATGTTTATGTCCCAATGAGTTGTCATTCTAATGAAAAGTTATAGAGAATTTTTATATGGATGTAAAAAATACTTTTGAATAAATCAACAACACTTTAAAATTGTTATGAGAGAACAATTGAAAGATGAAACATGGTGTGGTGTGAATTTGATTATAGTGACAAAAATGAGAGGACATAGAATTGAACATGGAAGCATTCAAACAAAGGTAAGCAGAATCGGATTGTATTTTGATTCAGAGAAAATATTTATTTCAAGGTTGTAATGTTCTTAATGAATTCATCATAGGAAGTGATGTCAATTATTAAATATAACAGTATTAACAACTGATATTCCTAACTTTCACAAATATTCCCATAAATTTAAATTAAAAGTTTGCAAATGATTTTCAAATATTAACAGGCTTTGAAGATGGTTCAAACTTGTCTGAATAAATAAGATAATTGATACTTTATGAGGAATTGCAAAAAAAATAACTGTTATAGAAAAGTAATAATTTACTGGAAAATCAACTACTGAGATGACTTTGTGTATGAAGAAATGAGGGAATAAGAAAATTAAAAAACAATTATCCATTAAGAAAAAGTGAATATCTATGTTTTGTATGGTACATAAAAGAATTAATAATAAGAAAATATAATTGTCAATTGCCAAGGAAAGCTATAGAAATGAATAGCAGTGAGTAAAAAAACAAGTTGTTTCTACAATATGAAAAGGTGGATCTATTATGAAAAAGGCAGATGATATGAAGAATTATACCATAATAAATAAAAAGAAAACAAAATATCCTCTACAATTATTATATCTTCTAAAAATGAAGAAGTCAGACATGCAATTCAATTTATAAAGAAAAGAAAAGCTACAGCAAATAATGGAATTATTATTGAAATAGAAGCAGTTGAAGAACTAGAAAAATTGTTAAAGCTATATACGAAATGTCTAAATAATAAAGATCTAACAAATGATTGGAAGAAAGCAGTATAGTCTTCTATCAGTTCTATACAACAACTTTACCAAAAGATTTACAAGTCACTTACAAAGAACTTTGGATTCAAGTTGTTTTAGCACGATGAACGATATCCAAGTATTCAGAATAGTTATAAAAAAGAACCAGTGACTATAAATTGCCATTATGCTTTGAATATGTAAAATTATAAAAAGGATTGCTTTGCATCATCAAGATACAGCACCCAGGATATTATCATATTCTGAAAAAGTTATTACAATAGAATAGCAGTGATCAGATTATATAGTAATATTAAGAGGATTAACATTGAGAAAGGTGTATGACAGGGTGATTCCGTAGCTCCAAAACAATTTGCAGCAGTTTTACAGTAAGTATTTTATGGATTAAAATAGGAAACTAAGGAAGAAAATGCAGATTTTTTTGAGTCGTCAAGATTTTGCAGATAATGTAGTTTATTTTGTAAATAATGCTCGAGAGCTTTAGGAAATATTGCAAGTGATCAGATAAAAGTAAAAAAGTAAGGCTAAAGCTTAATGGATTTTCTCAAAATAAAGACTGATAACCATGAATAAGAAGGCACAGGCAACTAACTAAAATTTACTTTGGTCAATTATTAATGCAAATGGTAACTTAATGAATGAAATTAATCTAGAATTAGACTTGGATGGAGGGCTTTTGATAGCAATAACTTTGTATTAAAAAGAAATATGTCTACATGAAATGGAAGATTTTTAACATATATGTTTTACCATTGCTTACTTAATGGATCTGTGACTTGCATACTTAACAAAAGAACAATCGAGAGATTTCAGTCAATCAATAAACTATAGGGAAGTGTATGATAGGAGTATGAATGAGAGAACGAGTATCTGTGACTTTAATATTAATATATGGGTTAATTGATGTTTGTTCAGGCCATATAGCTATTTAAGTTAGATAGCTGGATTTAAAGATATGTTGGTGACTGAAAATTTCAGACTTTCTATTTAATAGTTAAGTGTTAGTTATATGCTAGCTATGTGTTGGTGTTTTGGATCTAATATATGAATTTGTAATATAAGTTTGGAGAATTGAGTCATGTAATATGACTTGATTTTTCTTTTCTTTTTGAAAGAATTAAGATACTAAAATAAAAACCAGATGTTAGATGGATAGATTAAAAAAGAAAATTTACTGGTGTGGTGTAGAAAAGAGGGACTATGGATTAAATAAACTGGATTAAACATAAAGAGACCATCCTGCAATGGATCAATAATGGTTAAAAATAATCAACAATTTTCATAAAGGCAACTTTGAATATCATATTTCAACTTTATGACAGAAGATACAAGTAGTTTTCTAATTACTATTAACAATTTCCCCCCATTTCCCATTATTCAAACAAGGTTGAATTAAAATTAAATAAAGATATGAAAAGATCATGAGGAAAAAAGCATCTCTCAGCATAAAATAAATTTATAGTTGGTAGTTTTAATCTGTAATTTTAAAAAAAAGGTACTGTTCTATTAGATCGTGTCAGCCGCTTGATGGCGCTATTTGTATGCAAAAGCACATAAATATGCTGTTTATGCAGCTGCTGCCTTCTAAACCTATATATCTATACAAAAGCAGAGAAAGATGCCATTTAAACGCAGACACGCAGGTGCCAATGGCATTATTTCTATGCTAAAAGCACAGAAAAATGCAGTTTTTGGCGGCTGAAATGTTTTGTTATGCACTTTATCCCAATGCTCACAGTTCAAAGTTCGCTACAGTATCGTGTGAGGGTGTCTGTACTTCAGCCTGCCACAACTCTTCAAATATGGTTGTCAAAGGAATTAGCTTACAAGTTATCTGATCTACTATTACACCTCCTAACAATTGTCAACCCGTCACCACACAGCCCTATCCAATGTGGAACCTTCAAAAAATCCGGAAAGGGTACGTCCAAGCAAGATTTCAACCAACTCACGCGAAGTCACGTTCTGCATGAGAACATAACTGTGATAAATAAAAGGGCTGACTTAAAAACGAGGCAACTGCCATCCACAGAAAATGGCGTACATGGGGAATTAATGCATTCTACTCCAATAAAATCTTTACAATAAGATATGTCAATTGATAAAGTTTTAATTCTTGCGTATGTGAAAAGGTATACCATCTGCCCTACATTGCAGGACTAAGATGAAATTTGTAGGTTTTTAAATTTTTTGTATCGTAAAATTGTTTTCCACTAAATTACAGAAATTGATTAAGGAAATCAATGAATTACGTTAAACCTTTGGATAAAATGTATGACTATAAAATTTCTCGTAGTTCTATCCAGAGACCAAAAGAAATTGTCAAAAGAATACATTTATTAATCTTTAAAAAACAACAACAATTGAGTTGGAAATTATTAATCATTCTTAATAGGTGTGCCATTAATATCCATACACATATTCTTTCAAAGATAGCTATTGTAATAAATAAATAAATACTTTTCCTTTTCAAAAATGATCCAAAAAAATAAAAGAGTTTAGTAATTAAAGCATTTTTTCCACTATGATATAGTTAGTTATCTCTCAAGCAATGCTAGTAGACTTTGTAAAGTTTGGGGGGAGGATGGTTTTGACAGTCAGCGCTGGCGTACACGGGGAATTCTACTACAATAGAATATTTGCAATAACGTTTGCTTATGTAAAATTGTTCCAGTAAATTTATTAAGGAAATAAATGAATTACGTTAACCCGTGTGATTATTATTCTTTCACAAATAACGGGGCGGGTCCGGTAACATTATATTTGTGTTTTTGCATTGCAACAACACTATCAAGCGGCTGACACAATCTAATAGAACAGTACCAAAAAAAAAAAAATATATCATTACTGTTCTATTATACATATTTTCAGAAAAATTTAGATATTATATTTTTTAATAATAATTTATGCTATACTGAGCTATCTTGGTAAATTACTTAGAATTTATTTTTATGACATGTGGTTAGTAATGGGAAGGGTAGTTGAATGTTGTATATTTAAACTAAGAGATAATACAGCAAATAAATACACACATATGCAATTTAGGTATATAGAAATTTGCTTTAATTTTTTTAGTAAAATAGTTTTCTTCAAAAAAATAGAAAGGGTTTTTTTTCTTTTTTTAGAATAGAAAAAAAAAGAAGGAAACTTAAAAATAAAGATTTATTTTAAAAAGTTCTAATTAATGTCTGGACTCAAACTAGAAACCAGACAGTATACATTAAGGTTTATCACAATATAATTAGAATTTAGTAATAAGTTTGCATTATATATATTATGTTATTAAAAAAAAAAACTAATTAATATCATAATTATAATCTTTAATTATATTTTGCTGTACATATTGCTTCTTTTATTATAAACCTTTTATACTCAAACTAGAAACTAGATAGTATGCATTAATTAAGGTTTATCACAATATAATTAGAATTTAGTAATAAGTTTGCATTATATATATTATATTATCAATAAAAAAAACCAACTAATTAATATCATAATTGTAATCTGGAATACATACGTTTTAATTATATTTTGCTGTACATATGGCTTCTTTTACTAAAACCTTTTATAAGTCCAGAAATAGAAATTTGTTACAATAACTTTTCTGTGATAATTAAGATATTAACATTCCATGAGATGAAAGTTTAGACTAGTAAAAAAAAATCTATTTGTCTTATTCTTTGTACTGGTCTTCAAAGTCAGTTATTCAAGCTACTATATGGTAAGTCAAAATTTCCTTAAGAGTACAGATAATCTTTTGAATGCAAGGCTAATTTGCCCTTGGTAATTCCTTGCTAGGTGCAGAGAACCAATTTCAGTGAAGGAAGGTCTTGGGAGCTACTAATTAAGTACGAGCAACCTCAAAATAAGATAATCACTATCAATGCAAATTGATTATGACAAGACCAATCCTTCAATTTAAAGAAAACCTGAATGTGCCAAAAAATTAAACATAATTAAGGATAACTCAGGATCTTACAATATAAACTTAAACTACAAACTTCATATAATATAAAGCTCTAAAATAAACATATGTAAAAGAAAATCACATTTAAACCTTATTTACAAAGGGTCACATAAACCTTATGAACATGGGTCTGCCACTCTAATCCTAGATAATCACAGAAGTCATTTGAATTTATAGATGTTCTGAACTTTATTTAAATTTTAAAATGAACTTTCTTTTCTATCTAAAAGACTTCCATTATTTGATTGTGTCATTTATTTTTTGATTAACATTCATTTGAATTAACAATTATTATATATATGCTAGATTTAATACTTTGAATTTACTCAATGAAATAATTTTATAATAATCATTTTAGTTATAAGATTAAAAAACGAGAGAGCGAGTTGTGGGGGCTAATCTTAAGACATATATTAAATAATGAAAAATTAATATGAACATATCAATGGAAATCATTTGTTGAAATTGAAATCCAGTAATACTATCTGATTTATTAAATATTTTGTTAGGATCAAATCAAATATTTAAAAAAAGAAAGAAAGAAAATATTTAATAATTTGCTGGTAACCTAATAGAATAAGATCTGGGATGTACATTTATCTTGTTGATTTCATTAAAGTAGGCTTTAATTTATTGATTAAAACTTTTAAAAGAAATTCCATTTGTAATATAATATAGCCATCACTTATACATTTATGTAACCAATAAAATATTAAGCATTCTAAATATAATTATATGAGATTTGTAATGTATTTAAGAAATTTGTGTGTCTCATTCTTATTTAAATTTTCAACCATACTTCCAAGTCTGTTCTTATATTTTAAAGTAGAGTTTTAGTATAATAATAATTATATACATACATATTTTGAAGTATTTCCTAAGTTAGTTTAATAATGAGATATGTATATTATTTATGTATGTGATCATAATCGATCAGTGCTGTTCCTGAATATGTAAAGAGATAACTAAAAGATGGTAATATTTGCAGAAGGGATTATAAGCTTGTCTGATTAGAATCTGTGTTAATCATTCTTTTCATAGTGCTTGTATCACTATCTATTGAAATATTTCCTTTTTTAAAAAAAAAAAATCACAAAGTTCATGTATATTTTATTCTATTTTAATTAAAAAAAAAAAATCTATAGACATCAGAATTATTGAAAATGTGATGATTTCAAAATACATTTTAAACCCTGCCTTGATGGCCTGTCTTATATTTTTGGATTTCAAGTGCTGTAAGAAACTACTTTGAGAAAATATTTCGAATGACCAAACAAGGATTTTTTTCTGAAGTTTATTAATTCATGATTATTTATGCACAATTATAGTCTAACAATTATTAAAAATCAAAAGTATACATTATTACTCATTTTTTAAATACATTTATGTTTTATTTTAAAAATAGAAGGTAATTGTTTCCATTATAATGTTAATAATGCAAATTATGGAAATGCAAATTTACAAACTGTTTGCTAACTCGTCACTGTTGATAGGTTTGTTAGAATATATTGCAATATAGTACAAAATATTAAAAAAAAAAATTTGAAGCATAATTTGATAGATTAATCAGATATTGATGTATTTTCATTCATAATTTAAAATCAAATGTCAATGAAAAAGATTTCATTGGTTTTATAAATTCAATCTGTTCCTTCCAATCATTGAATGATGAAACCATTGTTTGTTTTTATTATAAACTTATTTTTTTCAATATTTGCAAAGTTCAAATACAATTTTTTAGAATTTATTTTATTTCTAAATGTAAATATCTATCAAATTAAGTCAAATTTATTATATTCTAATATAGAATAATGATTTAATATTAAAATTGAAAGCTTACAACCAGAGAAAACAAATGACACAGTACAGGATTAAGTTCAAGTCCTATATTGAGTTCTGAAACAATATTTATACATATATATCTGACTTAATTTTGATATGTATAGTCAACTGATCATATAAATAAAATGAAATATATTGTCAATAGATTATTAATATATGGTTTGTGAATGGAGAAAGGGATATAAAAATGTTATATCTATGTGCATATATCATGTTAAGTTGAAGAGTTATTGCCCATTGATTTATATAATTTTATCTTCTTATTGATTTTATGAATTCCAAATTATAAAAATTATTTGTAAAATATAATCTCAAGAATATTTATATTGGGAATTAGAATAGTAATGAATTTCTAATAAATATTTGTTATTTATTCATTTTAGCCTAAAGTTTATTTATTACCTATTGTTATATCAATAACAATTTTAAACAATGGTCAACAAAATATTCCAAGGAATCTTGGTTTTCCTAGATTTAAAGGATATTATATAAAAATACTAGTAGTGATTGAAAATTCTATTGGGGCTTGTAGTTGGATATCAATATGCTATAAACATTCAATGAAGATTGATTTATGGAGCAGTAGAATTCTACCAGTTACAAGCAGAGATAAAAAAAATTCAGATTGTTAATATAGTGGCATTCTCTGGTAATTAACATTGATTATACTTATGGGTTCTCAGTTGACCATTTCCATGTTTGTGCATGTGTATATGCATATATGCACATGTATGTTTTCTATAATATCAAATAAATATGGGGATTTTTTTTTTTTTAAAACATAATATTTATTTTGCTTAGAAATAACCCTCAACTCTTTAAAAAAATACGTTTTCAAAGACGAGTCTTGTATTGAAAGTGAAATGCCAAAACAAAAATGTTTTTACAAAAGAAGTAATATAAACACTCAACTTAAAATAAATACCTAGACAAGTATATAATTCGATATGATATTATGATGGATTCCTTTCATCATCTATCAGTAAACCATTAAGTATGTCATTTTAATTGCAATTTCATGAAGATTAAGATAAACTATTAACAAAATTCCTGTATTACAATTGCTATATTTCCAAAATATTTAAATTCTTTATTTTATAATAATGATTATATTTTTCAGCGTTATTGATTATTTAATAAGTTAATTTTATAAAACATATATTTTATCTTTAACATCAGACAAACAAATTGCATTTTTAAATCCATAAATATTTGATATGGCATATATAGTTGGCAATTTAACAAATTGAATAATTATTTCGGACACTACCTTTACTCTAGGCTGCTGGCCTTGAACGGAGTACGTGTATTTCAATGCAATCTACAAAAAATAAACGATATAATGAACATACGTTCTAGAACCAACCGTGTTCATCACATCAGACCCTACTGTATACTAAACAAATTCTGGGATGATAAGTAGCCATTTAATTCCTCTCCGAGAGTTAGCCGCCTTAGATAAATTTTCTCTTAGTTGAATTTTAGACTCTACACATGGTAAATAATGTGGCTTGGGTAGAACATTCTAAAATTAGAAACAACCTATGCCAAGTCAACAAATCAGTCAAAAGTTTTTCTCATAGTCAATGAAAAAATTAGCATTCTTTCATGCAACAATTCTATTACCCTTATAACATGTTTTAATGACTTAGGACGTATTTTTGACTCGTGAGATATTAAGCATACTCTTTCAAAATTTCTGCAGTCCATTGCCATGAGATTTTTTTACAACTGGTGCAATGAATATATGATATTCCAACCAATCAAACACCAGCCCTTCCATATTTCAGTTGATATATTATCAATTCCTGCAAATTTTCTATTAGTAAGGGCTATGAATATCTTTTGCAAATCCTTGATTTTATTTTTAATGCACAGAATTAGATATTTTACTTCACATTGAATTATTTAATTTTCTGGTGAATCAAAAATCTGTTTTGTTTATTTCTAGTTTTCAATTCATGACATATCTTCCCACTATTCTTTTTCCTAGCCAGTTTAGTCTTTATCAATAGTATTTCAAGTTACTTATATATTAAATTTTCTTCTTCAGTGATAGCATTCTTTGTTGCTCTGCATTCATTTGACTTTTTCAGAATGTTCTACCTAAAAACTTTTCAGTAGCTCTAAAAAAAAAAAATGGCTTCATAGTATTCTATTCTAGATTTATATATCTCTTAGCAATTCATTTATCTGCGGAACATTTCCCTTAAAATTCAGTTGCTGCATAACAGATTTGAGATAGCAATTAGGTTACTTGTTGATTCATAATCTTATATCATCTTGATTATATTGATTATGTCCCAATTCACATCTGCTTTAGGTCACTAATTATGGATGTTTTTCAGGTGTATATCTCAATGAAATTTCAAAATGGATGCATAATCATTTAATGTTTATCTCTTCCCATCCACTTGGGCTGTCTTAATGCTAACATTTCAGTCCCCATAATAATGACATTATCTCTAGACTTGCACCAATTCAAAATTTCCTCCAGCTGATCACAGGTCTCCGCCACCTTAACTACTTCGTTATTCAATAAACATCAGCAAATTAGCAGATAATGCTGCAAAAGGGGGCCAAGTCAAGTCTTTCTCTTAGTATTTGGACATCCAGAAGGGTTTTCAAAAGCTATCATCAGAGCAAATCCCATTTATTTGAATTTTACTGAACAATATATATTTGCCATTAAAAAAAAAATTATTTTATTTTTAAGTTTTCAAGTCTTTCCAAGTTCATTATGGTTTTAACATTGCAAGTTGTTATATGGTGACAATATGAGAACCCATTTCCTACCAGGCCTCTTACCACACAACTGAGAATGATCTTGGATTTAACAGTTATTAAATAACCCCCCCCCCCCAACCGCCTTTCATATTAATTTTACTATCATTCAATTTATATGTTCAATCATAAATCATTCTAACTTAATTAGCCTTTTGCTATGGATCACACTGCTACCATAGCCAGAAATAAAAAAAAAAAGTTCTATCTTCTTTGCCACTAAAATATAAATTCCATTAAACACCTTAAAGGTCATCAATCTTCCCTTGCAGGATACTTGATAGGGTAATATCAGCAAGGCTAGTTGAACTAGATTTTTTAAATCAAGATGTTATCCTTCCTTTCTCTTTTTTAATCAGTTATTAATCAAAGTCTTGATAGTTCATTATCTTTATTAAGCATATTTTTGAAATTAAAATCAAAAGGTGGATTCAAGAAGCCGGTTAATAATCACATTACCCTACTTAAATGCACCTTTTTACTTTTAATTAATTACCTACATTATATATATGAACTGATGTTACAGGATGTTAAATATTTCGAATATGTAACAAACTAAACTGGGGGAAAAAAAGAAATTGCAGGAAAGTTACATTATACTGAAATTCATACAAATTACTATTTACATAATTATTTGCTTTTAAAAAAGCAAGATTTTTTTCAAGAGTATGTATGTGTTTATACAAATTAACAAACGAGAACATATATGCATATGCCTATTTGCGGACATATTTATTTGAAAACATTTCGTTTGTAATTTACTATTAATAACATAAATTTGGATATTTGGGGTTGTATATAAATAAATATGTAGATGCATTATATATATATATATTTGATATCAAGCAATACTTACAAGTATTTGACATGGCCAAGTTTGCGAAAAAGATCCTTGGGCAAGAAGGACAGTTTGTTTTTATTAAGTTTCAACCACTCCAAAGAAGTAAGATTATCCAAGCAACCTTTTTCTACACTAGCTATTACGTTGTTATTCAAATACCTTTAAAAAAAAAAAAAAAGAGCATAAAATTGTATATAGTATGCTGTATGCATAACGTTAAGCTTCATAAAATAAATAAAAACATTTTTGAATAAAACAAATTTTTTTTTATAGAATCAATAAGAAAATTGCAGATGTCAGGGGGGGGGGGGCGACAATATTTGATATTCACTACCTTCTGCACTGAAATAGTAGTTATCTAGACATAATTCCATTTAATCAGTTAAATTTATTTTGTTCAATCTTGGGGATTGATCCAGAAACAATTAGCTCTTGACTCTATACTATATTGTACTAAACTTTAATGGGCATATAGTTTATCACAATGTTTGAGTGTATTAAGCACATAGCAAGAAAGG
Source organism: Epiperipatus broadwayi (assembly GCA_028023455.1). Classification (NCBI taxonomy): domain Eukaryota; kingdom Metazoa; phylum Onychophora; class Udeonychophora; order Euonychophora; family Peripatidae; genus Epiperipatus; species Epiperipatus broadwayi. The sequence continues at coordinate 263,097 of JAQFVV010012596.1, forward strand.
AAATTACCAAGCAAAAAGGATAATTCTTAGCTATATTACACAGATAAAAGAGACAGAATAGTAAAATAGAGAGGTTTACCATATCATTTTGAAAAAGGAATGCTTTGTGAAGAAGCACAGTGAGATCTTTAGCTGCAATGAGTTATCAATATCTGTTATTTTCTTTCACTTTTAAATACTTGACAAGATGCTATTATTCCATATATACAGTAATCTAGCTATATAAATATATATTACTACAATTTTATGAAGTATCAAATTACTTGCACCTAATTTATCACCATGCACTTCATATTAACTAAAGTAGCGACTTTTCTTATGCAACTGTAAATTGAACTTTCGACACTATGTTAAAAAAAGTTTATAATAAATGCATTTGAAAGCGCTAAGCTTGATTCATAATGCATTTATTATGAACTTTTCTTAATACAGCATACAAGTGCTCGAAAGTTCAATACACACTTCATATATATATATATTGAATTAGCTATTTTCATGGATTTTTAATTTGATAAAGAATATAAATACATTATATCCCTTAAGCAGAAATAATTTTTTAATTTAATAATGTCACATAAGTAATATAATACTGTAGTACAAATTTTTGGAAAAAAAAAATAAACTTCAGTATGTATCCCCCCCCCCCCCCAGTGTAAAGAAAAACATTTGTGCCAAAGAATGCAAAAAAATTATTAGATGCTAGTTTAGTTTCACTTTCTCAGTTTGTTGTACTTTTTTTTTTTTTGGTGAAAACATGCATTTATTTTTTTATCGATATTAAACATTTTTTATGGAGATTCCGTTTAAAATTATCGTAGCAATTAATATAACAACAACAACAACAACAAAAAAAAATCAAGAAAATCTTTGAGTTTGGAAACCAAACTGGATAATGATGATTGGTGAATGGATCACAGGAAAACACAGCACAATTTACAGAGCATATAATGGATTGTTAACATTTTTTTACATTTTTATATAAATATATTCCCAACTTATAGTGTATTTTTTTAGCTGGAGTAACTGGCCAATTTTTTCCCTATAGACAACCATTATAAATACTTATTCTGTATATGATATTCTTGCTTAATGATGAGTTTTGGGGGACCAATTGCCTTCACTAAGTGGGGTAAAGGGATACGTATATGTTGAATTAGATATTTTTATGGATTTTTAATTTGATAAAGAATATAGATGATATCCATTAAACAGAGACAATTTTATCTTTTGATGTTGTCAGAAAACCAATTACTAATTGATAATCCTGAGTCTAAACAAGTTTTTTCTATTAACTTATACAATATCTCTTTTGTTTTGGGTTTTAGCAAAGTAAAAGGTACTTTTCTTTTAATTAAAAATTCAAGTTCTTATGAGAATTGAAACTCAAAAAGCTGTTTTTATAGGTGTTAGAATGCGGAAGGCTAATGTTTTCCTTGATGACTTGCAAATAATCTTCTCCAGATAGTTATGCATGTTAAATTAGATATTTATATTCTTTATCACTTCAGATAGACAAATTTCACGCTTTATATTCTTTATCAAATGAATAATCCATAAAAACATCTAATTTAACATGTTTGTCTTCCGCATTCTCACATCTATAAAAATAGCTTTCTGGGTTTAAATCTTACAACTTGGATTTGAAGTAAAAGAGAATCTCTTATATTTTATTAAAACCTACACAAGAGTTATTACATAGGTTAATAAAAAAAAACTTGTTTACTCTCAGGATTATCAATTAGTAATTGGCTCTCTGTCAATATCAAAAGATAAAGTTATCTCTGTTTACATAGATATATTCACTTGGATTTATATTATTCACCAAATTAAAAATCCATAAAAATATGTAATTTAACATATATAAGCCTATGGTAAAGATTAATTATTATTTGATGTTAAGCAAATATTAATTTTCCACATTTTCCCACTAATAAAGTTATCTGAGTTAAATCCTTAGAACAATCTGGATTTGAAGTAAAAGAGAACTTTTATTTCATTAAAACCCAAAACAAAATAACTATTGCATAGGTTAAAAAAAGAAAAACACTTGATAGCTTCAGGGTTATCTATTAGTAATTGGTTTCCTGGCAACATCAAATGATAAATATTTTCACTCCTTTGAATTTAATTAAAGATTAACATCTCATTTTTATTAAGCACAGCTAATTGGTATTTTTAATCCAAATCCATCCATTTTTTCTTTATCTACTTGAAACATATACAGAGCAGGCCCAAGGAAAGTGCGAACAGTGTGAAGGCACAAGACCCTAAGCCTGCATATGATCTATGTTTTTTGCAAAAAATCAAAAAATAAAAATGTTTATCACTTCCTAAATGCAACTACTTTTTTTTTGTCAAAACTCTAATTTGAAGGCTCTACAATGACTATCATTTGCGAATAATATAATTGTAGGAGTATTGGTTTTTGCTGTGGGATAAATTTTTTAGTTACTACAAGGTGTACTTAAATATTTAGGAATGTTCAGCTCATGTTAATGTGAAAAGAATGATTCTCTTCGTTAATAATTTTATCTATTGAATCAGAATTCAGAAAAAATTTAAATTATGACAATGTTAATAAAAAAATCACAATAAAACATTAAAAAAAATGTTTTGCAATATATGCATTTTATTTTGTTTACTCAAATATTGATTCAATAAGGTTGAACAAAGACGTATTTATAAATAATAATAAATGATTATTTATACATTTTAAGTATCAATTTGTGCAATTTTATTGAATCAATATTTGAACAAAGAAAAAAAAATACACATAATGCAAAAAATTATATTTTATTTTCTTGCCATGTTTTCTTTCTTTTTTGCTCATGAATTCTCATCCAAAATAAAGAAAAATTTTAATAAAGAGAATCATTCCTGATATAATGTATATTAATTGTAAAGCAATACATCTATATCTGCAAATAAGATAACTTTTTTAAATATCTAAGTATTTTCTGTTATGTGCAAAAGACAACCCCCCCCCCCCCTAAAAACTTTGCATTGGGTACCATTTTTTCTTGAGCCGGCTCTGAACATTGAATAAAAACATGGGGAAAAAACCTAAAACAAGTGCCCTCCTATTACAAAATGCATTCCTAAGTGAAGCAGTAATTTTCCAGTTTGTTCTTGTGTAACAACATCTTATCCATATCTTCATCATTTGATGGCAAAATATTGTAAATGGACCAATACAAAAGTGCTGACTCAGAAATGGATCTTGGGTGTCATTTGCTTTTTGCGGATGTCTTTATTCATATGTTTCAAGCATGTGAGGTGAAATAGAAGTCTCAAAGTGTAAATATATAATAATTTACAGTAATTTTTTGCAAATGTAAAGTTAAATAATTCAAATTTATATCTAAACAGAAATGTATAGTTATATATATATAAACACGAACTAAACTACCCATTATTTCATATTTGTTCATGTATAACTATAGATTTACATGAAATGTATATAAATACATGTAACAATACAATCTTAAAACTCGTATACCCCTATACATGGTTCTGTGACCTCTTGTAATACAAACACAGCAATCAATACTTTCAAAATAACTCATTTTAACAACTGCAAGAGGAATCTAAAAACAAATGAGAATGATTCCTGTGTCTTTCTTCCAAATTTTCTGAAGTCCTAAAGCTACAGCTTACAGGGGTCAGTGACACTTCTTTGCCTACCTATCTGGCAGTGATTTCTTTCTTTTTTTTAATAAAATAAACAAATAATTTATTTAATTTGTCCATAATCTTTAAGCATTTCAGTAGTTTCATATCAAAAATAAAAAGTATAAATAAATAGAAAATTAAGTTTATTTTTAATAAATCAAGTTTTGAATTCCAATTATCTCTTCATTATCTATTATCTCACCATATACTTCTATTTATCCATTCACTCATTTAAATGTTCACTTACTGAAAGTAATATACTGTATCAGAATGCAAAATAATCTAATAAAGAAATCAATAAGTAATTAACTAATGAGTGGATTAGGTTACAGCACATTGCAAAAACAAAAATAATTAATAATTATAAAAAGCTCTACCTAAAAAAAGTTTCCAATTCTGTTCATTTATAATGAGTTCCAAAACTTTTTAAAAAATATTTTATAATTTTATATCATAATTTTCACAGCAATTACATTTTTGGAAAAAGAACTTTGGACACCCAAATTTTGAATGTATAAATATAATGTAAATCATATAACAATGGTATTAATAATTATATACATTTTACTACATCAAACACATAATGACCATGTAAGATTTTTTTGTGTGTGAAAAGAATCTATCTGAATAACATGCAAATATGCTAATGTTTAGCGTGAAAAACATTATTGACTCCTAACCAATATGAACAAAATTAGGAGATGTAGACTTGCAATGAAACAACAATTTCAGCTGAGTTGGATTTATGTACAGACTATAAAAACAATAACATTCATATTGGCTACTGCTATGAACACAAATTCAAATGACCAATTGTCTTATAATTCTACAGAAGAACTAAGGTGGTTTCTAACAGGGACTGTTGAAAACTTTCATATCAATAATTGATGAAAATGAGTAAAGAGTAAAAAAATGGCATTAGATATCATATCGATAGTGATATTGCAGAGGAAGTTAACCATAATATAACTGTCTAGACCAGGGGTGGGCAATTGCTGGCCACATACAGCCTGTGACGATGTTAAATCCGGCTCACTGCATAAATATAGAAAATCTATATCTAGGCCTATCATTCACATGTTCATATAACATTAACTTTATCCTAATGTCATGAGAAATATAAAATTCTAATTATAAAAATTAAAAATTTATCATAATTTGCATAAATTTAATTATAACTTCTAAAATACCAATTTTATATTACAAAATATAAAAATATGGAAGGAATCACATCGCAAATAATGTTAATTTCGGTTTTTAAAGAATACTTCTATGCAGCGTCAGAGTATTATTTCCAAATTATTATTGTAGCATCCATCGAATAAAGTTCCTTTGGGTTTAACTTCTTATTGAAAAAAATAATATAGGTGCACAATATTTTATAAATAAGTTTATGACTTTTCTAATTATTACAATTTTTAGCCTATAACATGAACCAATTAAAAAAAGAAAAATTGGTGTCAAATATCATATTTTCAATGATAATTGGACATTCAGATATTTATTTGCAAATATAGAGGATAAATCTGTTTGTTTGATTTGTAATGAAACTATTTCCGTTGTTAAAAAATATAATATAAAAAGGTATTTTTCAACAAAACATTTTGTAAAATATAAACTATCGATTCCTATTTAAGTCATTAAATATTGTATTTACTTTTTTAAAAAATACATTGATAATTTGGTAATTCAAGGTATTATAATATAATATTTTTAGGGTCTGATTTTTTTTTTTGCTAAATCATTTAATCTATTCCAACCCGCGTTATAATACCAAAATTTTATTCAGCCCGCTGATGAAAAAAGTTGCCCATTTAAATGTAGTTTTTAAAATTGTTAATTTTTATATCAACCAATTCTACTAAATACAAAGGATTTATTCTGGATTCACTTTCTCATCAAAAAATAAATACTAAGTTCAGTTATTCAATAAAATTTCTAGCATCAAGTCTTACTGTTTTTCAAATACTATTTAAGTTTTGAGAATTTTCAAAAAATGCCATTCAAATGCAGATAATCTTAGTATAATATGTCATATGTTAGTCATATGCTGGTGCTAGTAAAAAAATCCAATAATTTACTTTTTCTGCTCAAGAAAATAATGGTTAAGCAATGGCAACCCCATCACATTATAATCCTATTTTTTTTTGTTTTTAATAGGAATCAATGCACACTAACTGCTGGAAGTTAAATATTTATTCACAACAGTAACAATAGATAATTGGATTGACTGCAGACTAGAAGTCTGGGGATCTACTTATAGACTGAAAAATTTTCAAGGTTCATTCATTTTTGCGCTGTCAATAAATTATGAGCCAAATTGTCTTTTTTTTTCCTGCATTGAAATAAATTATAAAATATTATAAGTAACAATTTTATTTATGTAAATACTATATTTTAAATAAAAAATTAACACAGGGAGTATACCTTTTCTAAAAATAATCAGTACTAGTTTAGAATGTGCTCTCCACTATTTTGGTTTCTAAGGGGGGCACCAAAACCACAGCTGACATAACCAAGTGCTAAATGAAATCAGACAATACTGGCCACCACTATTACAAAATGTTCTGATTATTTTGACCATTAGTTAAGCCAAAATGGTGAAGAGCACATTCTAAATTAGTACCAAATAATCTATAGAATTCACAAAATTTATTTAAGACACTTTTTAATATTTCAAAAATTAGTAATTAAAAAAAAAAAGGATTTTTCATTTTGAATATTAGAGAAATGAATAATCAAATATAAAATAAATAATACTTAGTACTTTACATATAAAATACTTTATTATATTCATGATATGCAAAGGCTTCCACATTGTAATATTTAACTAATTTTATCAATTGTGTGTTTACATTTCCAGATTTGATTGTATTCAAATAAATTCCAAAAATGATTGTATTCAAATAAATTCCAAAAATATCTTATGACAAAAGTGGAGGGGTTACATTACAACATGTGTTCATATTTAATATACTTTAGGAGTATGTGTTTTAAGAAAGTATGTATACTAGATTTAAGATAGAAGAAAAAATCATTTCATTTTGATTTTTTTGTGTTAATCCAGTTTTTAATTTCATATTTTTATAAATAAATATTTTTCTTCAGTTAATTTTTACAGAGGAAATGTGTCATTATTATTTTAATTTTATCTAATTGGCATGCCAATATGCTATTATCTTCCATTTCTTTCATTCTGATTGTAATTTGGATAGTTGATAATATAGTAATCTTACTTCATCAAACGTTGACACCCCCCCCCCCCAGCTTAATCACTAGTATTCATTTCAGACAAATAGCAGGTTTCAATTTCAAACTCTTCAAACAGTAACTGATAAAAAAAAAATGCATCCCTAAAAAAGAATATTTTTCCTTCTTATTCATAATTCTATTTATCCATTTTTCTTTTTTTTTTCAATCCAAATATTATTTCACTTTCTTTAATTTTAAACAGCTGTTTCAGGTGATTGTAAATCCCCAGAGGTGAAAGGGGAGTGGGGAAGTAAGTTATATATCTTTCAGATACTGTTTATACCTTAATGCAAATAATTTTCACATTTGTCTAATGTATATAAACACGTGTGTGTCTACCCACATCTGTTCTCATAAAAATGTAATAAAATATTAAAATTCTAAACCCAGAAATTTCCAGTTTAATACAATATGTTAAAATTTCATTTTATTCCATGAAAGTTCATACAAAAAGAAAGACACAATAACGTGGTGACATTTCTCCAAAAGCTGGACAATACATGCTCTATCAAACTACCCCCCCCTCCCGCTCTGCCTCCCCTTCAGGTAATCGAGTTTTCACAGCTGCTAGAAAGAAACCTCCATAAAATCTGCATAATACACCATTCTAACCCTCAACAAACTTAAGAAATTAAATTCTGGTAAAATTATTTTAATAGAAAAAGAATAACTGAGCACAAACACCTCTACCCCCAATCTTCCTATTAATATATTTCTTTATTAGATTCTTTTTTTGTTTTGCAACTCACTATTGTTAAATTACTTACACCTGAAGTTCACTTAAGCATGACTAGCAGAAACTAAACAGATTTAAGCTAGTAGGACTTTGCTAACGGTAACCATAGAAACTAACTATACACTTAAAGGGGAAATTGTCTAAACCTTAGAATCCAACAGCTTTTTTGAAACAATTTTTTTTTTGTTAGTCTTGTTTACAAAATTGTACTGTGAATTCAATATTTATCTACCAGCCACCACGGTCTGGGGTTTCTAACAAGGAATCGGGTTTAAAATTAAAAATAAGTAATATAAAAGATGTTAAAAATACAAATGCAACTGATTACCTCAGATCAAATCAAATTATTTTAAACTTTGTGTGTGCACATATAAATATATTTTCATTACATATATACTAAATAATTAGAAAAGAAATAATCCTCAGAGTATTTTAATTGCAATCTCTAAGTTACAATAATGGAAATGCCTAATAACAAGAAATGTCTCTAAGGCAAATAGATAATTCTCTCGCATCATAACGAGAAAAAAAACGTAAAAGCATGGTAAAGTTCCTACACTGAAACAATATTAGTATCAATGAATTATAGCTACCTATGAATGATTATAGCACTCTAAAAGTTCTGGTTCTTGACATATAACCTCCCAAACAATCATTCAATCTATTTATTTTTTTTAATTGGGAAGGCTTAATATCATACAAGAATGAGACTATGAAAACATAGCATCATGTAAATGTCTAGGATTTGAATTTGCATTATCAATAGTAATTCTTTCTACATCATTTTATATAAGCATGAATAATTGGTGGATACTAGACTATAACAATAATTTCTGGCTCTTAATCTATACCAATCATCTTTTTATGTAGATAACACTATTACAACAACTGTAGAGAGTAGATTGCAGGGCTATTGATACAAGAATGAAAATAACAACTTAAAAAAAAGAAGTAAATAGAAACTACAGTACAATACATAACTTCATAGGCACTTTTTGATCATCACTTAAAATGTCAGGTGATATTAGGAAGTTTCTTGCCGAAAGTTAGTATTAAAAAATTTAAATAATAAAAAGTTGTACAAAAGCAAACCCAAGTGGATGTAAGATGTGGAAGATAATAATGAATGGGCACAGATGGTAATCCATTGTACTCTATATATCAGATGAAGAATTAAAAGATGATATTAATAATGTATTTTAAATAATTTTTATAACATTTCTCGATTTAATTTTTTTTGCAAAATACAGCATATTTTTAATAAAATTTCTATTAAGGTTTTAAATATTATTTGTTCCAAAAAATATTTGATTCTCATTTACTTCGAATAGTATTAGTATTTAAAATGATATAATATTCATAAATAATAACTTTAAAGTAATCTTATTTATTTATTTAGTATATGGATTTTTTTTTTTTTTTTAGACAGCTTAATTATTAACAATACATTATAAATGGAATCTGTAAAGATCTAGGCCAGGAGAAAGATTTAATGACTTTAGTAAATCTTTCAAATCTGCCACGCAGTAGCCATAAACTCATATGAATCTGTGTGGTAGTCCTGAATTTGATGATGAGATTTCAGTTGTACACAGAAAGATCAAATCCAGCTGGCTTGTTTGAACCTCATAAAAATTCCATTTTTTAATGTCATAATGTTTTGATTGTAGATTTTTGGATGAGCATTCAAAAGGAGGATTGTAATTTGAGCCAAGCTCAAAGTCCAATCTGCTTAACAGCTTTTTACACATTTCCCATATCAGATAGAGGAATATATTAAAAAATAAAAAGTTACTGTGAAAGAGTAAGTTTAAATATTTTAATATTTCTCAAGGTAATATTAAAGTGAATGAACAGAAGTTTAGTTTGGGAAGTTTTTCCTCAAACAAAAATGCAGTATTCTCCAGCAGAAAATACTAAGGAAGCTGTGCTTAAAGTGATTGCATTAACACTTCAAGTAATATCATTCAGTTTTCTAAAAACATTTTCTCTAAAATTTAATTGTGATCTAATCTTAGGTAAATAAAGAAAATAAGTTGGACTACGACCACTGCAAAAGGTGATATTCAAATTACAAGATGATTCCCTTTATTTAGAAGAAAACTTTGAACAGTCTTTGAAAGAGATTTCCAATCTTTTTATATTTTCATTGAAAATTTTTTGTTTTGCTTTAGGGAGATATCTCTTTAGAGAAGTCAGCATAAATGACTTTCCTGCAATCTGTAACTGCAAAATTACTGGTGGAATATATTAAAATCTATAAGAGAACTGAACCTTGCCTAATTACAAAAGATTATAATCTCTACAATTATTATTTATTGTCACTTGGAATTTTTCTTTTTGGTGCACATTTTGTCAATTGTGTATTGGTTTGTATAAGACGGAATAGCTGTAGGGAGTTTGAAAGTCCGAGTTCAAATTCCTTCGGTTACATTAAGTTATTTAAATTGTTTTCTGCATTTAAAAATTTTATAAACTTTCATAAGACCATTTCCCCAAATAGAATCGTTAAGTTGAGGTTAGACGAATAAAGTTCACATCAGTAGTTATTAATTCATTTTGAAAGCCTTTTTTATGTAAATTGTTAAAGATAAAATTTGTTAACAATAACTTCATTCTTAGTCTAAATCAAGCCTGTTAGACAGTTCTCAATTAAACCAATTCAAAAAAGTTTGCATGGAACACAGTATAATAATATTTGATTTTAAGACTATTATTAGTTTCGTTTTTATGCAAAATTTTTGGAATAATTTCTATTATGAATAATGTTATCGAATAGCTTCGCTAACCATGCTTTGGACTTTTAAGTTCCAAAATTTTTTAATAACTTTATATATTATCAACTCCCGAGGCATTTTCTAGTTTAAGATAATCAACATCTATGGGTTTTTATCCAGTTAATATCAGAGAAATACTGCGAAAGAGAAGCTCGCAATTCTGCTCTAACGATTCTTTTATTCCTTATTGGGTTTAAAAGTCTTATATATAAAATTGGAAACTTCATTAGCAGTGACAATAATAATTCTTTTATTAGTATTTTTACATCTATCAAGCTTTCGTAAAACTGACCTTATAAAGTTATGTTTTTCCAGGGTCTCTCTCCACATTTTCTTTCTGATATTATACAATGATTTTTTTACAAATTTGTCAGTAATTTCCAAAAAGCACATTTGATCCGACTTGGAATAAATTATTTTCAATATTCACAAAGGATGGATTTTCTGGAAGCTGTTATTATGACTTAAATCTATCATAACAAAGAAGAATTAGAGAAATTCTATAAATATTCTGTTCAAGATATCCAGTATATCAATTCGTTAATTTTCATTAAATTCCATCTCAAAGTGGGATAATTTTCAATTACAGAAATAGTGGAAATGATGATCTAATATCAGTAGTCACCAAGTAATGATGAACTAGTTTTTGTCAAAACAAAACATAAATCAGAAGTTATTTTAATTCCCTTTCTGTCTGAATGAAGTGTTCCTTTTTGCTTGGCACCAAAGTGCATAGTGTTTAAATCCATTCATTCTAAAAGCTGACAATTTGCTTGATGCTTGTTTGCCCAAAGATTTATATTAGGATTGACAACACCTATAAATATGGAAGCTGTAGAAAGATCTGAACGTAGAGCCACTTTGTATTATGGGTTTGTAAATATTGCACAAATAAAAATCCTAATACTGATTGCAATATCATCTAAATGATCTCATTTGCTTCACAAGATGATTTCGAATAAAAGTAACTATATCATGGTTAGAATACATTTGAGCAATAATCAATATAAATGCAGGAATTCTAATAAGATATGCATGATTTATTGTGCATGTTCTGCAGAGAATGTAACTGACACTTGAGGTGTTCCATGTTTGTGGTTGTTTTTCATTTAGAGAGCTTAGGATTTTCATTTATATAACTGTGGTCCAGCTATCCCTTATAATACTGCAGGAGTTCAAGTTAATATTTTTTTAATGTATTTTCATAATGGGTCATCTTTAATCAAGAATTTGTCAAAACGAAGTCTGGTTTTCATATGGAGAAGTTTATTTCATATGCTAATGCATGCTACTTGTAAGATGAGCCACAGAAAGGCTGTCACATATCTACAACAAAAGAAAAACAATCGTAATCAAATGGTCTTATTGGTTGGAAGTTCATATAAAATTTGTCACGAAGAGTCAAGACTAATGTACGAACATGATGTTTCATTCTACCATTCTACTATTGCAACAAACTGCAGGGCAAAATAATCTTGAACTGGTCCTAACAATTCTAGTATCCTGAGTGGATGAACTTGAGATGCTGTTCAGGGAGTAATCGTAAATATTAGAGGTTAGTCCTAATCACTCAGAAAAGTTTATTTATTGGCTTAAAAAAATTTGAAAACAAATAACAATACAATCTTTAGACAAGTTAAGAAGTTAACTTTTTAAAGCAAATAAATAAACAGAAAAAATAAACTTATCATCATGTGATGAGCTTATTATCTTTTCCTTCTCTGTAGATGTGCCCCTTCAATGACTGCTTTTTTTTTTTAAATCAAAAATGAAACCCCTACGCAGAATTATAAGACATTTCAAAGATTGACAAATGTAAATTGGAAGTTGACAATGACTGGATGGACATTTGTATTATACTGTTAATATAAAATATCTTAACATATTAAATTTTATTAAACAATACACCTGGGTCTCGTTTTATGCGGATTATTTTAATGCGATTTTGAAGTTATGTGATTCATATTTCTTCTTAATATCTTTCATATTTCACTATATTTATTAGATATCAAGAAATTATTAATAACTTATTTTGACTTGAAGTACTTTTTTTTTTTCAAAATAACGTAAATATGGCCTGAAGCTGTATTTAGAATCTTAGCTTCTATGTAAATAACCTACTTATACTAATGAGAGTAAGTAATAATAATAGATTTATACATAAGTATAAAAATATCGCAATAAATATTCAAAAATTTAAAATTTTTAAAACGTATTTTGTTAGATATTAACAGAAATAAGTATTTTTTTAGATTTTTAAAATAACTGTTAAATAACGAAATGTGTGGTTTATATATGTAATAAAGTCAGATATTCTACGGTAATATCGCCACACAAACTCAAATATATATTATTATTCTAATTATTTATTTCTAAAGCGCTTTTCGAAGGAGCTATGCCTTCATTTTCAAAGCTATAGATAGATAGCGATGTTCAATTTATTTAAACCAACAGATGCAAATTATTTAAATTAGGTCTACCATTTCTTCGAGATTGCGTAGAACGTGTCTCTTATTTAACGAGTTTTCATCTAAGTTAATGAAATAGGCCTCCTTGATTTTCCTTCTTATCTCATGTCGCTTACCGCACACCACTTGCAGATTATCTGGTGTACACGAGTGGCCCCTAGTGATTTTATGTTGCGCAAAAATATAAAAGTGGGAAGGATCCGTTAGGGCCTTATTGTATGCATATTTATGCTGCAGCAACCTCGTATGAACAGAGGCCTTGGTCTCCCCATAATATGCTGCATGACAATTGTTTTCTGGGCAAATAATTTTATATATGGCATACTGAGTGTTAATTGGAGGTAGTTTATCTTTGGAATTGTTAATGCATCTATTAAAGTGAAGAGGGGATCTGTAACACACACTAAAGTCTTTGCAAAAAATTGTTTGTAAATCTGTATATATGTTTTTAATATATGGTAGTAAAATCCTGGTTTTGTTCAGCCTATCCCCAAGATTAGGAGAGTCTTTAAATCGACTAATTATCTTGTCTATTGTTCTCGTTATATTTGGCATTAATCAAATCGTCCCTAAAAATTTGAATATTCTTATTCTTGTCAGCCTCAAAACTACACAATCTAGCATTTCTCTTCAAAAATATTTTTAAATCTGCCAGCTTATACAGATTAGGCGTATTTGATTGATGATGAATATGGCCTCTTATATTATAGGTTTAATCAACATTTTATACTGGAAGCATTGCTCCTCAATTCCCACTTGCAAATCTAAATATTTCACACATCCACCAACTTCCTTTTGTGCTATATTAACTGTAAATCCCGAGGCAGTTTTCAATTCTGTAATTATATCTTCCAATGTATCCTCCGATGCTCCCATGAAAATGCCATCCATGTAGCATGTGTAAATTATTAGGTCCCCATTTAAATGTCTGGGAATAATTATTTGCTGCTCATGTAGTGCCATTCTTGATTGAAAACAGCATATATTTTTATCAAGCCATCTAAGAACCGCTTCCACAAAATGTACTCGATGTTGATTCATGCCATGTTTTATAAGCTCTTCTTTTACAATATTTATAGATTTTAATCGATCAATTGAGCCATAAAGTTCTGCTATGTCTAATGCTACCATATGTGTGCAGCATTAGACATAGCAGAACATTATGGCTCACTTGATTGATTAAAATCTATAAATATTGTAAAAGAAGAGCTTATAAAACATGGCATGAATCAACATCGAGTACATTTTGTGGAAGCGGTTCTTAGATGGCTTGATAAAAATATATGCTGTTTTCAATCAAGAATGGCACTACATGAGCAGTGGTTGGCCCATGGGTCTTCCACTGAGTGGGATAGTTGCTAGCATTGTTCTTAATGCATATGAGCAAATAATTATTCCCAGACATTTAAATGAGGACCTAATAATTTACACACGCTACGTGGATGACATTTTCATGGCAGCATCGGAGGATACATTGGTTTATAATTATAGAATTGAAAACTGCCTCGGGATTTACAGTTAATAAAGCACAAAAAGAAATTGGTGGATGTGTGAAATATTTAGATTTGCAAGTGGGAATTGAAGAGCAACGCTTCCAGTATAAAATATTGATTAAACCTATTAATATGAGGCCATATTCATCATCAATCAAATACGCCTAATCTGTATAAGCTGGCAGGTTTAAAAATATTTTTGAAGAGAAATGCTAGATTGTGTAGTTTTGAGGCTGACAAGAATAAGAATATTCAAATTTTTAGGGACGATTTGATTAATGCCAAATATAACAAGAGAACAATAGACAAGATAATTAGTCGATTTAAAGACCCTCCTAATCTTGGGGATAGGCTGAACAAAACCAGGATTTTATTACCATATATTAAAAACATATATACAGATTTACAAACAATTTTTTGCAAAGACTTTAGTGTGTGTTACAGATCCCCTCTTAACTTTTAATAGATGCATTAACAATTTCAAAGATAAACTACCTCCAATTAACACTCAGCATGCCATATATAAAATTATTTGCCCAGAAAACAATTGTCATGCAGCATATTATGGGGAGACCAAGGCCTCTGTTCATACGAGGTTGCTGCAGCATAAATATGCATACAATAAGGCCCTAACGGATCCTTCCCACTTTTCTATTTTCGCGCAACATAAAATCACTACGGGCCACTCGTATACACCAGATAATCCGCAAGTGATATGCGGTGAGCAACATGAGATAAAGAAAATCAAGGAGGCCTATTTCATTAGCTTAGATGAAAACTCGTTAAATAAAAGAGACACGTTCTACGCAATCTTGAAGAAATGGCAGACCTAATTTAAATAATTTACATCTGTTGGTTTAAATAAATTGAACATCGCTATCTATCTATAGCTTTGAAAATGAAGGCATAGCTCCTTCAAAAAGCGCTTTAGAAATAAATAATTAGAATAATAATATATATTTGAGTTTGTGTGGCGATATTACCGTAGAATATCTGACTTTATTTTTAAAATAAATAATAACGAAGATTTTATTGATTTTATAAACTGAAAATAATCTTTCTAATGATAATGTATAACCTTTTTGTTTTGATTGCGATCTCATTTTTTTTAATATAGAAACAGAAAACCATTAACATAGCACAAGAGGCACAGGTTATATATTGCGTCACGAATCTGATTTCTTACTAGTTCACAAACGAACGCATATTGTCTAATAGCGGTAATGATTAAAATATGTATGAAAAAATGTAAAATTAATACTGTAGTTAATAAAAAAATTAAAAAAGTTTATCTTGCATTAATTTTTTTCAAATATTTAAATTTTTTATTAGTCATACTTTATTTCCTTAGTTTTTTAATGCGAATTTTAAAGTAATTTTTCCTTGTTGCTTTGCTTTTATGCCAATTTTGTAAATTACAGAACCTATCCCCCATTTTTCAAGGTAAGTTACGTTTATTTTTGTGCAATTTCTTTTGTGCGCATTTTTTTAGGAACTTATCTACCGCATAAAATGAGACCCAGATGTACTGTAGTAAATTATTAAAATTATATGCTATAAATACTGTGAACACTTTTTTTGATACATCATTTCTATCAAGTATTTTTAAAACTGGAGCGGGGATGAGGATAAATATAAATTATTCCAGGTTATTAAATAAAGCATGTTTTTTTTTTGTAATTAACTTTGAAAACCTTCAAGGAAAAGTTCATATTACTGATTTTCACCTTATAATCTGAATCTTTAGCTTCTAATCTCTCAAAATTAACAGTCTAAAATGAGGAGGGTTTTTTTAAGTCATATTAATATATTTATACATGTGAAAAATTTACTACTAAAATCATTGGTTGTCAAAAATATATAAACTGTTTTACAAAATTAACAATTAACAAAAAATCAATATAATAATATTGCTATGTTATTACATAGTAATCTTATACATATATATCTTTAAAAGGATCAATTATTCTTTTTGGGTTAATTGATTTAAAAAATTATAATATTTGTAATTTAAAAATAATATATGGACATCAAAAATTTACCAAACCTATGACATTTTTAACAGATGAAAGGGATATTTTGATCACCTTTTGAATAATGCCATATCCATTCTACTTATTTAGAATTGTACAAAAATATCAAGCTTAGTGAAATTAAACAAATCTGTGCAATCACAAAAATTGAAAAGATTGCAGATTGTAATAAGCCTTTTGATCTTAAAAATGTTTCTATGGTTTCAATTTAAAAAAAAAAAAAAAGGAATAGATAAGATTGTTATTACTGAATTCAAATATATTATTAAAATTCCCACATAAAAAATTTTGGACACCGATTCTTTTTAAAATGTTTATTTTATGTTTTAAATATAGACGAAAGACTATTATATTTTAAATATTGCAGAAACATTTTATCATTGCATAATCAATACCTAATTAAAATATATTCAATGTCAATAATTATAATCATAACAAAAAGCTACTTACAATTGATGTAACTTCATATTAACCGGAAAAGTTCCAACAGTAAGTTCCGATATCTTATTATAATTTAAATCAAGAGTCCGCAGGTTGACTAATCCTTCTAAATGATGTCTTGTTATTGTGTGGATCTGATTATGATGTCTAAAAAAAAATAAAAAAATAAACCATTTTAAATTACAAAATTAAGTTATATAATTTTTACCTGAAATAATTTATAATGTGAAATAGATAACAAACAATGCAATGTTTTACAATTAATTTCACTTCTCACCTATACATTTAAATATGTAGTGATTATATCTTGAATGAGTATGACCAAGGCAATAATAGAGGATATCTATTAGAGGACTAAATGGTCTAATAAAGATTAATGTAGCCTCAGGATAAAACCAGTTCATAGCGATAAACTCACATTTTTTTATTTGAAAAATATTTTTCACAAGAACAAAGGATAATAATACCATTGCATACAATATGATACCATATGACACTATGGGTATCACCTTCCTAATATTATATTCATAAACATCCTCACAAAATGAAATAGTTTAATTACCCACAAGGTCCACAAAAAATCTTCAAATATGAGAAGTGCTAACTATGATTATCTAGTTTTATATATAATGCTGGATGAATAATTATTAGGTCTTGTTTCCAATACGAAAAAATACTCCTATCTTAATAGGCCGATTGATCAAAGATTGAGTTTTTAACATAACAAGCTATCTTTTCAGTTCTTACTCTCTCTTTTTTTTTATTCAAGCTTCTTTTTTTTAAAAATTTTAATCTTAATTTCTTCCGTCATTTAAATTAGTAAAGGTCCTGTTATTCAATCTTTTTTTAAAAAATTTTAATCTTAATTTCTTTCGTCATTTAAATTAGTAAAGGTCCTGGTCAATGAGAGCTTTTTATCTTAAAACATCTCTAAGATAACCATAAGAATGGGATTACATATTTATTTAACTACATTTCTATTCTAATTATGTGGATAACTATCTTTTTTTTTAAACTAATATTTGTGAGAAAATAGCAATGGAGACTAATGAAACAGGTTAACATATTTAGAATCAATGAGTTATTTGAAAATGTATCTGGGACAGGAATATCATTCAACAAATGATTGTATTCCGCAATAATCTACCTAGAGACATCCCCAACCTCCTAGAATATTAAAAGATGATTTTAAAATACACAATCTCACAAAATCTAGTCAGGTTACCATGACTGATAAATTACTCATTTAAACTGAATATTAACATAATAATGGCAAAAGTGACAAAGTATTAGTTCACGAAATGTGTGGATTTTGTTAGTTGGGGATTCACGATTTGAATATAAAACAGTTCTAATGAATAAGGGCTGTCAAGATTTGAGAGTGATATAACACTCACGTTGCAGCAAAAGAAAATGTAATTGAATGAACAGATGGTATAAGTTTTTTTGGAACAAAGTTCACTAACAGATGAAAATCTCCAAGATATTGTATTTGTTAATGAGGTTTAAGGTATCAATAAAATAGTTTAATGATAAAACTTAAATAATCCTCAATGATAACATTATTTATTTTGGACCATTTCTATCACTTAATTGAAATTTTAAATATTTTTAGAAAAAAATTCAAATTAAATTTGTACTTTTCTACATACATTCGATAATTAGTAGTAACCCAAAGATTACTATTAATCATTAAATATATTTAGAAAAGTATAAAATCTGTATTTTTCTAAAAATATTTACAATTTAAGCAGATGATAGACATACTCCAATCTATAATTACAAGTAAAATGTCATCATCATAAACCTTCCGACAAATGATTAAGTAGCCAATCCTTGAATTTTGTTTCATCTAGCATAAGCATTAATAATCAATAAATCCTTATTCAGGGTCTTATCCAAATATCCCAGATTAATTGATGAAAGCCTTAAGCTAGAAACTAATCTTAGGGATACATGGATAGGTTTACCCTTATCCAGTGCAGTCCTATCCATATATCGCTAAGATTAGTTTCTGGCTTATGGCTTTCATCAATTAATCTGGGATATTTGGATAAGACACTGGATAAGGATTTATTAAGCACTACCATCTGGCATCAATGGACTCCTAAAGCTTATACAAGCTAGCATAAATGCAGTGAGAATAGAAGAATCTACCAATGAATAGCAACGTGTAAGCTAAGTTCATCTGATATGTTGGTCATGTGATGTATAAATGATAATGACTCATTTTATTAGCATATATGATCCAATGTTAGATTGCACAACAGATGGATTTACTTTGACAAATAATTTAAAATTAAAAAAATGCTATTAAAAAAAAACTTGTATGGATCTTGTGAAAGCAAATGTTGGACAAATATCAATTGTGGACTTAATCAGTGAAGTACTGAATAGATTCACGCTCTTAGATCTAACCGCTTCAGCTTCACCTAAGGTTCCCTTCTTTTGTTCCAATTATGATATTCTGTATTAGAAGTTAGAATATTAATAAAAAAGATGTTACACATGCACTTGTAGAAGCGATTTATTGGATAGATATGAATTAATACACTCCAAAGTTAATAGCGCATGGTTTAGACTCTGAACATATAAAATCCTTCTGGCAGCCAAATTTCTTATGAATTACCCGAGAAAACTATTTGATTATTATTTTAAAGTAGCATTCAAAAATCAGCACATTTTCAACATTTAGATAAAAAAATTTGAAATTGTCATAGCTGCTCGTGGGTACACTAAAAAGAAAAATCTAAGAAGTTTCGCTGACAATGACTGTATTATTAGTAATGACACAGAAAAGAAATGATATTTTCTGCTTGGCTGAATAATAAAATGATTGAGAAGTTTCAAAAGCAATATAAGAATTTGATAAGATGGATTAACATTCTAGACATTTCATTAGCTGGCCGTAATTATTATGTATCTTTTTTTTTAATACTGTTACATTAAAAGTTAACACATATGAGACTAAAAAATAACATAGCAATCCCATTAAGTCAGTATTGCAAGATGAGATACAGACAGAATAACCCAATGCAAAAAATCATGAATTCAAATCTATTTTTTAAACATCTTTTCAGCCCTAATGACATTGCGAAAATATACATTTTCTACAGTATACTTATTAATGGAAAAAATGAATTGTTAAAAATCAGATCAAAAGATGTTTATTTTTATGGTATGAGAATATCAATAATAAATTAATTATAAAACCAAACTATTTTTTTTCCTATGTCAAAGCATTGGCCGGGAAACGTATCCACGACAACCATCTGCACGCAACTGCTTGCTTGCAAGGCGACTGTGCTGACCTCTTGGCTACCAATGCTTGACAAAACCAAACTATTTGCAATTCTATAATAAAAATTTCAAAACAAATGAGGGGGAAAAAATGTAGTGTAAGCTTCTAATATTTAGTCACTTTTATACTAGCATGTTTATCAAAAGACCACAATTTGTGAAATAGCATATAAAAAGATACAACTTTCATTATAGAACTTTTTTGCCATATGTAATCAAATACTAGTGGGTTTAAAAGTATTTTTTTAATGAATCTTTCTAAAGTGATAATCTCTAATAAATTAAATATTATTCATTTAATATTTTTAAATTTTCTTTAAGCAATAATCTTTCTAAAACAACAAGTACAGGAACATTCTAATCAAAAATATAATTTTATTTATTATGTAGATATAGGGGATTTGAACTCAGACTTTCAAGCACCCTTCAACTAACCATACACATATTTATCTTTTCTACATGTATGTGGTCATGTGTATCAGTGGTATGAGATAGTATGAATAGTTGAAGGGTGCTTGAAAGTTTGAGTTCAAATCCCCTATATTTACAATTAGGCTTCAGATATGTGAAGAGTGCCTGTATTTCAAATATCTATTATGTAATTAAAAGGGGGGGGGGCTTCAAAATAAACTGAAAAACAAATACAAAATATTAGCTAAAGAACGATCTATTTATCTAATTTTTATTTAACATTTTCACAAAAACAGATTGTTTTTCCTGTAACAAATATAAATATTTAGTCAAGCATTGGTGGTCGAGAGGTCAGCGATGGCTGCTTTACAAGCAGTTGTCCCGGGATAGCGGGTTCGCTTCCCGGTTGATGCTATGACACATAAGAAAAAAAATATATATAAATATTTATGCCTCACACTTCACGAAAATTAAAGTTTTATCAATATATATATATTTAAACTTTGATCACTTAATAAAAAGAACAAAAAATAAATTAGTTAAATATACATCACATTAGTTACATTTTTTTTTTAAAAAAACAAAAAACAAAACATGTTTACTATAACCATAGAAACTAAAGTTTAGATATTTTTTTTGATCAAATTTCAATTTCTCAGCAAAATAAAAATGAACATAATTAATTATAAATGAAATTGATCATACATAAAGTGTGCAATTAGAAATGGAATTATGCACATTTAAATTTTTTTCTTCGTTTAGTCTAATTTAATTTTAACAAATAGGATTTGACTGGGACGTCAAGCTCAATATCATTACTATCAATATCCTATTTGATATTTAAAACTTATAAATTAAAGAAAAATGTAACTATAGTACAGATAATACTGTTATGAGTGTAAATAACAATATTAATATAGCAATTAAAGAATGTCAAGAAAGTCTTAACAAAGTTGTCTATTGATGTTTTGAGAGAGGAATTTATATAAATGGAGAAAAAACAAAACAAAATGTATGTTAATATGCTTATCTCACAGGAAATTTAACAACATTGATATACATCTATATAGGGTATTATTATACATGATAATAATGTAATGATAATATATAAAAGTAGAACAAGTAAAACATATTAGATATCTGGGAATGATGATAGATGAAAGAATGTCTTGGAAATATCAAATTAACATACGAATTAATAAATTTAGAAATTTTATAACAATATTCTACAAATCCAAATATATTTTTCCTTTAAATATTCTTATTGTTATATACAAATCTTTATTGAGATATGAAATAACGCTTTATGCTTTTGAAAGCTTTTCTAATATTAATTGATTAGCATTACTGGGGGGAGGGAGATCTAATAGAAAAAAAATTATACCAAAAAGAAAAGTGGATACAAAAATAATATTTTAGTCAAGCATTGTTAGCTGAGAGGTCAGTGCAGCTGCCTTGCAGGCAAGCAATTGGTTGCAGACGGTTGTTGCGGGTTCGCCTCCCGGCCAATGCTATGACATATGGGAAAATAATATTTTATCAATCAACATCTTTTTATAAGCATACAAATTCTTAAATGAAGTTTAATATTTTAATCAGCATTAAGACTGTTTAATATCTTTCATGCTTCAAATTTATTACTTTTTAAGGATAAGCCTAATTTTTACTTTATGTATTACTAGAAACTGTTTGTTAGATCAACATCAACTTTTGATAACAATATAAATGCCATTTCTTTAGAATGAGCTAATGTTTATTGGTAATGATTAATATTTTGTTCATGTACATTCCTTTATCAATATTTTACTTTTAATAATGCTTCCCATCTACTAATATGGTTGGAGTTTCCTTTTTCAGTATCTAGCTTAACATAATCCATTTAATACTGTAGTGCTTCTTATTCTGGAGTGTTTAACATAATAATCAGCTGACAAAGAAAAGGTTATGACTGCTTTTCTACAAATTTTTGGGTATATTCTAGATTTGCCTTTGACATTCATATCTGATCGATATCACAGCAAATAGATGTAAATATAGGAGATACCAGACATATATAAGTGCAAATTAATTTTTGAATTTATGATATCATATGCTTTATGGTTTAATTTTAAAATTCCTTTTAAAATGACTAGTGAAATGTGTTTATTATTATATATTACTAATTCAGTAACATTATGTATAACAGACTGTATATTATTCTGAGTTGCATACATTTCAATTGGGACAACGGAGTATAGATCAATCCATTTATTTAAGTGTTTACATTCTGTTAAGATTAGAGAAAATGGCAAATAATAATACTACCAGTTTTGCATAAGACAACCAAATATTTATTCATAGAAATGAAAAATAAATGATGAATCCAGTTATTCATTAGAACCTAAATATATATTTCTAAAATTTATAATGCCGGTTTGTAACATTACATGATTACCATTCCCTATGCTTATGCATGCTGCTAATACAGTAATGTGATGTGGCTTCTCCTTAAACGAAGTCAAGAATATCTCAGCAGTTATGCCCAGATAAACTCTCTATGCAGTAGTGCCAACTAGTGCAAGCCTATCTTGGGGATCATAGCTCTATAGTTAACTAAATAGGTAAAAGGTGGCTTCTGGAAGGTTGCATTAGATCCTAAGATCTAGATGCAGTTCTCTCAGATCCAAGACTTCTCACTGATGAAAGCCACAAACTAGAAACTAGTCTGGGGATATTGGATGAATAGGCAGTAGACATAACCTTCTTGCATCCATTGACTACTACTACAGCTAGCATTGGGTGGCACTGAGTTTGATACTGCAATGAAGGTTTTTGTGCTGTTTTTTTTTTTTTAATTTGAAGTTTTTTAAAAAAAATTTATATATAAAATTAATCTTATTCATTCCTGATAATTCATTATTCTATGCATAATCTTTAAAAGCAAATGTAAGTAACTAAAACTACTTAAAAATAAAAAAAATGTGAATAAATTGAAATGTTATATTTTTTAAATACAAGTATATTTTACATGTACCTGTTAAGGAGATAGTAACAAACTGCCACTAATAATCAATTGATATCATGTGATGTAGGTATTTTCATCTACTTTCATGCAACGTACTCGGCATATATACATTTGGTTATATAAAAAAATACTTTCGGATATGTCTTAAGACTATTAACAATTGAGCTTGAACAAAATCTTAAAACATTTTTGTCTCTACTTGCATACTATATATAAAGTACTGTCATTTTTGTTACAATTTTAAGATCACTAACGTTTCAAAATTAAACTGTCCAAGATTTTAATTCAGATTCATTCTATCTTCATGTAAGTTTTAAAAAGGCTTATGATAGAGACTACATATAAAATATGAATTGAAACCATCATTGTAAAAAAAATAACATTAAACTCCTTTCCAATTAGTTTTCTTTTATTTTAACCATTTTCTGAAATTTTATAATTTAAAAATCACAAAAATAAGAAGACAAAGTGAAAGGAAGGCAGCAAAAATGAAACTGTTGCTACCAAAAATAAATTGCTCAAGTCCTAATTGTGGAGTTTAATGAGTTTATAATAAAGTTATACCAAAAAAAATTCTATCTACAAAACATTCCATGAGGTTATCAATAAAATGCATCATGAAGTTATTTTGGTAAAGACAGTTATTGTAAATTTGGATGAAAAACGTGTTAAAACTGAGGTGTAAATAAAATAAATAAATCATAATTTCAATAGGTATCCAGATTGGTATTTAACAAAATATACTTTTGACTATGTTACCACATTATAGTATTTATCCCCCCAACCCAGGAAATGGAACAATCAATCACCAAACATCTATCTTAAACAATATAAAAGTAGCGTTTTCCTGAAGATTTGTATTGGACGATTTCCACCATCTAATATGTGTGTTGAATGTCTTTAGAAAACTTTAATTTTTTAGTTAAATATTCCAAATGCATTCAACTGTTAGTAATATCACAGCAAACAGGTTAGTATATGCACAACGTTTCGAGAAGTATTTTTCTCCCCTCTTCTTCAGGTGTTGCTGGCCTGACCAGTGACAGTACTAGCTTGGAATTCGAACCTGGGTCCTTAGATTCTTGATTATTGAAATTTAAGGTAACGCTCTAACCAACTGAGTCTTTGGCAGGATGGCTCAGTTGGTTAGAGCGTTACCTTAAATTTCAATAATCAAGAATCTAAGGACCCAGGTTCGAATCCCAAGCTAGTACTGTCACTGGTCAGGCCAGCAACACCCAAAGAGGGGAGAAAAATACTTCTCGAAACATTGTGCATATACTAACCTGTTTGCTGTGATATTACTAATAGTTAGTGCATATACTAACCTGTTTGCTGTGATATTACTAACATTTGTTTGCTGTGATATTACTAACAGTTAGTGCATATACTAACCTGTTTGCTGTGATATTACTAACAGTTGAATGCATTTGGAATATTTAACTAAAATTAAACTTTTCTAAAGACATTCAACACACATATTAAATGATGGAAATAGTCCAATATAAAAATACAAATATAAAAGTAGCATTCCTTTTTAATACCATTTGGTGTAAACTTGAGTTGTCAGGACTCATCTGAGAAATATAAAATGTCTTGGTGGGAAATAGTTACATTTTTAACCAGGGAAATAAGGTTCCTACAGTTAATGAAGAATTGAAATAACTAAAATATATCATTGCTGAACTGATTTCAGATCTATATAACTATTTTAGCAAGTTGACTTGTATTCAAAATTATACACTGATTTGAATTTCAAGTTTTTATCTTGACAGGTAAAGTGGAAGTAAAAGTGATTGTGGATGCACATCTGTATTCCTGCCAACTTTGAATCACTGGTCTCAAAGCAAAAACTAAAAACCAGTCTGAGGATAGAGATTCAAATACTAAAGATAGGAATTTTATATGCATCTGATATTCGCTGATTATTGATTACTGAACCTTATATTAAATGGCAGCAAAGTGGGGAACTGCTTTTAACTTTTACTTAAGTTCAAGGAATTCTACTTTCCAATAATAGTACTAGTTCCATCACATATTAGTGTTTACTTCTTTTATACCCCCCCCCCCCAAAAAAAAAAAAAAAAAAAACCCAATTCATAACATTTCGCCACCAGCAAGCTATTCCATCAATGAATTAATTTTTTAAGCATGTGTTTAATATTGTGCACATACACATAGATAAGTAATACGAATTTATATATACAAAATATTACAATTGTGGTTTTAAACATTTGCAACCAAATTTGTCTAAAAACAATTATTTTCTTTATGGATTAAATCATCCTCATTACCCCCAAGATTCCAAAAAATGTCATTTTAATGTTTTTAAAATGTATATGCATTTCAACTTGGATCGAAATAATCGCCATCCTCTCCAAATTCCACTTTTTATCAAAGCAAAAATATCTATTAATAAAAAAGATTAAAAAAGAAAAAAAAAGTGGTATGGGGGAAAGGATCATGGCAGAAATTAAATTTACAACGGTGCTGAAATCTATAATAGGACCTTGTCAATCGTTTAAAAAAACAGTCAGTGAAGGGTATAACCCTATCCCCTACCCCCAAATCATCAGATAGTTCGCCACTATAAGACTTCTGATAATTTAATTAAAAATAATTTTTATATTTCTAAAGATTAATAGAATGTTTGACCTTAGAACTTATTTCATTAAACATATGTCATCAACCAGTTTATGAACTCACACCAAGGAAAAATTCCGAATAAAATAATTTAATATTTCTAGATGAGCAACATTTTTTTATATATATAAGAAATCGTTACTCTATTAAAATAATTCCTAACTTTTTATCAAGAGAAAAAAAAGGGGCGGGAGTTGAGCAACTTCTCCTCCAAATAGCAAGAGCAATAACTTTTTGGATATTTACAAATGTACCAATTTGTTTAGATTCAAGGTAATTCAATTCCTGAAATCTGATCTGCATTTCTTAAGTGAAGAAAAATTTATGTTTATGTTAGTTCACTCTGTCTGTTTCATCCAAAAGTTAATTTTTGTTTTTATCGGAGATGTGTAAAGTAACACTTTATATATACATAAATTGATATATACATAATTCAAACAGATGTTGCTCAAGATAAAGTTCTATTATTTTAATAATCGTAACAGAAATAACAACACAACGATAATGATTCAATAATAAAATAAAAATATAGCGTATTCATATTAAGCTTTAAAACGTAGTCATATATAGACCAGTTAATCTTTCCAGTTTAATGCAGGGGCAGTAGAGGACTGCTTAAGCGATCACGTTTGCCGGGCGAATATCACATGATCTTAAAAATTATTCCTTTGATTATATTTTTATTTGATTAAACTATCTTGAGGAATAGCAAAAATAAAAAGCATACTGATATTTAAAGGGAATAAAATCAAAATTCAATCAAGACTCAATGTTAAAATTCGATTCTAGTCTATTTGTGAAAAGCTGAATTATTAAAAAAATGATATAAAATATTTATACAATATATACAAATTGTGGCATCTAAAAATTGTTTGTGCATGTATGTACGAATGTTAAATTCTCAGATTATTGACCAGTTGAATTAATTAGGTAATGGCCATATAATAAAACTTGGATCATCAGATTTATTCTAGCATCATAATATTTAGACCTACATTAATAAAAAAAATCGAGCCGTTTAAATGAGCAGATGCTGAAAATAAAATTGATTAGAAAAAAATTTCTATTTAATTTACTCATAACAAAATTAATGTTGAAAAGAAGGGGGGGGGGCGACTATTAAGAAGAGATTTCATAATCAATATTGCAATTTGCTCCTATATATGTTAATTTTTAACCTCACAACCTGAAATGGCTATCTACAAAAATGATCTCCAAGCATTATTTTTTTTTTTATATGTCAAAGCGTTGACCGGAAACGAACCCGGGCCAGCTACTTGGGAGGCAGCTATGCTAACCGCTAGGCCACTAACACTTTTTTTATTATTATTATTATTATTATTGAAAATTATAAAAAAAAATGCAAGAAGTATTGAGATATGTATATTCTTCAACCAAAATTAAAAAGGACCCTTTAGAAATAAAATAGGGGGAAAAATTATGGATATACATTATGCCATAATTTCAAGAATAATTCAAAACTAAATTTGAAGTTACTTAAAGATATGAAAAAGTGATCTAAGAATATAAATTACTTAAGTAAAGAGTTAGATAATTTATTGCATTATGGAAATGATAAATATATTTATGCAAAAAAACAAAAAAAAACAACAACCTCTAAACATCATCACCTAAAACACTGAAAATTACAATGAAAAAATTAATATATATCAGTTTTAATTTGATTTTATTAACTGTTCAGAGTATTTTAAAGACTTGTCTTTCATTTGTATAGGCAACTGATAGAGATCATAGGAGAGTATTTATTTCGCATATGGATTTTTTTGACATTTTAACTAATAATAAAAAGGTCATGTAAAGATTTTAACCAAGAGATAGAATCACCAGTGATTTTATTTAGTCCTTCAATTTTGCCACTGTAAATATAGATTTGGCAGGCATTCACTAGATGGTTCATAGTTTGTGTTTATCGACATTTATATAGATCAGTGGCAGATAATTTCTATTTATAAAGCATGTGAGAATGACCATGGGTTGTTTTGAATCTATTCATAAAACTCAAGTAGTATCTAGAGGGATATTGTTGGATCTGAAAAATAAATTTATTTGGAATATCATAAGAATTTCATTTTTTACATCATAATTCTTCAATTGAGTCAAATCAGATCTGCTTAATGATTAACCTTTTGTATATTTTTGTAAAATAACTTAACTTCTCTCTTCTGATATCTGGTAGAGAAATAGGAAATCACTGAAGAATAGATTGGGATGTACCACTAATATTTCTCATGGTAATATTTAATTGAGAATCCAAAAACTTAGTACAAACTTTTTCTCCAAAGAGTGCACATAAATATTCACCAGCAGAAACAAAGAATTTGCATTGCAATTCTTAATAATGCCAGTTAACTTTTAAAGGAGGTTATCCCAGAAATTAACTTTGATTTAACTTGAGCAAAATGAGAAAAAATATGACCAAAAATTATTCTCAAAAAGCTTAGGATAGGATCATTGAATTCAGACTATTATAGCAAATGATTATATTCAGATTAAAAGATGATCCCCTATTATTAAAATAAATAAAAAATTGAGTTTATTTTGTTCATTGGATTATGAACAAGACTCCAGTTTCTGAAAACAACGCTCAATGTTTTCATATCCTTCTTCACTTTTTATTTCAGGAATTTCTTTTGAGAAGTCAAAGCATTACCAGCATAAATGAGCTTCCTTCAAACTGTTTTGGAAAAATCACTGATAAATCGATTAAATAAAGTGAAAAAAAAAAAAAGAACACTGTAGAAGAATATTGTGTAAAATTTTATTTCTATACAATTAACATTTACTGTCACTTGAATGTTGTCATATTAATAGTTATTCTGCATTTCAGAAACTTTTACAAGATTATTTCTCCAAGCAGATTCATAAGCTGAGATTAGATTAATAAAGATTACACCAGTTTTAAATATATTTTAAAAGCCTTTTTTCAATAATAATTGTTAAAGATAACTTCTTCTTAATGTAAGCCACCCTGCTCCATAGGTAGAAATTCTCAACTATTGACAAATTTTTTGTTAAGAATAATGTTATTGGTCAATAATTTTTTGGATCATTGCTAGGCTTATTTGGTTTTACATTTATAGTTTTGCTTTAATGGCAAACTTTTGGAATAGTTAGTAAATAATTTTGCCAACCATGCTTTTACTTTAGGTTCTAAATTTTTTAGAAACTTTGAAAGTATACTACCATATTGCTTCGAATAAATCAACGCCTAAGCATATGTGAGAATATATCAATGCTAAGCACATGTACTCTGAAATAATGTGAAGATGCTTAAATCTAAAGAAATTCAAAAAGTAGCAAAACTTTGACTTTTATGAATTGCTACACCATTTCCTAATTTGCAAGATATCTAGAAAAGGACTTTGCAGGATATAAACTCTAAAGATTGTATTACACGCTAATTCAAAATTTTATTTAATTAATTAAAAAAAACAGACTCCCAATAAAAGATAGCATTATTTATCTATTGCAGGTGAGTATTCATTCAAATTTAAATTCATGAAATGCTTTTTTATAGATAGTCTGAGCTATTATAATTTTAATTAAATATTAATAATTAAAACTTTTAAAAGCTCAATAAAAGCGTACCTATTGCAAGCCTACAACAATTCAAAGTACCTCACAGAAGCCCTTAGAGAATAAAAATATATTTGGATGCCAACGTTATTTATCAAAATTTTTTTATTTATTTAAATTTTTTATCAATTCTACAACTATTTTTTCTCTCATAAAAGGATTGAGTAAATAAACTTGTTATTTAGAAGCCTACAACAATTAAAAACACTGTGACAAGAGTTTCTAGTATAATATCAAAATAGAAAATATTTAATTTATCAACTAAAAAGCCCCGAGTGGCTAATTTTGATCTTCTTGACGGCGTCTTGCCTTTAGGCTTATATTTATCTTGAAGGTGTCTTGCCTTTAGGCATATATTTAGCTGGTGGAGGAAGTTTAACATAATTTAAGTGTATAGGCATATTATAAACTAGTATATACATTTTTAAAAAAAAGTTAGGCAAGTGCAGTAGCCATGCATCTAGTTTTCGGTTTCATTTAGCAGATTCACAATTCAAACTTCGAATACTCTATGTTTAAACTGATCATGTGTTCAAGCATATTTGTAACAAGATTGACATTTCCTTTTCTAAAATATTAAGATTCTTGATTCAAACAATAAAACCAATGAATTAGTTGAAATTCACTAATAATATTCATGTTTGTTTTAGCCCCCTGATAACTTTTTGTCCATTAATGTCATTCAATTCTTGAAATTCACTAATAATATTCATGTTTGTTTTAGCCCCCTGATAACTTTTTGTCCATTAATGTCATTCAATTTTTGAACATTTGGATTGTTGGATTATATATTCTTTTGATTACCTTTCCAGATTTAATTTATGCAAGTGTTTGAAGGAATAGGGTGCACAACACCCTCATACCAATTTTATGAACCATTTGCAGCTTCAAATATTCAAATTAATTGCTTGTCTTTTCTGAAGCTATTTCTTAATAAACAATGGGAATGCTTTTTCAAATACTTCTTTTTTATGTAAGATTAGTCGCAAAGTATGAAAGCCATCTATTATTTCTTTTCTCAAGCTCTTGTCTACCACCAATAATATAACACTTAATCTCTTCAGATACTTGAACAAATGCTTTTTAAATTTCACTTTAAATAAGAGATATTAAATGATTTAAATCACTTATCTGCAGTTTTATCATGTGAACAAATAACAGTGCCAGATGGATGAAAGCGATAACAGTTTGTAAGTGGTATCAACAAGAATTGTTTGACCTAAGACAGTTTTTATGTAAATGTTTAGTTGAAAATAAATTCTTATATTAGCCATCATTATTGTCTCTCTCTCAGTCATCTACCTCATCAACATATTTTACTTAATCTGATGCCACAAAAAACTAAGTCATCAGAATTTGGTGTTTTATTATGATCTACAATTCAAGTTCCTTATGTCTTATTTCAGCTATTATAATATCGTTTTTTTCATTTAATTTAAAAAATTTTAATGTCTGTTCTTGTAAGTTTCTAAGAGAATGTTTCTCTTTGGCTTTAAACATTAGTGTTTTCATTTTTGTTTCTTTGTACGTGTCAATAAGCTTTACCTCCACTGAATTATTTCAATAACGAAACTCAAAATTTCTTCTGCATTTATTACATTCATTACCTCTTTATTATTAAATATTGAAATTATTTCCATTTGTATTGCCTTTTCTTTCTTAAGTTTTGTTAGAAATTGAACTCATTTTTTTATTTACTTCATCAGATATATGTGAGAAATGCAATTAAATCCATGAAAAAGGAAAAAGATCCAGATAATGATGGAATTATAATCGATATTTTAAAAAGCAGGTGAAGAAATAGAAATTTTTTTGTCAAAGTTATATACCAAATGTTTAAATGATAAAGATGTTAAAGATGATTCGGACAATGCAGTATTAATATTAATATTTTAAAAAGGTGATAGAGAAGATATTAAAAATTACAGACCTACCAGTCTTTTATCAGTTCCATACAAAATTTTTACCAAGATAATTACAACCTGTCTACAGCGAACTTTGGATTTTAACAAACCAAAAGAACAAACTGAATTTAAAAGTAGTTTTAGTATAGTAGATCATATCCAAATATTAAAAGAAGTTATAGAGAGAACACATGAATATGAGTTACCATTCTGTTTTGGATTTTCAGATTATGAAATGACATTTGATTCTATAAATATTTCTTCTGTGATTAAAGCATTGAATCATCAAGGTATAGATTCAGGATATTACTCTGAAGAATATTTATAAAAATGCAACAGTAACAATTAAATTACATAATTTATTAGAAAGATTAACTTTGAGAAGGTTGTATGACAGAGTGATTCCATATCTCCAAAACTTTTTACAGGAGTTTTGCAAGAAGTATTTTATGGATTAAAATGGAAAGCTAAAAGTAAATGATGATTATTTAAGTCATTTAGATTTTGCAAATAATACTTTAGAGCTTCAAAAATGTTGCAAGAGTTATTAGATGAAAATAAGAAAGTAAGACTAAAATAAGTGTTAAAAGCAACTAACAATCAATGGATTTTCTCAAAAAAAAAAAAGTAAAAAAATAAAGATGGATAATGATGAGTTAGAAGAAGTTAACAATTACAAATATCCTGATCAGATTATTACTACAGATGGAAATATAATGAATGAAATTAATCATAGAATTAACTTCCATTGGAGAACTTTTGATAGAAATATTATAAGTAAATATGACTGTATTTGAAAAGAAAGGTTTTTAATAAATGTGTTTTACCAGTTCTTATTTATAGATCTGAGACTTGGACACTTAGAGAAAAACTTCAGACCATATGGATCAAAAATAAAATACATGGATAAAAGAACAAACAGCTATTATTGACATAACTGAAAGTGACTGAAATGGAGTTGGATATATTGCTAGAAGAAATAATAATAAATGGACAGTCGAAATCTTAAACTGGATTCCAAGAGATTGCAAAAGATCTAGACCACATATGAGATGGATGGAATCAGGAAGCATGCTGGGGTGATGTGGAGAAGAACTAGAAATCGCAGAAGATGGATTGAACTTGGGAGATATCTTTGTAGATCAATAATGGTTGAATATGACGATTGGATAAACACTTTAATTACATTTAAAATTTTATAAATTCAGTACATTTGCCAGTAAGGATTCCTTAGTATAGAAGCTATCTTTATTAATAACTGTTTACATATTATATACTAATATTTTATTATAAATACTGACCCTTTTTTTTTGAAATATTATACTTATAAATATTTTAATTAAAATACCAGCAATTTTTATATTAAGCCAATAAACATCACATGATCACCATTTTTCAGATCCAAGGCTCCTCATGAC
Source organism: Epiperipatus broadwayi (assembly GCA_028023455.1). Classification (NCBI taxonomy): domain Eukaryota; kingdom Metazoa; phylum Onychophora; class Udeonychophora; order Euonychophora; family Peripatidae; genus Epiperipatus; species Epiperipatus broadwayi. The sequence goes on from JAQFVV010012596.1 coordinate 296,246, forward strand.
AAAGACCACAAGCCGGAAACTAGTCTGGGGATATTAGATGAGTAGGCATTAGATGGAGATTTTATGCACAAGCCTTCTGGCATCCATTGATTACTCTGGCTTGCACTGAGTGTCAATACATATAGAGAGTTTTGCCGTTTTAATTTTTATATTAATTAGTGTAATATAGAGACTTACATTCGTATTGATATTTCATTATAATAAATACCAACTATTATTTAAATTATTGATTTAAAATCTTTCAAAATACTGATTCAATATACAGCATCTAAAAATTGCTCTAAAATAAATTTAATCCATGTAAAGAATAAAAAAATATGCAAAGTCTCAAATTTGTAGCCTCTTTTCCTAAGATTTAATAATTATACTATCCTAGTATTATTATATACATACTACATTGCTTTTAAAAATTATTTATAAAAGTAATACATACATTCATAAATAGTTGCTAAATTTATAAGTTACCAAACAATTATTGGCATGTAAATATAATTGTTTGAGGAGTAAAAAAATAAAATTGCATTTTCACATGTCTACATGCCAAATTTTTCAACTACTGGGCTCCGAAAGGAGAGTTTGGGATTGTATAATAATCAGGTTTTAACTCCACTATCTTCATGTTCTACATTTTGCTACAAGGTCTTTATATCCAATCTAAACAACTAATAATCCCCTTGGGGTATCAGCTATAAGAATGGGTCACATGTTTGACCTAGTCTTTCACTTGTTATAAAGCAGTTTTTTTTTTTTTTTTAACTTTTAAAAAAAATCCAAAACACTAATATTGCATACATAAATAGGATGATATGATAGTTTAACTTTTCTAACTTAACAAAAATCATCATTCCAAAAATTATACAAGTATATTTTTCATTTATTATTTAAAGTAATATAGTATTCTATTTGACTTTATATGGGAACAAAGTTCAACAAATATACATACACATACACAAACATATCACATGCACAGTGAGACATAATTGCAATACATAAATATGAATATACTTATACAATTATTTCACCTTTCTTAAAAATTATCCATATATGTCAATCAACAATATATATACTTATAAGTATATAGACAGCATAGATGTAACGATTAACAAAGTTCACAATTACTTTAACCATCCAGGGATCTGGAAAAATCTCTCAACTTCAATCCAGTTTTATACCAGAGGTTATTCCATGATGCCATTTACTTATCATCATCACAACTAGTTAACTTCCAAATTAGACATTCTGTAAGTCAACAATCCTTTCTGTCCATTGCCCTAGTCTTCAGACAAAACTATTTACTTCTTTTCCCCCATTATTAATTATTTTCTTTCTTCTGCTAATCCTCCAGTCCTCCAATCCAAATTTTCTTCTGCTCTTAGTTTCCTTAATTAATATAATCTTATTCATTTGCCCTTATAAATATTTCAACACTGTAAATTCCATTTTTCCAGTTTATTTCATTCACCAAATCAAAAATTTCCAATCTTTTCATATATCATTATTATTATTATCAAATCATGCACATCTCTACTCCATACAAAATAACACTATAAACATTTAATAATATTTTTTTCTTAATTCCAACTTCAATAAACTATAAAATATTTAAATATCTTCCTTTTATTAAGGCTGTTTAGCAATAGTTAATTTTATTGCTTATGTCATCATTAAAAAACGTTCTAAATATTTACAAGTATTAACATGCTCTAAAATTTGTCAGACTATTAACTCATAATCTTTTATCATTTCTATGATTTAAATGTACTGATTTCTAACCCAAAATTTTAAAAACTGTCAAGCGTTGTTAGCGGAGAGGTCATCACAGCCAGCTTGCAAACAAGTAGTTGGTTGCATACGGTTGTGGGTTCGCGTCCGGCCGATGCTATGACATGAAAAAAAATTTTTTAAAAAAAACTCCACAGATAGTAAGTCATATTTCAAAGCATTGCCAAATCAGCAACAATAGATTCATTTTGATAATAAATAAATGTATATTCACATAAATAACACAAGACACATAAAATATTTTTATCAAATGGCTACATACAACATAAATTTTAACATCCATCCAACAAAGATCTTAATTTGACCTGAAAATGCTTTATCTGGAATAACACAAAGATTATCACTTGCTCAAAGACTTAATATTTCCCCAAAAAGTTAGCCAAAATGATATACACCTTTAGAAAATAATTTAATACAACTACTGTTAATATAACTCTTTAAGAGTTGCCTATACTCTATTTAACCCATAACTCCCTCAAGGACTAAAAAAATCTTTCCTGATAAATAACTGAAAACAAACTGAAGTTGCTATTAATGTCTTTTGACTTCATGTTTGTTAATTTTATTATCTAAGAATATATTTAAATGTTGATTATCCCAACTAAAATAAAACCTTATTGATAGTTTGAAGAATTGAATTATTTACATCATCATATATAAGATTTCAGTTTAAAGAAAATAAAACATTATTGCAGGACTATTAAATTTAAACATTTTTCAAAATGTTTAAAGAAACAAGTTATACCCATATTTAAAAAAATGACAAAAAAAAACAACAACAAACAAACAAACTATAAATGGCAATCAAATTCTATAATCAAAAGATGCTATATTAATTTAATCATCAAAAATTTTAAGCACTAATCCTATGCCTGTTTTTTAATGGTCATCTGAAGTACTGTATTCTATATTATTGCCTCAACGTCTTTTGAAAAATTATTTTTAGCATGCCAATTCATAACACATTCATGACATTTTCAAATGCTTTCTATAGTTAATTATATTTTATGGATGTATTATTTTATTCATTAATTTGACCCCCCCCACCCAAACTAAATTTATAATGAAGAAATATGAATAAATGCATTAATATGGTCTTTTTTTTAAAAAAAAGTTACTTTTATTTATATGTTGAAAGTTGATCAAAATAACAATAGCACTTATCACATTAGCTCTGTTTTTGATAAAATGTTCAATAGAAATGAAAACGTATACTGATGTAATTCCCCCCCCCCCAAAAAAAAAATTCTAAGGGGAAAATAAGGATTATCATCATAGCAAATTGATAGTAATTTCATAAGTCTATGTAATGAAATGTCAGACCTATCCAAGCTTAAGATGTCAAATTGTTGATGCTTGATTAAGCCTCAATGCACAAAATTAATGAACTATTTGTTATAAAGTATCACAATCTCAAAATGAAGTCGGGTAAAAGAAATACATTAGAAATAAATGAGACTGGACTCAATACTTGCTCTAAAAAAGATGACTAAAAATCCTATAAAATCAGAGTAGTACAAATGATTGTACTAAATAATGTAATACCTACTAAAAAATTGTGCCAAGAGCTTCAGAAACAATATTTATAATGAGATCAATTTGTAATGTGAATGTGATTTGAAAGCACCGATGCCCATGAGCATAAAAAATGGGCAATTGTTGACTGGAAACATCATATAATCAAGATGAATTATCATTCATAGTTTCCCCTATCTAATGAAAGAATATGCCATCTGGTAGTTGCAAAAAAAACAAAAACATATCAATCAAAAACTTACTAACAATTGTATAACATAATCTGGGCGGTCATAAAAAGACATTTGCTTTAACTTTAATAGCTATTATGCATGGAAGCATGATAATTGCAAGTTGTTTTAATACTTTGTAGAACTTGCTTTTCTACTGTGATGCAAACATTGTTTTAAGATGACAATGTCATTTCCCAATATCATGAAACTTCAATTCATATAGACAATATGATCAAATGAATTTAAAATACATTACAATATTACAAATTTCCCATGGCCTCCTCACCCATCTGATTTAAATATTTATCCAGTGTAGATCAGTCTTGAATAGGAGAGTAATAGCTCTCCCATCCAATCTTTCAAATAACTTGAAGCTAATTTCAATCCATATAGTTTACAAACAATTCTTAATCATATTATAAGTCTTAGTGAGTAAAATTGATTAATTTAATGTTATAGGTCACCTTAATCTATTATAATCTGTATTAGTTTATAAATGTGAAAGTTTGTTTGTTTGTGGCTATATTGCACCATTTAATGAATAATATTTCTGTAGCGTTATTTTCACTACACTACTCTCACGCAAGATAGGGATTAATTTCTAATTTTGCATGATATTTTTTTGGGTATAGAATTTTACTAGCATATATATTTTTGCTTTGTTTTTAAAAAATTTGTAATTTGCAATATAAAAATGTGTGGAAATATATATCAGAACTTTTTTCGAATGATATCATAACATCCCAAAAAGAGGGCAGCACTGAAGTGCAAAAGATTTGGATAAAGAATTTATATCAGTATATTTGTACAAAAGATGGGATGATTGTGTTACGAGGATTGTTGAGTGTTGTAGTAGTAAGGAATGGGATAAAAGAATAGATTTATTAATAAAGAATAGGGAGTTAGAGAGATAGAGAAATAGTATGGAGAGTAAAAAGAGTTTAAATATATATAGAAATAAACAGAATATTAGGTGTGAGTTAATATATGATAATAGTAAGGAAAGTAGTTTATTATTTAAGGCTCGAACGGGATCTTTAGCTACAAGAGAATATACATGTAAATGGAAAAAAATGGGTGATTTATTTTGTAAATTATGTAAGGAAGGAATAGAAAATATTAGGCATTTGTTAATAGAATGTAAATGCTTGAAAACAGAAAGGGTACATATAATGAAGTTATGGAAGAATGAATATGAAAAAAGTGATTATACAGAAAGTGAATTATTGGTTTTTATGTTGGGTTTGGGAAAAGATAAAGGGGATTTAGATATAAAGGTTATAGAGTTGACAAAGATTATGTCGTGGAAATGGGATGGAGCAGAATATGGGAAAATTTAGAGTGGGGAATGGAAAATAAAGTGGCTAACAGGTTTATCTGGGCATAATTGCTGAGATATTCTTGACTTCATTTAAGGAGAAGCCACAATACATCACATCACATAAAACAAGGTAAAATTTGATTTTGTAATTAATTTTAAATTAATTAAATTGTGTTAGTGTCACGTATTTATTAGTTTATAAATGTGAAAGTTTATTTGTGACTGTATTGCACCATTTAATGAATAATATTTCTGTAGCGTTATTTTCACTACACTATTCTCACGCAAGATAGTGTAACGATATATAAATATGTCGTTACATTAATTTAAAATAAAAACTTAAAAGTTCGCAAATAAAAGTAAAAAAGCTAAATGCTAAAATTAAAATGTTTGTTAAATGTATATACATTCGCACAGATGCCAAACTTTAAAAATATTTTTTTTTTTTTAAAAAAAAAACAAATAAATAAGTATTTGAACGTACTTTTTTATAAAAAAAAAAAAAGTACAAGATTTAAAAATAAAAACAGGTATTAATTAATTCTCGTAATCTGTAAATGGAAATGATTGTTTATGAATTATCGAAAACCAAACTGGCCCTTGGGCTCTTGTATAATTAAAATGATCTGAAGAAAGATAGATAAGAAAATAAAAAGAAATTAGCTTGACCAATGGAAGCACCAAGCCTCAGCCCGGACCCGAACGAAAATTTGGATTAGTGATGTCTTTGTTCATTCAATCTGGAGATTTACTATAAAAAGAGAAATATTGAGTTCCAGCGTTGTGTGTTTGAGAGATGCGGTAGGACGCACATACCACACTCTCTATTTAAAAAGAAAAATGAAAAGACTGTGATACTTTGAACCAGCTATTGCCATCTCCAGAACATTATCTTCCAATGGAGGCGTCGCGGGAATTAAAAGCAGAAACCTGGACTCTTCTACCGTAAGCTATATGAAATGAACAATTATTAAAATCAATTAAGAACTTTCGTCAAGTTTTACAAATTGATAAACAAGCCAACTTAAATGTTAAAACGGACTCTTATCTGACTTTTGTAAGTTTTTAAATCAAATTAATAATGTTTAATTTTATATGTTTTCCGATTGATAAACATCATTTCCATTTTTTTTTTTCTTATTGTAAAGATTATTTAAATGCATGAAATTTAAGTTGTTTATAGACGCTTGCATGGATTCGTTTGCGGTTAATTATATTTTGGTTTTCATATTTGATCAAAATATAGACATTCGATAAATAATGATACCGTACGGTATCTAAAATGTATTTATTCGGATGTCTTTTAAGTTATTGGTGACAACGCAAGTATCTTATGGTGAATACTATTGGGTTACTTATAAATTTCTCTCTGCGATTGTCGGGATCAATAATTTTGTATTTTGATCGTTTATGTTTATTTTGAAATGTTTTTGACCGTGGAATCTATGTAATCGATCTATACCCAACATTTTTAAACAAATCTGTGCGAACGTATTTAAATGTTAAATTTAAGTCGGGCGTGAATGGCTATATAGTTTTGTAAAGTTATATTAAGGGAGGGTAATCTTAGGTTATTCATTTCGTAGTTGAATTGGTTCAATGGATTGGATATATTTGTGTAATTGTAGATGTAATATGAGGTCCGCTACGGGCAGGATTATAGATATACGCCACACACCCTCTGTTTGCCTATGGATGGATTTGTAAGACGGCAAAGGACCGCAGTCCATTCCTATGGAGTTTTATGTTTATTGTTCTACTCGCCAACAGATGTCACATTCCTGTTGGTGGAGAGACAATGTCTTCTCTAATCTACTTACTGATCAGATGTACATTCCTGACAGTATAGTATTTTGTGTTGTCGTATCATGCTACATTGAATACATGAATGTATCAGATGGATTGGCGCCAGTTTGATTGCGAAATTTGTTGCCTAAGGTTAAATCAGGGAAGAATATTTTCTTTTCAAATGCAGATCTATGTAGTCTATTCATACTTGACTATCTAAATAAAATATTAAACTCATTGAAACTTAGTTAAATGTAAAATTAAAAGTTAATATAAAAATCTAAAATGTTAAACTTATTCCTCAAAATTTAAATGTTATTTTATATGTGCATAAATAAATATTTTATGTGTTAATCTCTGGCAGTGGCTTTTATTCTTTTATATTTAAGATATAAAATTTATATTTTATTATCTCTGCTACTCCACTGAGCTAGTGACTTGGGTTAACGATCGGAATATTTAAATAAAGTGGAATCTTAACAGCGCGTATCCGCCTACTTTATAAATTTTTCTAGGCTCAAATGCCTAGATGGCGCCCTGGTAGTTGCAGATATTGTTTTTGCGGTTAGATTCGATCTTCACTTGCATTTCGATCGTTATAATAGGGATTGATTTCTAATTTTGCATGATATTTTTTTTGGTATAGAATTTTACTAGCATATATATTTTTGCTTTGTTTTTAAAAAATTTGTAATTTGCAATATAAAAATGTGTGGAAATATATATCGGAACTTTTTCGAATGATATCATAAAATCCCAAAAAGAGGGCAGCACTGAAGTGTAATTTTTGATAAAACAAGGTAAAATTTGATTTTGTAATTAATTTTAAATTAATTAAATTGTGTTAGTGCCATGTATTTAATTTCTCATTTGAATAATGACAATTTAGATCAGTTATAATAATGAATTTGTAATATTTAAATACCAAGTGTTGTGTATATACTTAAACTAAATGTAATTAAAGGGGATTTGAACCCAGACTTTCAAACTCCCTTCCGTTATCCACTCTGAAAAAACGCTTTGGATTTTAGTTCAATATATATAGTAATCAATAAAGCAAGCCATATATAGTGTGGCATTGCTTTTATAAGCTTGTATTTACAAATATGTAATATAGAGTGTACTAATAGCTCAAACAAGCTCTTAATTGATAAGTGCGGTAAGAGAAAATATTTAAAATCCCTATCTGAAACGTCCCCTATCCCCAGACCAATTGGTTTCGAGCTTATGGCTCACCTCAGCAAGTACAGCAAGAGAAATGTTAATGAATTTGATAGAATTTTTCAAACATATAAATTTTTGTTTCAATTGTTTTAAAAAATGTATAATTTACAACAGATAATCTATATCATAACTGTTTCAGAATGACATCATAAAACCCCAAAAAGACAGCGCTGATTTAATGCATATTAAAGAAAAATTTAAAATGGCATTTTATTTAATTTGATAAACTTTTAGGGATGTCAGTTTACATATATTTAACACGTAAAAAAGTATATTTTAAAATGTGTGATTACAGCAAGAAAATTACTATATATTTAATTAACATGTGAGAAAGTCAATTTTAAAATGACATGGATATTTGCTTCATTTTAAAGCTATTAATCTCAATTAATTAACTAAAATACTAATATAGATATGATAATAAAAAGAAAGGCTAAATATAAGAAATAAAAAAAATAAGCATAAGATGTAAACTTCCATTATTTATGTTCTAAAAAATGTCAACTTATGATAAGTAAAAAAAAAAGATAACTTTTCTACAGTATTGAAAAAATGTTTATTTATTATCTACCTTATATATATATATATAAATAGGCTAAGGATTTTTGCTTTATGGTACTTCGCTCAATTTAAACAATAAATCAATAAAAATAAATGTGAGTGATAATCTCGAATTACTTACATTTGAAAAAATGTTGACTTACAATAATTTAAAAAAAGCTAACTTTTCTACAGTGCTTTGTAAACCGTTTTAAACAATATTAAAAATTACCCAATACAATATTTTAAAGAATCCTTAAAATATATTTTTATTATCCTTTGTATATACAATATATATTAATATCTTATAATTTTTGTAGGGAATTATTACATAATACATGCATTGATTCATATATGGCATTTCAGGCAACTTGGAGAGAGTACCAGTCTCTTTTTTATTAGAACACAAATATTACAATTACTACCATTGTCAATAATAATATTTGTTAATGAAGTTTATTAGTCAACACATACACAAATATGAAAATGAATAAATAGTTAGCACTTATGTTAATGCATAAAGAAAACCAATAACTCTCACAAATACATAGCATTTTAGCTGGTAAAGGGGACATCAAGTGACCCTGGAGATTAAATCAGTTATCTTCCCTCTCCATATGTCAACACGATATTGATTATTTAAATTAGAAATGCATGATTCTATTTAAGAAATATATATATTGAAAAACACACCTATATATTACAAATATAATGACAGGAACTGTATATCTTGAAACTTAATTAACATATATAAATAAAAATTATATGTAATTATTCAAATTAGAAATGCATGATTCTGGTCAATAGAATAAATTTAATAATAATAAAACTCTTGAAAAAAATGCTATTTAAATATACTACAAACCTCTAAATACCATGCCAGGAATAAAATCCATGAAACTAATCATTATGATTATTTGTAATTAATTAACGTTGTTACATATTGTATTTGCATATCTTGGATATATTATACACATCAAAGTATACGCTTAATAATTAATAATACTAATTAATTTATCATGCGAGAAATATAATTAAACTAAAATACTTAAAGATAACTAATCCTAAAAAGTTGAATTTTCTGTAATATTGCTGTTGATAAATAACTCATGTACTATTATTTCATTTAAATACACATAAATATAGAAACCATGGAAACAGTTATATATTATTTTATTCCACTAATACGAGTTTACTGCAGATACAAGTAGTCATAAAATATTTTTCAACTTTTACCTTTGTGTAATACTCGATTACAATGACTTCATAAAAATTATATTAATGAAAAGAGAATTAAATATTTAGAATTTAAACAATATCAAATATGAAAAGTAAATTAAGCTACATATAAAAATACTTTCTTGGAAAAAAATGTTATTGTTTCTAAAGTATTGTTGTGTTCCAACAACTTTTAACATATTAACATGAAATTTATTATAAAATTTTCTTTCAGAAAAGATATAATATCACAGATGGAACAAGTTTAGAAAATTTTTTTTTAAAAAGTCTTGAAGTTCAAGAGTATCTTGGCACTTACCCATTTACCTTTTAATTTTTATCAAAAATTTGAATAATTTTAATAAATGTCTGTAAATAAAAATGCTATGCTTAAGATAGAATTTAATTAATTTTCTTCACTTTGATAAAAATTAAATATAAAGTGAAAATAAATAACTTCTTGGCAAAAGGTATTTTATGAGAAAATTATTTGTTTTATATAGAAATAAATAAAGAGCCTAAATGATATAGAAAAAAAATATTTAATTGATTAAAAAAAAAATGACAATAATATAATGGATATAATTATAAATTTATTTAAATGCACATTACGTAAGTAATATTTATTAAGGCTGTAAACCTCAGGAATATGCGCGTGAAAAATGCGATATATTAATGGATATATTAAAATAATCTGTAAAAATTGAAGAAAAAAAAAGAGAAAACAAAAAAATTTATAATCTTGCTTAAGATCATCTATTTAGGGAAAATGATTAAAAAAATTAAAGATTGTTTAGGATGATGTGCTGATTATATCAGCCCCTTAACATACAAATAATTGTATATACTTAAGAGAAGAGCAATACAGACTTCAGACAATTCAATGAATTATGGAGATATATGCAGAGTAACAAGAAAGGATCAAAAATAAAGTGTTTGAGTGAGAGACAACTAGGTATTAGTGCTATCATTGAAATAATTAAGAAATTAAAGTGGAGTTGGGTTGGACATATTGCTAAAAGAGACAATAATAGGTGGACGGTTGAAATCTTAAACTGAATCCCAAGAGATTGTAAAAGATAGAAAGAGGCCATATGTAAGATGAATGGATGAAATAAGAAAGTTTACTGGTGCGATGTGGAGAAGATGAACTAAAAACCAGAGAAACTAGGTTAAATTTGGAGATCTTCATCCTATGATGGATCGATAATGGTTGAAAATGATGAGGATGATATACATACACAATTAAAATAAATGGTCTGTCATTTTTGAAGAGAATGGAAGACAAAACATACGTGATAACATTAATATGCAGAAACCATTAAAAATTATAGATAATAATTTAACATGTAAATTACAATTCAAAAGATTCCACATTTAATATTTGCAAATATGCACATAAAACTTTAACATCGCAAATTCTTGATCAAGAAGCATTACTTTTGGCAACAGTATTTCCTAATTCAGGAGTTCAACGAAAAAACAGACGCAAAAAATATTATATATCATTTCAACTTTCATTTTTATAATCATGTAAAAAAAAATTGCAACAGCATTATATGTCAATAATAAATATGATAAAATACTTTGAGAAATAATGGATACAGAGAGAACTAATTTTTATATAATACTCATTCAAGGGCAAAAAAAAAAAAACGTAAATGAAATACGCAGGAATGATACATTAAGAAATCGTTATATATTAATATGCCAAAAATAGTTTAGGTGCATAGAACTACTTGGAATAAGCACAAAGATCATGCACCAAAAAAAAAAAATTATCTTGAGAGACACAGTTTGCTACTTCTTTTCAATCATGCTAATTTAAAGCATACACCCACACACACATATATATACACACACATGCAATAAATGTGAGGTGGCATTTTCTTGATTTTTATTTTTAAAAAATTAATATTCTATCAGTTACTAGAACTTCAACATAGAAAATCGTAGCTTCTTTTTTCTTTTGAAATTGTTTGGTAAATAGAAAAAATAACCAGAGAAACAACAATCATATCATGTGAAAGGCCTACAAATCTATGTTCTTGACTAAGTTATCATTAATGTAGGTGTAAATATATGCACAATTCCCCAATCACTGTATAATATGCTCTCTTTATATTTTTGGATAACTAAAAATGTCATATGCGTAAGCTTGTGGTTAAGACCTGTAGAGGTCCCTAATATCGCATTTTACATGCATATTCTTGAGGTTACAGCCTTAGTAAATATTACTTACGTAATCAATGTGCGTTTAAATAAATTTATAATTAGATAGAAATGAACTTGAAGGCAGGTTAATAGCAATTCAGGAACGCAAGCAAACTGAAGGAACGTATACTCAAATGTATAGTTATGAAAGTTTTGTGCCTAAAGACAATTTCATCTAGACAAAAGGGTTCTTAGAAACAAAACATAAAAAGTGGCATAGGTTAAATTTCACCATTGCTTAATTATTTCCTTTGTAATTCAGCTACCGTGAGTAAAATTTTAAACCATTATTGTCATTGTGATACTTTCAGAATATTTCAAAACATGTATATACTTCTTTTGCTCATTTCAGTAACTTTAATTTGTCAATAATTCAAGCATAATATTCTTTTAAAAAATAATATCCCAACTAGATTTGCATTAGAGGAAAAACTAATTAAGATCCTTTGTTATGAGGCTTACCATATTAGCAATGAATAAAATATTTCGCTAAATGAATATGAGATTTTCTTTATTTCTATGAAATGTAATATCTTCCAAGAAATAAGAAAAATGTATAACAAGAACTTTGGATATGAATAATTAAGACTGCAAATAACATACAAAAACCTAATTTTCTAATTATGTTTTATGAAATCTTCTAAAAGACCAATCTGAATCCTGTTTGTGCAAAATAAAAAAAAGACCGTCTCAGATTAACATCAATATTATTTTATACATCTAATTATTATTAATTTATTAAGCGCATACTCAAATGTTATCACCTTAAGACTATGTGCCTGAACTTCGACAGTAGGGATCTCTATAAATCTTAACACAAGATTAATGACTTTAAAAGACAAGAGCAGCCACTCTTATCTTCAACTTAAAGATTCGCCTATATATTTAAAAAGTAGGTTGAAGATAAGAGTGACCGCTCTTGTTTTTTAAAGTCGTTAATTTTGTGTTAAGATTTGTAGAGGTCCCTACTATCGAAGTTCAAGCGCATAGTCTTAAGGTGATAGCATTAATATTTATATATCTAAATACTAGTAATTATAAATACATTCTTCGGTTAAAGGCAAACACCATTTACTAATCAAACTAATACAAAATCACCCAAAACATGTTAAAAATTTATTTACTATTAAAAAAAAAAAACAACTTTTATTTAAAAAAGATTAAAATATTCAGTGGATATGAATCAATAAATTTGGGTTAGTTAATAATATTCAAGGATATAATGGACTAATGAATGGTCAAACACAAAAAGAAATAAAATCAAGCATATAAATATAATAATAATAAGACCTTATTATTAGATTAGTAAATGCGTTCTGTTACAATTACATTTTGATTTTACGATCAGAGCATCAATACTCATTTGACTCATTACTTTCCAACTAAACCGAATATTCATATACATGAAATAATATTTAACAACAGTCAAGCGTTGTTAGCCGAGAGGTCATGGCAGCTGCCTTGCAAGCAAGTAGTTGGTTGCAGACGGTTATGGGTTCGCCTTCTGGCTGATGCTATGACATATGAAAAAAAAAAAAAATTACTAAATGGCTGGATGGATTGGTTTTGAGCCTAAATATCATAAAGTTACAGACTTCACTTGAATGTGAATTCAAGATCATGCCTTTGAATTATGAATAAAAGATATGAGTACTACCATTTCTCAATTGGAATGAAGTTAAAACTTAGGACTTTACATTGATGTAAAACCAGTACACATATAAGTAAACATATATACACATATTCATATATAAGCAATACATTTAAAAATAATGTTATTTCTAACAAGATGAATTTTTCTTTTAAGAATGTCTTCCAACTAAAGCACTGTGTGCATATTCATATTCTTTTTTTTAAAAAATAATAAAAATAACTTGGATAAATCTGATTAAAATCTTAAAAGTTACATTTATACAAGAATATTAAATTATATACTTACAAACTGAGTGAGCTCAAGTTGCCATGGGAATTCAGGTTTGGAATCTCACTTAACAAGTTGTACTGAATTTTTCTAGTTAAAAAAAAAAAAAAAAACAACAACTTTTTAACACTAGAGGCATCCATTATTATAGTACATCATACTTCACACTCCTGACAGATAAATTAAATTAACTACTTTTAGATCCCAAAACAATGAATGACAGTAATAACAATAATGTTGTATTTTAATTATTAGTTTGTAAAAAAAAATATTTATGCACCATTATTGACATAAATATTAAATTATCTATCCAATAACAAGCATACTGGCCCAAAAGTTGGTTGATAATCCAATGCATGCACCAACACACACAAATAACAATTAACAACAAAAGTGAATTAAATTATAAATATAAGAAACTAATAGTTATAAATATATTGTGTAAGTCAAGATTTGCTTAGAAATAAAACATATAACTATTATGTAAGCTTGTTTTTAAAACAAACAAAAAAACATGAAAAAGACTATATATATTCAATAATATTTCAATATGTTAAATATGATTTAAAATAAAATTTACTGAAAACTTAGTTTATAAAATGCCATGATACCAAGACTTTAAAAAAAAAAAACACACTCACACACAAAACTAATACATAAAAACTAACAAACCAATTTACAAAAAGAAAAAAGTTCTTGAATTAAATAAATTGAAAAAGATATTTTATTCAATAATAGCAATAACTAAACAATTTTTCAGTATTTAAAAAAAAAAAAGGAATGCATATAATCATACGATGTCCAAGCACTGGATATGCTAACAATGATCTGTAGTTAGTTCATGAGATCTTTAGCTTTTCCTGTAAACCAAGATGGCATACCATACTTTGGCAAAACTACAGTTTCGGGGGACCCCAAAAATGCCTACAAGGAAACATCCTATATAATATTTACATTTTATTTTTTATTGCTGTTATTTTTAAAAAAAGAGATCATTGTGGAAAAATTAATTACAATATTTACACGTTATTCATGTAGGCGACAAGCAATCTTATCATGACCATTAATGCACACTTTTCGGGAAGGCAGGATCCCGCACCTACGAAAATAATCCATTGCATCATGCAATGTGACAGGGAAGTCCCAAATTTTTATCATTACAATAATTTACCAAAAAAACTGTTGACCAAAAGAAACACGCTGAACTGAATCAAAGTAGAACAATGTTAAGAATGTCTCGTCAATTCTCATGTTATAAATAAAATTAAAAAAAATTGAAATAAAGCTTCTTCACGAAATTTATCAGAATTTATTCCTTTTTTTTTTTAATTTAACAATTGATTTATTAATTTTGTTTTAATTTAACAACTAACACATCCTTCAGTAGGTTGTATGCCCTCTAAATTGTATATTTATCAAAAAGATGGGCTGTCATCCAAGTTTACAGGAAAACTCACAAGTACTTCAACCTCTTATCATTGTATATACCATATATAAGACATTTTCAATGCTTAAAATAATAATATATTTGTACAATATGAGTTTTAGATTTTAAAAATCAGTCTGAAGGCAGAAATGTTTTATCAAATTTTTTTTTTTTCAATAATGTTTGTTGTTCTATCATGGAGCATTAATCACCAAATCTTTAAATTCATATATTAGATTGTTTTTCAAAATAATAACCAGATTTTAAATATATATATACTATAACAAATGATTTAAAAAAAAATAGACTTTAAAAAGTAATTTGGTTTTAAACATTAAACAATTGAGATCAATTTGTTTTTAAGGATATCTGACATACATTCACAATACAATAATGTAAAACTATAAATAATCTTTGCTTAGTTCAAATAACAGACAAAATATTCAAAACAGAGAAGCGTTGGTGGTCGAGTGGTCAGCACAGCTGTCCCGAGTTAGCGGGTTCGCTTCCCGGCCGATGCTATGACACAAGAAAAATATATATATATTAATTAAAAATTTACACTTTCAAAATTGCAAGCAATTAATTATTCTAGACATATCCATTTCTGTTTTTATCATAAAATAAATATATTTCTGTTTTCTGGTAAAATAAATGATCAAATAAAATTCCAATTTCAAGAAAATAAATACATATACTACTATTCACTTAAAATATATAAAATGCATATCAGTTTGCAGATATATCAACGATAATTTTAATTTTATTGTTGAAAATATCTCTCCAACAAACAATTCTTTAAATAAGAAATAAAACTAACTTTGCAATATTTATACTAAAAAAATATTTTTTTCTTAATTTAAATTCAAATAAGAAACATATTAAATATGAATTTTATATTTACAGAGAATTATCCATAGAATAAAATGCAATACACAGGTTATAATAAGGTAAAAAATAAATTAAGAACTTAAAAAAAACATATTTACTTCTTGATTGATGAATATATTTGCTTCATCGCCTATACCAATACTTCAAAATCAATAGCAAAGATATATATATATTTTGTCTCAGCCATATCATCAGATGAAGAATGAGGCTGAATAAAACGAAACATTTTTTAGCATAAACAGGGAATATTTAATCATAAACACCCACAAAAGATTGCTCTTTGATTTATGTTTCTCAGGTAATAGTATATGCAATTCTATTATATTTCGGTAATACAGCATCGATTGATCCACGCCATAAGATGGCGCTGTTGCTAGTGAAAAACGAATAGATATAACGTTACCGGGCTGATTTGAACAGGTTACAGGCCATAAGATCTATGAGCGGCCTTGTAAACAGCATATTTATGTGCTTTAGCGTAGAAACAGCGCCATCTTATGGCGTGGATCAATCGATGCTGTATTACCTATATTTCTATGAAAGATTTTTATTTTGTAAATATTTATTCACTTTCAAAATTGCCAGCTAAAGTAATTTTTTAGACAAACATTTCTAAGGTAAAATTTTTAAATAAGCTGTTATTATCAGCTGAATAGAATGCTAATGTTGAATGAAGATAAGCCATAATAATTTTACCAATATAAGATATGTCATTCCTGGTACTTGTAGACTCTGGCAGCAACTGTTTATTCTCACTAAGAGATGGGTCACTTATATCATACATTCACCAAAACTATGGCCAGCAAAGTTTAACTATTTATTTCCAAAGTAGAACTGATTTCAAAAAATTTGTAAAATTACCATTAAATAACAATAGTTAAGGTTCATGACCATTGGGGGGGGGGGTATACAATTATGGAAAAAAAAAGAAGTCATGCATGGTTTGGTGGGAAGCTCTGGAGCTCAGAATTCATGGATCATAGCACGATTCAGCTCTGTCCAGAAAGCTAAATAAGAATAAATAACAGAATCCAAATTAGTCTATTTATCTTTTTTTTTTTTTGTAAAAAAAAAGACAAATCTTGGTATTCATTATCATCATTAAAAAAAGTCGATTCTAATCTAGATGAGATTCACTTATGGTTTTTCCTAAGTTCAAAAATTCTGCCACTATATGCAATAAATTGAATGGATATTCACTAAGTGGTTCATAATTTATTTTCCAAAAATATTTGAATCAGAAGCTATCAAAGCACACTAATGATATGAAATGCTTAACCTACTGATGCGATTTTAATAACTAAGATCAAATTTGGTTGAATTATTAGATCTGGAAAAAGAAATTTGAATAACTCACAAGAAGTCTACTTCATATAATATAATCTTTGTTATTTGAAGAATTGTTGGTTAGACAGGAAATCATCACGTGAGGCACATATTAAGTGGTGAAACTAGGTTTCAATTTAATAAAGAGTCAGATACTTGTAGATTTTTGGGCATTTTCTGTGAGGCAATTATTAAGATTTGAATTTTCCGGTTGTGAAAGGAATCTTATCAATAGGTTCAAAACTTCCCATCATTAATGTTTTAAGTCTTTTATTTATATATCTGTGACTAGTCAAAGATTATGAACCATTTACTTAATGAGCATCCATATTTATTGTATACAGTGGCAGAATTTATCAATTTAATTTAAAAAAAAAAAACACAAAAAAATCTACCACTTGAATTGGAATCTATGGATTTTTTGGGTTGAAAAATAAGTGAAAATGAATAGAAACTGCCAAAGAGATTTGAATGTGCCATTAATATTTCTCTTAGTAATTTAATGTAAGCACTTTTTCTCTAAGCAGTGAAACAATATTCAATAATAGAATGCATGAGTAATAAGAAAGTCGCATGGTGAGAAATAGTATCTTGCCAAAAAGCTTTCTAATAAGAACTTATTTCAAATTATTTGATATCAAACCCACGGGTAGGATCATGTTTTAATCATTAATTGCAGATTATATTCAGTTTTCAAAATGCTTCACTGTTGTTAAATACAAAGTTGAATGAACAATCTTTGTGAGGTTAGAAATATGACTCCAGTTTTTGAAAACTTTTTCAAAGTTATCCTTATTAGAAGTTTTCAATTTCTTCATATGCAGCATCATATAACAAAACAGAATTACAAGTGATTCTCTACTTTTGCACATTTTATTTCCATACATATTCGCTATTTCGTACTTTCGATTTTTATCGACATACTTTCATGCAATGATTCTCCCTTTCTCATGGACTATTAGTCACTAGTCCCTCCCCATCTCTCTGACATTAACCACGTCCATTTTCAGCATCACAGATTCAGTCTTTGAGTCAGTGTGTTGATAAGTTGTGTCTTGTCAGTTTATGTTAGAACATGTGCCATTATTAATTCATAAAGATGAATGTAAAACAAAAAAACAGCAGTGCTGATATGGGCAAAAAGAAATCAAGATCTCATAATCTCCATACAATCGAGACGAAGATGCGAAAATCAAGAACAAAATTAAGGAATATTTCCAAATTCATATACTGTCAAGTCAATTTTCATTATGCTTTTAAACTTTTATAATATTACTTGTCTAGATCTTATATGCATATGTCTGTGTCGTGCGTGTCTATATACTGTATTTAGCCTCATTTTTTTCCTCAATTAAAAAAAAAAAAAAATTTAGATAAAAAATAATTTTTAAGTATGAAAATTTATTATATATTAAGGATTATTTAAACTTTTTTTTTTTATAAATAGAAGCATAATTAGCAGAAATATATATATATTTTGAAAACCCTTTTTGATATTTTTTTTTTACATTGCTCTACCTTTATGTATTTCAACTTTCATACATTTCAATTTTTATACCCATTTCAAAACGAATTAGGTACGAAAGTAGAGGACCGCCTGTACTTGTATCACCTTTTTTGATTTCTTTTTTTAGCTAAAAACAATGTAAGAAATATCTGTGGGATAAAATTATTTTGAATAAAAGTATTACTAGAGAAACTTCTGTTTCTTTGCCGTATTACCTCTGACTTCTCCCATTAGCTATCCAGAAATAAAAGTATTTATTTTTTAAAAATTAGCTCATTCATCTTAAAGAGCAGATTTTTATTTAAGAAAAAGCAGAAGGCAGCCATGATTTTTGATGCCTTATTCAATTCTAGAAAATTTTCTGCTAACTGCATATTTATTCAAAAAATATATTGAAAAGTTGCTTTAAGTATATATATCAAGATTCTCCATTTTTAGTCAAAATGTTAATTTTAATTATAGTGAAAATATTACAAAATACGCATGAAGTTAATAAATACCATCCGATTTCATTTGTTTGGATGTCTTTTTTTAGCATGAAAAATAGGTTTTGATGATTTTTTTTCTAAATTAGACTCTTCAATTTTACAATTAATAATGAAAAAATCGTATGCTTAATCATAAAGAAATGATAGTCTTGAATTAAGACAAATTTTTCCTTGGTATGTAATTTTCCCATAATAATGAAATATTTTAACAGAATTTTTACATGGCATAATAATTAACTTCATTACCATCACCTTCAAAATAAAATAATAAGTTAGCATATTCAAGTAATTATATATATATAAGCTGATAATAGTGCGTTTAGAAAAGCCATACTCTAATGATGAATAATAAGAATATATTTGCACTTTAAAATTTATCAATGTTATTTTTAATAAACATCTAAGAATAAATTAGTGAATGATATATTTTATTTTAAAAAGCATTATTACCATTCACATATTCATAGTTAATCTGTGAATGTAATATGAAAAATTATATACATATTATTATTATTATTATTTTGGATTATCTGATGTTATGATCAAATCTTTTTAATCATAATATTATGATGAATACAATGAAGCTGTTAATAAAAGCTTAATTTTAAAATAACTATCAAAATCTGAAAAATTAAAACTCTAAAAATATTATTTTTTTATAATATTCTTTTCATGGTATTTTAACTTTTTAGCATCATATAAATATAACTGTTACCTTGAACAAAATCTATAAAATTTTATTATGGTAGCAAATACAGGGACAAGACTGTCACCGTTTGTAAACATTTTTCTTCTCAATTACTTGTTTGGAAGTAGTTGGCGATGACGGCCTATTTGTAATTAAAATATTTACAAAATAAATAAATAAAATTTTTCCAATATATATAAATAAAGTAATCAGTGAAAAATTTTCCCTCCCATGAATCAAAATTTGAAATCCTTTTGCATACATAAAAATAATTACATTACGCAAACTAATCAGTAGAAGAATTTAAGGTATATTCATATTCAATATATCTACTGGATTCGAAATTCATCAAAATTAAACACTAATTTTAATTTAATATATATTTTTAAAAAAATTGATGAGTAGAGAATGATTAAATATTAGAGACTTCATATTCCATTATGATGCAGTTCTAAATTTGGGTGCTGCAATAAATTACATCAAGGAAGTGACAACAAGACAAATTCATTGCCTAATTATCCCAACTAGACTTCATCTGGAAAACTTTGTAACATATATGAAAAATCAATTTTAAAAATTTTATATTTTCGAAAAATTCATATTAAACATAAATTCAACAATACACTGGATTTAAAATTCATCAATATCTAATACTATAGTTCACCTTTTTAAATACCCCCCCCCCACACACACACACACACTATCACCATTCAATTATATTAATTTAAATATCTAAAATGTTAATTAACATTCAACTAATATCATTTTTTTAATTCAACTATATAATTATCAATACTGTAATCCCATTAATATATAACATTATGTTCATAACCAAATAAGTATTTAACAATTAACTTAAAAAAAAAAAAAATCTAGTTCCAAATGTCATCCATATGGCAAGTTGATGGACTAAAAAATACAGTATAACTAACATTATAATTTAATGTGCTACGTTTGTTTAGATTAAAAACTTGAAAGGGGGGGGGGAATACAACTTACTGTAAATAAAACTATATAAAAATAGAATAGAACAAAAAAAAATAGGTATGTGGGGGGGGGGGTATGAATCACAAAATATACTGTATTTCTAAAAATATGTATTTAATTTTAAGAGGGATTAGATATATTCTCAGATGTAAAGAGTATAGTATCCTGCAATGCGAGCTATAACTGTGTTATAAAAAAAACTAATTATTGAAGAGATCCATTAGCAGTTTATTACACTATATAACAGTTGCCAAATATAAATATTAGTAATGAAATATGAAAAAAAATTTACAAAATAATAAGACGAAAATAGTAATACAAATAGAAGCAAAATAATAAAGAGGACACAATTTTATCCAAAATTGTTAAGAGAAGAAAAATATTATACCTACCTACGACATTTTGGGTTTGTCAAAATTATATTCGCATATAAACTCGTAAAAGTAATGCCAAAGATTAAATACTAATATATATATTGCACCATGTGTTGAAACTAACCACAAATACATATATATATATAAAGGAGAAAGAAAAAAACAAAAAACAGGATTTATATTTATTTCTCTTTATAGCAATTAATAGGTTGATATCAGCAGAAAAAGTTTTATGGAATTAAAATAAGTGAAACAAAATTCTAAAATAAACTAAATTAGAATCAGAAATAGAGATTTATTAATTAAATAAATAAAAATAAAGTTTCATTAACTGGACATTTTAAATAATAGGATTAAATCTAATTTAAATGTAATTAACATTGGGTTAAGATTTACATGAAATGAAAGCTAAGGAATTAAAATAATATTTAAAAAAAAAAAAGCCAAGAAATTATGCGCCAGACAAATGAAATGTCAGATTATGTCTGGGTAATAAGAAAATATCTTTCAGAAAAAAACCCAGTGACAAGTAAAATATAAATGGGATCAAAACAATTGAATATAGTGTTTTTTTCTCTTTTCTATAAGTCAGGAACAGAGATATCAGCAGGCAAAATAAATTTACACCAGGTGAATATGCAGAGGTAATACTGAGAAATCCGCAGGCAAAGAACAGTGACTATTATATAACCCACAAAGATGAATATAGCCTATTATATAAATGTCTTTATTCTATGCAGCTAAACCTCCCATGTATATTCATTCCAAGTTTTTCATGATATAGTGATCAAATAGAAATAAAGAGCTACAAAATACAGTCTTAAAATGTACTAAAATCTGAAATTAAGACTGTCATTATTGAAGAATATTTGCTCTCATTCATGATATTAACCAGAGGCCAATATGCTGTAAAATATTATGAAAGAAAATATACATTAACCAAAAACTTATAGATTTAAAATTGAATCTTTGACCGTTTTAAGGAAAGGAAAAAATTGATTGTGATAAATCCAGATGACCTGGGCGGAAAGTCAAGAACCCTGTAACAACTATTCGATTTAATGTATGTGGCTAAAAATAAAACAGAAAACAAATTTCAGATTTAGCAGGACATAGATATATGAATTTGAAGAAAAGATCCTAAAGAAGAAAGTAAATGTGATCATAAAACAAGTAATCAACTGGATAAGAGTGATGTTATTCCATTTTTTAGACGTAAAAAAATCAAAGCCAAATTTTTTCCGTAAAATATTTGTTTTATTTTCTATTTATAAATATATATCAAGCACTTTATTATTTTTTTATGAATTTATTTTATTAATATAATAAATATACAGAATAACAGAATTGATTAAAACTATGAGAAATATAAATCCCCTTGATTTTCTATTCCATTATGTACTAACATAAATGTAGAAATAGTTACAATACTGAGACAGATTATATAGTTTATCGAATCTGTAAAATAATCCTGTAGTTATTATCATGTTCATCTGAGCCAGTTGCAGATACACCGAAAGGATTTAACATCAAAAAGAGTAAGTATTTGAACTCATCCTATAAATACTTATTAGAGATGTGGCATCCAGGTTCTGTCATGGTAGTGGATCTATTATAAGTAAAAAATATTTACAGTGATTGGCGGTGAACTTTCTCTTCAATTTAAATTGATTTTATGGGAATAATAAAAATATTATGGTCAATGTTAGTGTTGAAAATATATATATATAATGAAGATCTAGTCCGATCATTATGACAGAATATTTATATTAATGTATTTAGCTTGATCAATTATAATACTCACTAAACCTATCTTGTGAAATCTATGTACATTACAGCAAGTGTATAGGGGACCATATGGATCAAATTGTATTATATAGTTAACAATGTGAGAGGCTGTTTTAAACCTTTTTTTTAAATAGTTAATATTATTTTATATTACATATGTGTTCAAATGTGTTTAATGGTAATTTTTTTAAAAATGCTAATAAAACTATATATATACATTAATTCCCACTTCACTAATGTTAAAAAGATTTTTGTACTAAAAAGGCTGCTTCACTTAAATATATTACTATTAATAATACCATTACTATGGTTTTAAGTTGATTTTATATGTTCATTAATTTAATTTTTTTTTTTTGCAAAATAATCAGAATTGGGGAAGATAGTTTAAGATCATTAGTCAGAAAGTTTGTTTTTGGGATATTCCAACTAAGCTGCTTATTTTCTGCAATAACCATGTTATTACTGTGACAATGTTTTCAATATATATACAAAACAAATCTTTCAAACAAATTTCTATATAATATACATCATTGTGGACCACAAAAATACACATTGTGGACTGTCACTTTGAGATCTAGTTCCCTGTTTTATATTTTTTTTTAAAAAAAAGGCTAGTTATTTATAACATTTATTTTAATAAAAATTAAAATATACTAAATTCATTTTCTAAGTGTTGTTATGAAAACTGAAAACAAACAAAATCACTTTATGAGTTATATTTATTCGATTACATTATGAAGAATCTTCAGCACCAGGGACCCAAAAATTTTAACAATGCTTCCATTTTCAAACAGTACTACTAGAATTTACTATAGTTCTCAATACTGTAATTTATAAAATAAACAATTCTATTTAATAAGAATCTATACTATAGTTATAAGAATAAATTCCTTCACTATAATTTAAAAAAAAAAAATTATTTTATCCATAAAAAAAATAGTTTGGTAAAAGCTTTATTTAACTAATTTACTGCTTACGTGCTTTTATATTAATCCCCACGATCATTGGAAAGTTTCATTAAAGAAACTGTTACATGAATACTATATTTGACTTTGCAAATTGCTAAAATTATTTAAGGCATCAAGAGAAAACATAATTCCAATTAAATTTTTTAAAAAATTATTTCTTTTCTATATATTTAATTACACTATATATTATTGTTTATATGCTCACGCCCTCTAAACTTAGTTCACATTTAACAGAATTCATATACCTCTTATTAATTTGTAAATTTATTATATTATTCTTTCTTTATAAATAACAATAAACTAGTACCATTTGGAAGTTTGATCAGTGCAGTTACAAAGGTATGCCATGATACAGTATGATATATAATATTAAACATAAGCATAAATAATATGTACAAAAATGATTTTTAAAAAAAATAATGCTTGTATGTAAACAGCCAACCAAAAAGTAAAAAAATAAAGTAATCTGACTAGAAAACATGTTTTAAGCCAATAAACATCACATGACCACCATTTCTTATGCTTGCTTATAATTATTATTAAAACAGCCAAAACTCACTATATGTATTGCCACTCACTGCAAGCTAGAGTAATCAACGGATGCCAGAAGATACTAGATGGAGATTTTATGCACAAGCCTTCTGGCATCCATTGATTACTCTAGCTTGCAGTGAGTGGCAATATGTATAGTGAGTTTTTACTGTTTTAGAAAACATGTTGCATCGTTTCATAAAAGCATTTGAGGCCTTTTTGATTTTTATGGCCTCAAATGCTTTTATGAAATAACATTTTTTAAACGGATTACTGTTATTTTTCTATTTTTTAGTCGGCTATAAACAGAAAAGCATTATTTAAAAAAAAAAAATGTTTACATATTATCTTAAAAAATGATTAAAACTACAAAAAAAACCTGACAAAAATTATAATTTAATAATAAAACGTCAAAATAAAAAATACCCCCTCTAACAAACAAATTCTAAATTTAAATATCACGTGATCGTCTATTATAAAAATATTTAAGTATTGGCTTTTAAATTAAGTTATGAATTAAATCAATATTAACAAAATTTTATTCTACAAATGTAATGCTTCCAACAGATATATTTTTTTAAATTTTAATTAATTTAATAATGAAATGAATATTAACAAAATTTTATTCTACAAATGTAATATTTCTGTTGGCTCAGTTGTTAAGGAGTTTTCTTTGGAAGCATAAGGATGCGACTTAGAGTTCTAAACAGGAACAAATTTTTTTTCATTGTTAATTCAAAAATATGGACATACCGACAGGGCAAACTAATGTAAAAGCATTTAAACAGAATGAAAAAATATCAGATATTAAATATGAATGTAAAAAAGAGGGAGTAATTGTAAATATTAACTACCAAATATGAATAGGAAATGAAATAGAGATCAAAAATTGAATATCCTGTGTTGAATAACAGAAACAAAAAGAGAATTGATAAAGTTTGTCATTCCACTTTTGTCATGATTCTTTCCATATACTGTAATCCTATATTTTCTATTATAATAAATAATGGAATGTCATTTGAATGGAAAATATGTAATTATACCTTATTTCTCTTTATCTTACTTATTATTATTGAATAATAATTACCATTAAATTAAATTAATCATCCAATAATATGTAAGCAAGAATAAATTAGTTTTAGCTTTAAGATATGTAACATTCAAATAAATCTTAGTAGAGCATGAAATATTTGAGGATTACGAATATTTTACTGTCAGAATAATATATCCTTTCAGGAAGCCCTGATGTTGATTGCAATCTTAGTGTTCTACATATAAAATTAAAATTTTGGGAATTTTTTTTTTTTTTTTTGTTAAGGTTTAAACAATGAAAATTTTGGCATTGTTATATAAACAAATAAAATATATAATAAATCAATTAAGCATATCCTCATTTTATCACTACAGCCATTCAATAAAGTTTATTATGTTAAATTTATTTTCACACTGTAAATTATAGTAAAGAGGTATCAATCTATTATTCTAACTATAATCACTGTTATTGTTTGATAATAGTATTCACTAGTTAAAATACTTCACTCTGTCAAGCGTTGTTAGCTGAGAGGTCAGCGCAACCGCCTTGCAAGCAAGCAGTTGGTTACAGATGGTTGTTGCAGGTTCGCCTCCCGGCCGATGCTATGACATGGAAAAAAAAAACTTCACTCTTTCTTAAGGCACAGAAAATGAACAAGATATGCACACAAAAACATACAAATGACTGCAATGCAGATATTTATCATTAAAATCTTACTTAGCTAAAATTCTCTTAAATTGTGACAAAAAAAAAAAAAAATTAATAACGAAAAAAGATCAATAATAAAAAAATCTTGATATAGCTGATGTATACAGATATTTATAAAATTAAAAAAAATATTTTAATAAAAAAAATAGCTATATAGAAGGTAATCAAACCTTCACACTATTTTGTGGCTGGGGTGAGAGTATTCTAGCAGTTTTAACATCTTATTTAATGGCGCTAGTGTGGAGGTTTGATTACTTTCTATATAGTTACAATTTAAACATTGTGCTTGTAAAATGTATAGAGTATTAAAAAAGATAGCTATAATTACAAAAATAAACATGACTGTTTTGTTTATTTATGAATTATTAAATAGTTATTAATTGGTATTTTTTTAAAAAAAGTACTTTTCATTGCATCAAAGATATATGATAGGAGTTAACAAAATGTCAGACAGGAACCAAAACAAAATTAGATAAAATTTGAAATGAAAATAGAAACATTCAAAATCAAAGAGTATATATATATGTGTGGAGTATTAAAATAATGATTAATAGACAAAAATTACTTGAAATTTTGATAGAATTAATAACAAAGATATTAAGAATGAATGTAATAGTAAAGATATCAATAAGGGTAGATTAATTTGTAGTCATTTAAAGTTAGGTTTAATGGTATTTGTAAAACATTTTGTTGGAAGCATAACTTTTTATATATATTGTAAAGTCTTGGATAAATTTTCAGGTGTAGATTTAGAAAAGAATGGAAGGATATACATATTGAAAAGAATAAATGTATGGGGATTATTATGATGATGTGAAAGCAGTAATGGATTATTCGAAGACATATATATATATAAATGAACAAAAGAAGAGAATAAATAGCTATATAAGTGAAAAGTGCAATATAGAAAAGAAAATATTTGGTAGTTATTTACAGCAATTGTATGATTTGCCTTTCGATAGATAAAAATGATTTTAATTGGATAAAAATTTCACATATGTGGCGGACGAAAGATTTTAATTTCGTCTATCAATCTATTCTGATACAGAGGGCGCCACCAGATCACTACGTATCTGGAAAATTTGTTTATTGTGATCAGAATAGATGATGATGATGGTTTGCACCGACTAGACTCAGGGAGAAACAAGAGATCTTAAATTGTTTAGACAATTGAGACAAAAGCACAAAGACAAATGTCAGCCAAATTAAATTATTTTTTTAAAAAAAGTACTTTTCATTGCATCAAAGATATATGATAGGAGTTAACAAAATGTCAGACAGGAACCAAAACAAAATTAGATAAAATTTGAAATGAAAATAGAAACATTCAAAATCAAAGAGTATGTATGTATGTGTGGAGTATTAAAATAATGATTAATAGACAAAAATTACTTGAAATTTTGATAGAATTAATAACAAAGATATTAAGAATGAATGTAATAGTAAAGATATCAATAAGGGTAGATTAATTTGTAGTCATTTAAAGTTAGGTTTAATGGTATTTGTAAAAGATTTTGTTGGAATATATTGTAAAGTCTTGGATAAATTTTCAGGTGTAGATTTAGAAAAGAATGGAAGGATATACATATTGAAAAGAATAAATGTATGGGGATTATTATGATGATGTGAAAGCAGTAATGGATTATTCGAAGACATATATATATATAAATGAACAAAAGAAGAGAATAAATAGCTATATAAGTGAAAAGTGCAATATAGAAAAGAAAATATTCGGTAGTTATTTACAGCAATTGTATGATTTGCCTTTTGATAGATAAAAATGATTTTAATTGGATAAAAATTTCACATATGTGGCGGACGAAAGATTTTAATTTCGTCTATCAATCTATTCTGATACAGAGGGCGCCACCAGATCACTACGTATCTGGAAAATTTGTTTATTGTGATCAGAATAGATGATGATGATGATGGTTTGCACCGACTAGACTCAGGGAGAAACAAGAGATCTTAAATTGTTTAGACAATTGAGACAAAAGCACAAAGACAAACGTCAGCCAAATTAAGTTTAATCATATTTAACAAAATTTTATTCAGAGAAGAATAACTTATAAGAAAAGCTTATAAGTTAACAAATAGGATTAGCTCAGGCGTGTACCAGAGAGACTAAATGCAATGCTCTGGCAGATCTACTGATTCTCTAATAAACAAATTAAAAAGGGAGGAAACAAATTTTATTCAGCAGAGGATTCACTCAAACATTGGTTTTCACTTTCAGATATTTAAACAATACGCTCTTGAAATAGATCAAAGAAACCAGTGCCGACGAGCTTTTCGAGGTCCACAAATGGTCAGACCCCGAATGTCCTTATGTCGGTATGAACTGCACCTATTACTATGTTTAAAATAACGGTGATTGATCCACTTCAAGAACAACCGAAAAATAAGAATGAAATGAAGTAAAACAATTAAAACCGGTGAATCCCAGCCAAACGAATGGCGAAAATTACTTTAAAATTAATAATTAAAGGTCTCAATAAGGGACAAGTAAATAATTAGAAAAACAGTTATGTCTGCCCCAACATTTAAAGAAAATAAACTTACAAACAAATTCTGAGTATACACTCTGATAAATTTAAAGCACACATAATAACTACAAAAATAAATCTATAGGAGAGTGCACATGAATACGAAAATATTAAAAGTTTAAATACTTTAGCAGAACGAAAGTATCGCTCCCCTGTAATTTAAAAGGGATAAATTCTATCTTCTTGTTGATGGCTCATAAAATTACAAAAAAAAACACAATTCTAATTTCCACTTTTAGAGATAGAAGAAGTGAAATCTCACCTGCGGAAAATTAGACAATAAAGTCGTCAGCCAAAAGATTTTTGGAAGTTTGCAGAAGCGCAAACACAATGTTTAAAAATTAATTATTGAATAATAAAATAATTACAGGTAAGCATTAAAAAAATATATACACGACTGCTAAAGCATTTATAAAAAGTGAGGCATAAAATATAAAACTCATCCGTCACTCTCCAATAAACAAAACTGGAAGCAAATTGGGAATCTTAAAACTAAGATTCCAAAACATATTGCAAAATATTAGAAATTACAGCAAACATTAAATATGAGGCTATATTGTGTAGGAATACATATTTATGATTAAATCTATTGAGCGGAGATTTAATGAGAATTAATTTACCCTGGGAAGAATAAAAAAAAAATAGTTACCTTTCAGTAAAAGCAATGTTCACGTAGAGTGCGCACTATTATTTTAGTTCATTTTCAGGTCTTTAGACAGCGGCAAGGTAGATGTAAAGAGGTTCCGGCTTCTTCTAGATGTTTAAGGCATTACTGGAGCAAATTTGGAAGTTAGGGATCCGTCTTTTGTTGAGTTAGCAAGCCATTCGGGTGGTGATAACACGTATATTATTTGTCATCTTGTTGTAAGCAAAAGGATTTAATAACAGCTAATGTCCTTTAAGAATTTAAATGTCCGCACTGATATAAACTTTCACTTGAGAAACAGCTTGTCTAGTTACGAATAATGAATAACTGACACTCCCAATTTTCAGAGCTATTTAGACGTTGCTCCATTTCCCGCGAAACACTTTCCTTGTTGTCCAATTTCTACGCCGTAGGCAGGGCAAATATTAATCTCCCGCTCAATCTAATCTAGGAATTCTACCCAGGGATTATTGAAACGAAAACAACTACATAAAAATCAAATCTCCGCATTTAGAATTGTTTACAATAATTAAAATAAAAGCAACAGGAATGCAATTAGCTAGCCAGCTTGTTTTTAAATCAAATTGATTTAAAGTAAAAATAAGCGGTATAAGAAAACTATTTTAAAATAAATCGATAAACATTAAAATGATCCTTTTACATATGAATGTGTGTGTATTTTGATACACGTATGCTTTTTAAATAATAATAAAAATTTAAACACTAAACGTTTAATGAAAATTAAGAGCTTAATAAGTTTTTTTTGGTAATAACACCATTGAATCGGATTTCAATTCAGTTCAATATATATAAATATTTCTATTATATCAATATATGTTTAAATTTATTTATTAATGTTCATTAATAGCCCTACTTACAAACTTATTTCCTTAAAGATATACATATATATTAATATGTTATATATAGAGCTCGCAAATAAACTCTTAACAAACTTTGCAGAATATCCCCAACCCCAGATACCAGTTTCTGCTGCTGGCTTCATCAGTGAGGTGCTTACCTCACTGATGAAGCCAGTAGCAGAAACCGGTGTCTGGGGTTGGGGATATTCTTGCTAGAGTTTATTTGTGAGCTCTATATATAACATTTATAATACAAGTTTTGTTAAATTAGCTCACGTGACATATGACTTGATTTCTTTGTAATATATTAATATTTAACACATTCATTCAACAGTCTTTTCAAAAAAAAAAAATATCTGAAAAGATTTAAAGATCTCTAGCTTAATGATTTGTCGTACATGGATCTATTGACCAATATAAAAAATATGATACTAGTTTTGATAAAAAAATTAATTTTGACCATAGTTAAGCAATAATAATAAAACTTACAAATCTTGAAGGGCAGGAAGATTTTCAAATACTGTTCCATTAATGAAGGACAACTTGTTGTTACTCAGGTCCCTTAAAAGAAAAAATATATATATAGCATCAAAAAACTGTAATACTCAATATTATAAATATTAATTTTTAATTAGAAAACTAATACAAACTAGCAATAAGACTATATAATTAAACACTGGCCAGTAAGTAAATGAAGTGGGAAATGAGCACCAAAGTCAGGGACTTGATTGGTCAAATAATTTTTTTTTTTTTTAATTAAGAGATTGATTTTGGAATTTTCGTTTTGCATATTAACACTAGGTTAACTGCTTAGAGTGGCCATGCTGTAATAACATGAGCCTGGACTTTATATAAATACACACACACAAAAAAAACATTATACATTTTTTTTTCATATGTCATAGCATCGGCCGGGACGCGAACCCATAACCGTCTGCAACCAACTACTTGCTTGCAAGGCGACTGCGATGAAGGTCATCGGCTAACAACGCTTGACAAAACATTATACTTTTTTTTTTTCATATGTCATAGCATCGGCCGGGACGCGAACCCATAACCGTCTGCAACCAACTACTTGCTTGCAAGGCGACTGCGATGAAGGTCATCGGCTAACAACGCTTGACAAAACATTATACATTTTAAATATATTGTATCAACTTTTTTATGAGTCACTTTAATATAATCAATCATTTTTAAAAGATGTTCTTTTAAGAGGTGGGAAAATGCTTTTACACATACTGTAGATTAATGAGCAAAGCATGTAAGCAAATGTAAAAAAAAAAAGGGCGAAATAATCAGATCGCTATTGCATTCCAAGATTACATTTTCTTCTTTAAAAAAAATGTGGTTTGATGATCTAGGGTTCCAGGCAGATTAAGAGCTTTCAAGACAATTTGGTTTAGGATTTTTTCAATTATGTTGACCAGAACTAAATGGCTATCAAATTCCTTTAATTGAAAAACAAATATGACAAGGCCATGCGAATTACCAGAAAATATGTCAATGCAACGATTATAGAACCAGCTAAATCATTGTTGAGTGCAAGATCAATACCTTTGAAGACCAAGAGGGAGTCTTCAACAAGTTATATATATATATTTAAAAAACCACATTTAAGGAATACTCTGAGTAATGACAGTAATAGAAACTGATTAAGTATATGATTTGTGAGTAATTGCCAACGAATGTTTTGACCTTATATTATTATTTTTTTTAATAAAGTTATGTCCTTAGTTTTATCTCTATATTGTAATTTCAAAATCAATGCCCATAGCAAAATCTATCCAAATAAATTTTAAAAATTTCAATTAGAAAAAAAATTATCCGTTCCACATTTAAACCACTAAACATCACATGATCACTATTTCTTATGCTAGCACATTACTGTTATTAAAACAGTAGGCACTAGATAGGGATTTGATGCACAAGCCTTCTGGCATCCATGGATTACTCTGTTTGGCACTGAGTGGCACTACTGTATGGAGAATTTTGCCAGTTTCACATTTATGATAAAAGTTTCAAATTCAAACTGACACACCTGAGTGTAAAAATTATTTGATTAGCAGTCTCTAACAAAAAATGACAAAAAAAAAAAAAACAACCTTATTATGTACAAAAATTGTATATGGAACAAAAACATGATAATAGTGATAAAATGTATTATTTAAATAGAGTTAAATGAAGTAAACCAGAAAAAGTAACCAAGGTTACTCGATCAATACTGATATAGCAATGATATATATGTATAAAGAAAAATATTAATGCAATATATACTTTTTTAATGCATTTCTAGCAGCTTAAATACAAGAACTGAATGTTAAAAAATACTGAATCTTAAAATTATTGAAAATTAGAAAACAGTACTATGATTCAGGTTACTACAAAGCTAAGTAAGTATACAAGTGTTTACACATTAAGTGATATATTAAAATAGCATTTCCTAAGTAGCAGGTAAATAATGAGATACTATAATAAACTGTATTAATACAGTAATGAGTTGTAACCTATCTTTGGACAGAAAATTTAACAACCTTACATTAAAATTAAAAAAAAACAAAAAACTGAACAGTTGTGTCTATACACTTATAGATGGTTACTTTCTGTCTAAGTTGCTGTTTGGCAAAAGTTCTTATTACCCTTCATCTATTTTTCGTGGATTCACACGCAAATTCTAATAAGCAAATGTGCAACTATTGTCTACACTAAATGAAAGCAAAAATAACATCTAATATTTACTATTGACTTACTATTCTATAAAATTTTAAGCCTTTGATGGAAAAAAATATATACCAGCAGTTAGGATAATAAATCCAAGCTATTTATTTAAAGACAATTTTAAATATATATAAAATTTATATTCTTATGTTATTAATAAGGATTAAAAGCTTTTTAAAAGATTAATAAGTAAAAGACTTTTCAATTGGAATTAAACATAAATTGTGATTTCAAAACTGATACTTTTTAAAATCTAAATATACATATAATGTTTATACTAAACTTAATATAATTAGAAGGGATTTGAACTCGGACTTTCAAATTCCCCACAGCCATCCACCCCATCTTATGCAACTTATACATATGATCACATACATGTGAAAAAGATAAATACTGTAATCTCCAATATATATATATATATATTGTGCTAAACCAGCACTTATTATTTGGTCCGAATCATCATCTCCACACACATATATCATCAGTGCTCATTTTATATTAAGATAGCAAATTTTCAAGCTTTAAGGGATAGCTTTGATCTTCTTCACCCTCCAACTCTTCAGCCATCCATACCATTGAAAATCTGATGATGAAATGTTCAAAGCTCTTGCTGATGCCAATCATATTATCATACCATGTTGATTTTAAGTGATTCTGACCCCTCATATACAAGACCTTAATATGTCCATTTAAATACGTACAAGAGGGAGGGACAGAGTACAGGTTGAATATGTACTATTTAAATATAAGTATATTGTCTATACTAAACTTTATGTAATTAGAAGGGATTTAGACTCGGACTTTCAATGTTATGGATGGCTGAAGAATTGGAGAGTGGAGAAAATTGAAGTCTGACCATTAAAGTTTGAAGATTTGCTATCTTAATATAAACTGAGCACTGATTATATATATGTGTGTGTGTGGAAGATGATCTGGACCAATTGATGAGGGCTGGTTCAGCACTAAATACATATATTGGAGATCATTTATCTTTTGCACATGTATATGGTCATGTGTATAATTATATAAGAAGGAATGGATGACTGTGGTGAGCTCGAAAGGCTGAGTTCAAATCTCATCTAATTATTTTTATTATTATAAGAATCTAAAAAAATACTGATATTAGATTGAGAGATCCAATATAAATACAATAATTCATAATTTCAAATTGGTTTTTTCTTTAAAATAATCAACTAAAGATCATAATACCATGGCATTAAAAAACATTGCAAAAAATTTTTAATTTTAGATCAATCTACAATATGACTGAGCTATTAGAAATGTTACAAGAAAATTAATTTTATCAACATGATTAGAGAAGAATTATATTTTTGTACTATTAGTATTTTCTATACCATTGATATAAAAAATCCTCATTCTGAAGTTTTCAGGCAATCCTCTATAAAAGTAATTCATTCCATGACTTGTGTAAATTCAATTTTACTTAAATCAGATATAGCGAAGGATATAAAAATATTTTTTAAATAAAAATAAAGATAATTGTAAGATCACAAGAGATGTAAACTAAGTACAAGACACTTGAAAATAAAATATTTATTTGATACTACCTTTTAAAATTTTTTGCACATTATATAAATATTGGAAATTGTTTACGTTAGCTGTGATTTTAAGTTGAACTTATGTAAGTAGGGCCGCCTATGTTATTTTAAATATTGGGATACTATTAGTATGCAATAGAGAACAATGGTCATGTATCATTATTTGGTTCTTGCAATCCAAGTTACCTCAGCAGGCATTCAGATAAAGAGCATAGCAAAAATACACCATGCATCATAATGACTAAGAAGCTTTTAGCAGATATCTTTACAATTGATGGGGAAAAATCATTAAAAAACAATAACAACAACCAAAAACAAATCCCAAATGATAAGACATGGAATCATCTCTGAATGAAAACAAACAAGTGCACTCTTAATGAAAATCAGTTTTTTTTTTCCTCAA
This sequence comes from Epiperipatus broadwayi, assembly GCA_028023455.1. NCBI lineage: Eukaryota > Metazoa > Onychophora > Udeonychophora > Euonychophora > Peripatidae > Epiperipatus > Epiperipatus broadwayi. The sequence continues at coordinate 331,446 of JAQFVV010012596.1, forward strand.
AATATTATGCAAAGCATACATAAAGTGATAGTAAAATAATATACAGTATATATATATAAAGTTTTTCATCATCAAGGACAATTACAATTTTATGTGCTAATTAACTGTACAAAGGCAATACATTAAAAATGTAATTGCGAATTTCATTTACAAATTTATATATAAGGCTGAAGCTTTATATATAATATATAAAAAACATTTCTTAAATAATGCTTTTAAAAAAATAGCCAATTAAAAAGTAAAAAAATAACAAAAGTAATCTGCTTGATTAATTTGGCATTCTTGGAAAATATCAGAGATCTTAAGAATTTAGACTTGTTACTAAACAATTGGAAATTGCTGGAATATTGTAATTTCATAAAAGCATTTGAGGCCTTTTTGATTTTTATGATTTCCTGCAATTTCCAATTGTTTTATAACAAGTGTAGATTTCTGATATTTTCCAAGAATGGCAAATTAATAAAGAAGCAGATTAGTTATTTTTCAATTTTTTAGTAAGCTATTTACATAAAAGCATTATTTAAAAAAAAATTTTTTTACATATTATTTTTTTACTTTTTAGTTATATTTACGTATTATTTTTAAAAATGGTTAAAACTACAAAAAAAATCTGACAAAATTATAATTTAATAATAAGACGTGAAAATAAAAAATACACCCTCTAACAAACAAATTCCAAATTTAAATATCATGTGATCGTCTACTATATAAAAATATTTATGTATTGACTTTTTAATTAAATAAGTACGAGTTAAATCAATATTAACAAAATTTTATTTTATAAACATAATATTTCCATTGGCTTAGTTGTTAAGGAGTTTTCTTGGGAAGAGATGTGAGTTCAAGTTCTAATGAGAACATTTTTTTCCATTGTTAAAAATTCAAAAATGTGTACATACAGACAGAAAAACATACACAGACAGGGAAAGTTAATATAAAAGCATTTAAAACAGGACTATAATTTGTGTCTATATAGAATATAATTGTGCATATGCTTATTGCCATACAATAAAGCAAGTTGAATCTGTTTGTGAGATTCAAACCTATTTTAATCTGTGTTTAGTGATGTTTAGAACTTGCTAAGATATGGAGATTTCCTTGATATATGTCCTGTTCACCTTGAATGGTCAGTTTTAAATTCATAATTTTGACATTATATACATTTTTATTTTCGCAATGAGCATAAAAACATACTCAATTCATTAAAAATAAGTAAATCAAAGTCAATAAATTATAAATAGTAAATATATCATCATCATCATCAACCATTATCAATCCACTGCAGGATGAAGGTCTCTCCAAGTTCAATCCATCTTTTCCTATCTTTAGCTTCTCTTCTCCACATCACCCCTGTATACTTTCTTATTTCATCCATCCATCTCACACATGGTCTCATTCTGGGTCTTTTACAATCTCTTGGAATCCAGTTTAAAATTTCAATTGTCCATCTATTATCATCTCTTCAAGCAATATGTCCAGCCCAACTCCACTTCAGTCTTTTAATTTTTTCAATGAGGTCAGTAACACCTGTTTGTTCTCTTAACCATACATTGTGTTTGCAATCTCTTCTTGTTACTCCCAACATGCATCTCTCCATAGTTCTTTGAGTGGTCTGAAGTCTCTGTATTGTTCTTCTATTAAGTGTCCAAGTCTCAGATCCATAAGTAAGAACTGGCAAAACACATTTATTAAAAACCTTCTTTTCAAACACATAGGCATATTTCCTTTTAGTATCAAGTTATTTCTACCAAAATCACTCCAACCAAGTTTAATTCTATGATTAATTTCATCCATTATGTTTCCATCTGTATTAATAATCTGACCAAGGTATTTGTTACTGTTAACTTCTTCTAACTCATCGTAATCAATCTTTATTTTCATATTTCGAGAAAATCTATTAATCATTACTTTAGTCTTTTTAACATTTATCTTTAGTCCTACTTTCATCTGATAACTCTGCAACATTTCCTGTAGCTCTAAATATATACACCCATATATGTCTAAACTTAGAAAATTGGCATGAATTTAAAGTATACAATAATATACTATATAATACATTGCATATGATATCCATGTAGGCATAAATGTGTATGTAGATATTGAAACACAAATGTCTACAGCAGTTTTTGATTTGGAATAACAGTAAGGGGAAAAAGACATTTTCTTCACTTTTATAATATTTCATTTTAAAAAACATCTGTGCATTGTGGTGAAGGAATGTTTAGTCTATATAAAGAATATAATTTTCAAGATAAATGACACAATTTTTGACAGGCTATGGAAATCTAAAATGCCATTTAGATAAAATTATTAGGCACTATATATAATACTTAAAAAACTAAATGTTCGTTAATAACTAATATATAGTATTTGAAACTACCTGCCCAATAAAAGAGTAAAAGTGTTTTGAATAAAACCCACTTTTACCAGCTACACCTTAATGGAAATAATAATAAAAGAACTGATAACTACAATTGTGAAATGTTAAATTATGAGGAAGGGACAGTTATAAGGCAAACAAATAAATTTATTAAAATTTTCATTACTCAATAAATTTTTTTATGTGTATAAAAATGTTCAATATTTAATTATAAATGTGAATAGTTTAAAAGTAAAACTAAAAGTAATTTTTTTAAAAAAGAAAAATTATAAGTGTTGTTAGCCGAGAGGTCAACACAATCACCTTGCAAGCAAGTAGTTGGTTGCAGACGGTTGTGGGTTCGCCTCCCGGTCGATGCTATGACATATGAGGAAAAAAAAACCCTTTGATTTCTTTTTGAGGCCCTAAATACATCAAGCAGGGGCAAATTCCTTATGATGATGTTAACTTCTATTTTAAGAGTTTAAAACCAAGAAAGCAGCACTTCTCAGATGAATAGTACTGCTTAAATAAGACAATGGTTGCATTTTTTTTCTTCTTCAGACACAATTAATTATCTGCATGTACAGTGTAAATGCAATTCTCATTTATATTTACAATAATAACAGAAAAAAAAAAATGAAGTCAGCAGCCAAGGCAAAGATTATTAACCAATTTGGGGATGGGAGATCAATCAAACCTGCTATTTACTAACATTTATTAGCTATCTATAATTATAGACCACTTTCAAGTGAAAGCAGCCTGTATAAATTGCAGGAAAAATGTCTAACATTTAATTGTGAATTTAAAAAAAAAATGAATGAGCAACAATTGATTTAAAAAGTAAATATATATTTCCATGAGATTATAGAGATTTCTGGAATATCAGTGGCAAGATTATTATAGCTATTTCTTTTAATATAAAACATGAACTGTAGATAATTCAAATTTATGCCCCAACAAATTTTCACAGTGACGAAGAAATAAGAGGATTTATATGTAGATAAACAGAATGCTTTTGAACAGATTCAACAATATTTTAAAATTGTCAAGGGAAACTATAATGCTAGAATTGGAAATGAAGATGAAAATAATATGGGTAAATTTGGTTATGGAAACAGAAATGACAAATGGCATACTTGTGACAAAAGAAAGACTATATATAAATTCCATTTCTGAGAAAAATCCTAAGGCATGAATAGTCTTGTAAGGGTTTGAATAAAAGTACAGCTATTGAATTACATTTTGATTAACAGAAAATATTTCAAGACTGTAATAATTATCAATTAGTAGATATAAAACAAATGTTACTGTTAAGTTAGAAAGACAAAAGCTATTAAGAAAAATAGTATTAACCAATGATATCCCTAACTTTCAAAAATATTCAAAAGAATTTAAACTTAAACTTATAAATCATTTTAAAATATGAAATATTTAGAAGAGCTGGTACAAAAACCAGTAATTCATCAATCAGTTTTCAAATGAGAAAAGGCAATGACTATATAAAGAAAAGAAACAGTATCAAAAATATATTCCTGGAATTCTTTAAAATAGAGCAAAAAGAAGGTTGTTGCAACAGTGAGATGACACTACATTTAAAAGGAACAATTGAAAAGTACATAATAATAAATCAAAGTAGTCCCTATAATTACAATATCTTAAATATTTTAAATAAAGACACAAGACATGCCAAATTAAAATTATAAAGAATGGAAATATTTAATTAAAGAAATAAGATATTTAAAAGAAGATAAATAAATGGAAAAATTATTAGTAAAACTACATACTAAATTATGAAGATGATTGAAAGAATGGAGTAACGTTAAGTGAAAATGAAGATGTTAGAAAATTTCTATCAGTCTTCTAGCAAATTTATACAACTAGTTTACGAAAGACCTTTAGATTCAAGCTCATTAAAAAGAACAATTAAGCCACAAATAAAATCACTCCACAAGTTTAATTAAAAAATCAAAATATAATAACAATGATCAAATGAAAATTATTTAAAGTAATTAAGATTTGGTAGATAATGTGATGATGTTTTACTATTAACTGAAATGAGATTCTTTGATTCCATTTTGAAGTTTTAAAAAATGGAATGCATTGTAGCAGTTATTGTCATATGATTATTCATGTGGTAAATGAATATAAATGTCTGCTCACCATGTCACAATCACCTTGGTAAATTTACCAGCTCTTTATCTATGAGTTTAAGATAAAGAAAAATCTATCTTTCTTCTTAGTTGCCTGATATTTCTTAACTGAAATATCAGTTGGAGTTTTTTTTGAAGGCAGTATCAATATGTGTGTGAATACTTTTTTTCTTTTTATAAATATGCATAAATATGACAGACAAAATTAAATAACAGTACTTATTTCCACGCGACTTTCACCTACAACTCTCCAGAGCTTAAGGAAATATAGCGAAAACTGTACGATAAAAAAAAAAAGACTAAAGCAAAATGTTATAAAGTCTAAAATAATGTGCGATAACTTTTAAATAATAATGAATTTGGAATTTAATAACTATAAATTTTGGATATTATTAATAGTGTAAATGTATTGGATAAATTAGTCATAAAATTAAACTTGCATATAAGATTAAAAAGTTCTTTAATAAATTCATTTTACCAGACATTTATGAATCTGAGATTCATGAATAAGTCATAAAAATATAGTATAAAAAATGTAGATTGGCAATAAGAAGAACAGATCAGAAGTGAAATAGATAGGGAAGAGAAGAAACATTAAGACTGAAATGAAGTAGGGCTGGACATTTCACTAGAAGAGATGATAATAAATACACAATTAAATTCGTAAAACCTGGATTTCAGGGGATTGTAAAAGACTTAGAAAGGAAACACAAGTGAGATGGATGAATAAAAAAGCTTGCTGGAGTTATGCAGAGAAGAAAAGCTGTGGATCGAAGAAAATTGATTAAACTTGAAGAGATCTTTATTCTGCAAAAGATTGATAATGGTTGAAATGTATGGTTTTATAAGTACCCTGAAAACTTAGAAACAAATTTTATTAATATTCTCAAGTTTTATATAGAATACTTTCATAGCTAATAAAATGGCTGACATCGGCCTATATTCTGGCTATATTAGGTTTTTATTAGAAGATTAGAAAGTGACTACTTGTTTCATTTTATTACAAATGTATGGGATTAAGAGATGTAACAAACAATCATTAAAGTCAAAAAGAGGGAAAGTTAAATCTTAATCTAGAATTACATTTAACGATATTTTAAATACTTAGAAATTTAAAAATAATCAAGTTATAAAACAAAACCGATACAGACAATTCAATATAAATAAAAATTATTTGACATATCAACACAGCTTTCATTCCTTATTGGAACCGTATCAAGATGTTTCTGTTTTCAAAATCACATGATTAGTATTCTACAACAACCCCAACAGTGGACATTATTTACATTGTATTACAATAAATGTAATTAATAAAATACATACATGTATATAAAAATGATTAAATTTATTACAATAATAATTATTCAAATAATCTGAAAAGAATGAATTTCAACCATTATTATTAAGTTTTAACATATAGATGCAAACTATTAACTACCAATTCTGACTCAATTAAGTAGGTTCAATAGTGGAATGATTGCAATATTTTAAAAAACTTCTACCAGCTTATTTTTTTAATTATAGTATTTTATTACTACTTTATAAAACTAAGTTACAAAGAGAATGTGCAAACAATAGCTGAAGCTATAAAAATGAACTAGAAAAAGATCATTTGAAATCTATGTACACCTGGGTCTCTTTTTACGCGAATTTATTTAATGCGATTCATGTTTCTCTGGAAGTCGAACTCCGATAATGCGCTATTACTTTAAATAATAAATTTCACGTATATTGAAAGTAATAGCACATTATTGGAATTCGACTTTCATCTTAGTAATTTCAATATTTTCAGTGCTTTATAATAGTAAGATTTTATGCAATAATGAAATTAAAATCATGATTTCCACATTTTATGTATACACACATTAAATTTTACAAGATTATAATGTAAATTTGTTCAAACATTGTGCGTGTTAATTTTGCATTTTAAATCACATTCCGTTTTTGCTTTTTTAAAAAAAACGTAATCAATTATTAATCATTTAGTGTCCGCAAGTTTATTTTTAAAAGGTGAGTAATAGCAGTGGGCATAATTAAAATTGAAAATTAAAAAATTAAAGACAAAAATAAGAATTTAATTTTTAGTTGTTAGATTAATTACTAATTACGTTATCACCAGAAAACCATTAACACAACATGAGAGTGATGTTGGCACTAGTTGTATTTCCTCTTGTGAAGAATCTGATTTTTTACCAGTTTGCAAATGAACCTGTTTATCGGCAAATAGTGATAATAATTAAAACGTGTATAAAAAAATGTAAATTACTGTAAATTATGCATAAAAATATATTGTTTTGAATAAACTTAAATATTAGTTAAAAGTTTGTCTTATATCAATTTTTTTTAAATTTGAAATTTTTTATAGTCATATTTTATTTCCTTATTTTTTTTTTTGCGCGAATTTTAAAGTAATTTTACGTTGGTGCTTTTCTTTTATGCGATTTTTGAAAAATCACAGTCCATATCCCCCCTTTTTCAAGGTAAGTTATGTCTATTTTTGCGCGATTTCATTTGCGCATTTTCTGAGGAACCTATCTATCGCGTAAAACGAGACCCAGGTGTATATACAAAAGATCAAATCAACAAGAGAAATGATGAAATTTGAGATAAAAGATTAACTCTCCACGAGTTGAATAGGAAGGCAATAAAATATAACTGGAAAATAGCATTGGTTGTGGTCTGCCTTGCCATTCTTTAACATTAACAACAAAGAAAAAAAATGCAAATATATTCTGCTGAGTTAATACAAAAACCGTTGGAGCACATTTTGAAAAAAAGCATTAATGAAATAACTATAGAATGAACATTTCCTATTTTCTTAAATTTCAACTCAATAGGCAATTTTATAATCACTTGACAAATTTTACAATAAGATAATATATAGCCTTACCTAGTTTAAAAGCATAGTAATGCAACTTTAGTTTCTTCATCTAAAAGATGGCTGAAGTGTAGCATTTATACGGGGGTTTTGTAAATGTGTTATTTACACATACATTAGCACATTTTTGAAAACCTCAATAGTAAATTCTGCATTTGAGAGACTAAAGATGAATGAAATTTGGTTTCTAAACAAGAAAATGTATTGAAACTTACTTGTAAAATTAATAAAAAAAATATTTAAATTGTAAAATAAATACAATTAGTGATTATAGATTTTCCATAATTGATAGCTTAGCTGATAATCTGAAATATATAAAAAGTAATTTTTTAAAAACCATTATGAAGAAAATCGATTGATATTTTCACAATCCAGCTTTCATTTTCAATAAAAATTACAAGCAAATTGTTTAAATGGGATTGCTTAAGGCTATTTCATAAAGCACTTTTAAACTTGAGAACAGAGAAGGATTATTAGCTATCAATGTTGCTTATATAATATTACGAAAAATTTTCAAAATTATTTCTATATCCAAAAAAGCAAACTGCAATTGCCATTAATTAAAATTTTGTTTCTCTTATTTAATTAAATGATAAATTAATATTCTGTTCTTCAAATGAATAATTATAGGCATTATTTTAACATGGTTCTATAATAACATTGATCCGATTTACATTTCTTGGAGTCACCAAACCAATTCTGCCATTATGTGAATTAGAAGTTTCAATTGATATTGGCAAATTTTGAACCCTAACATATGTGGAGTTTGAGGTACATCTGTGTGGAAATCTGCCACTAGAAAACCTATTAGCATATTAATAGAAATCACCAGTTTGCCATAAGCATTTAAAATCACTGCTGTTAAAAGTGATTCTTGAATATAAGACGTTATTCCATCGAACAAGATATCACCTGATTCTTCCAGAATCATAGTAAACAAGTGTATTAAAAGCAATAATCTATTTCTACTCTTACTCTAGAGTCATTTATGACAAACAAGTATTCAACAGACAATAGATAGATAGTAGAGCAATGGAAATGCCAAGTCTCGTTTTTGGTTGTTAAACTACCATCTGGTGATTGATTAATCCTGAATCTGCAATAATAGATTGACAATGAATTGCAAAATTAACATAAGATGCATGGTAAAAGCAAGTTGTTACTTTTTGAACAAGTAAACCACAAGTGCCTATAAATGTGGTTGACATCTCCCTCAGTGATGGCGAATGCTGTATCACATTACAACTATTTTTTTCTTTTTAAACAGTCAACATATCAGAACTCATCTGACATACCAGATTATTTTATAATTAGATTCCAACCAGTCACAACCTAAACATTCACAGTAAATATAGTAATCAATATTTCTCACTGCTGTCAAGGCAACCTTCTCACCTTTTTAATAGCAAGAATGGAAATCCATTCTTACTAATGGTCCATTGAATATATATGGACACTTAAAGATTGCAACTTGACTACAGAGTATGAAATATTGTTACAATGAAGTTTAAATAAACCTCTTTAAGAATTTAGAGTTATCCTTTTATGAAATGCATCAAAAACCAAATTTGAACCAGAAAAAGTGTACTTTATCTGTTCTCTTACTTAAGTAAAAAAAAAAAAAATTACAAAATTATTTTTTTAATTTATTTGATTTATTAATTATAAAATAAATATCTTAAAGCTGGTATCAACAAATTGTGAGAATTCTAACGTTAATTACCTTCCCATCAGAACTATAGTCATTAACCAATATTGGGATCAAGCCTAAGAGTTCTTGCCGGAAGCATTAATTGAATCTATGGTATACAACAATAAATTATGGACTCATTCACCAAAGGATAAATCATTGCATTAGTTAACATGTAATAGAAAATTCTCCAGGTTTCAGATCTGATTAAACTTAGATGAAGTACTTTCAGGAAATGAATAGAATTTTTTTTTTTTAATAAATATATTCTATTAGTATTTACTTAAGAATCAGATTTCGATACTTAACAGAAAAGCAGTATGCTGTAAATTACACAGTGAGGAATGGATATAGTTTAGAATTAACAAAGAATGATGGAAAGCAATTTACATCAATGATGGACAAGTTACCCCAAAATCATCGAGAGAATTGAAAGACTGATATGGAGGGGTAAAATTGAACAAATCAGTAGAAGTAGTAATTGCAAGAAAAAAAAAGATTTTGAAAAAAAAAGATTGTGGATCAGTTGCAATGGATATAGAAGTTTAAAAAATAATGATTAGATGGTCCATACTACAAACTGACCATCAAAAAAAAAAAAAAAATTCAAGTGAGTTTAAAAACCCAATTTTGCCTTTGTATTCAAATCCAAATTCGTCTGAAATTTTTTTTATAATTCCACCCATAACTGAATTCCAAGTAAGAACTATAACACAATATCTAGCAATATGTAATCATTTCCCAGAGAGAGTGGAATCAACAATATATTTTTCCACAATTTCCTAACATACAAAAATGTAATTTTTTTTTTTTTTTATACAAGGGGGGTATTACCATGATACACTTTCCTTTCTTTTAAAACAGAGGGTGAACCCCAATCCAGCCATTTATTCAAGTGGCTCCTCAGATAATCTAAGTAACACATCTTGAAATTAGAAATTCTCAAGTGGAAAATGTAAAGTTCATTCACCCAACTGGACTGAGAGGAAGAAATAGAATCAGTACAGATCCAAGTCGGTTGAGAATTGCGTTTTAAAAACAGAATATATTATTTTACTAAATTTTTTATTTAGTTGATAGTTTGTGAATATATATAAAAGATTTTAATAAATGATAAAACTAAAATTAAGGCATGACTTGAGAAAAAAAGAAAAAGTTGCCAATATATTTTTATTTCCATGTCATTCAGACAAATCTCTGCAGAAAAAAAAAAAAAAAAATCCTTCCTAAACTGGCTATGTAATTAAATAGAAAGTATTATAGTTGTTACAAATCATATAATAATAATGCTTGAATGAGGAAGTTGTAAAATGATTTAATAGATGGTTTGATCTATCATTACAAAAACTCAAAAACAAGTAATAAATTTTTATATGACCTGTGGTCAAAACATAGAATAAAAAAATAGTTAACTTATTTCTTTAAATTAAAAAAAAGAGAAAAGAATTATAAAAGGAATCTCGACATTCAACAAATAATATTAATAAGGGATATTCAAGCACACCCCACTGATAAAATATGGATCTTTATCATTTATTTTGGAATTACTTATACAAATATTGACTCAGCTAACAAAAGCTAGAATGTACTTTGATCATTAAGCCTATATAGATGAATTAATTAGATTCCAACCAGTAACCACCTAAACATTCACAGTAAAATATAGTAATCAATATCTCTAACTGCTGTCAAGGCAACCTTCACACCTTTTAGTAGCAAGAATGGAAATCCCATTCTTACTAATGGTCCATTGAATATATGTGGACACTTAATTGTATACAAGCTTCATAATCATCATCAAAGCTCTCAACAATTTATCAGTGGTGGATTTGAGTTGAAGGCTAATGGATCAATTGCTGAGAAAAATATTTTTTAAAAATCTGTTGAATGAAAAATGCTACTTTAGTATTTGAATATTATTTATCTTATAAGTGATCATACAATAAATAATTGATCTTCATTAGTACATTGGTTTGGTATCTAGTGGCTAGTATATTTACTTATAGTGCTTGTGACTTTGGATTCAAACTTGGAATATTGAAATTTCTTCATGTAATTGAGGATCTGCCCAAGCTAGCATAGAATGTTTTTCTCACAGTCAAATCAACTATCAAATTATTATTTAGCAAATGGATATTTAATAATTCTTACTAAAAAAAAGCTAAATATCAGTAAATAAAGACCTCAAGATAAGTCCCTCACATAAGTAGCAGACCTAATATAATGATTATAAAACAACATGAACATATTACCTTTATACCATTAGTGAAATATGTATGAAAACATATACAGGATAAGGACAGTGACTCAATAATTTTTTTAAAATGTATTTAAAAATCAAAAATAAAACCCTTTCTAAGTTAAAACTATAAATAGATAATTTTTTCCTCCTTTTACCTTCTAAAAGGATATATAAATAGTTTATTTTATTTTTTTGACATTCAGTTAACATTCATTCAATGAATAATGAATGGGGGTAAAAACACACATGCTTTAGTGAGTTAATATATGCATAACCTCTGACAAAAATATAGCCATATCAAGCGTTGGTAGCAGAGAGGTCAGCGCAGCTGCCTTGCAAGCGAGCAGTTGCTTGCAGACAGTTGTCGCGAGTTTGCTTCCCGGCTGATGCTATGACATATGGGGGAAAAAAATATATAGCCATCATCAAAATAAAAAAATGCTAAAAGATTATGACTAAATAAGCAATAACATTTGATAATTGCTCACCATTCCTTTAAGATACAATTTAACAGCTTTAAGATTTTTGAACATAAATCTATTCACTAATAAATAATAGACATATAAAATAACTGTTGTAAATAGAAAAAAAAAAATGCTAATAACTCCACTGCTCGGGAGTTCATAGGAAGTACAAGCATCAGAATCGATCCTGTAATCTCCCAATCCCAAATCGGACACTCGATCAACTACGTCAAACCGCACAGGGTTTGTTGTAAATAAAAAAATAAAACCAGATATCTTCCAATCAATTCACATTATATTTTGCTTTGCATGTAGAGAATTGATTATTCAATAAATTTAACAAAAGTTAGTGTATTTTTACTAATTAAAATTCCAATATGAACATTATGTTAACCTTTAATATTAGATATTACGCAGCATTAATATTAATATACGCCATTAAACTATTATAATCATATCTATCATGATAAATTTCATTTATTCCCTAATATACTATTTATAATAGGTTACAATCATAAGAAGTTAAAATTCCATTAAGAGCAGCAAAAATACTATGAAAAATAATAAGCAATATATGTTTAACAAATATATATGTACTTGTGAGTTTTCAAGTAAAACAAGATGGCAGCCCATACTTTTGATAAATATACAGTTTTGGGGTCTATAATCTATCGAAGATGTGTTAGCTGCTAAATTAAAACAAAATTAATAAATCGGTTATTAAATTTAAAAAAAGGAAAAAATTCCAATAAATTTTCATTAAGGAACTTTATTTTAATTTTTTTTATACTTATAACATGGGAGCAACGAGATGCTCTTAACATTGTCATATTTTGATTCAATTCAGCGTGTTTCTTTTTGTCAGTATTTTTTTTGGTAAATTGTCATAATAATAAAAATTTGGGACCTTCCTGTCACATGCAGTGGATTATTTCCAAAGATATGGGATTCTGCCCTCCTGAAAAGTGTACGTTAGTGGTCATGATATGATTGTACAGTGCCGACATGAATAAAATTGTTATATATTTTTTCACTTTTTCTGTTAATAAGTTAATTCAGAAAAGAAAAAAAAAACTAAATATTGTAAATAATTTTTCCACAACGATTTATTTTTTTAAAATAACAGTAATAAACAATAAAATTTAAATATTAAATAAGGCATTTTTTTTTGTAAACATTTTTTGGGGGCCTTCTGAAACTGTAGATTCATCAAAAATAATGTCTACCATCTCGATTTTGCTTGATAACTCACAAGTAACAATGTATATAATAAATTAAATCTAGCTCTGAGAAAAATATCTGTGAAAATGTATGTGTGCAAATTCAGATCAAATTTTTTAGTTGTGGTAACATTAAATGTGTAAGTAAGATTTCAACCTATGAAATTAAAAATTAAAAAAAAAACTATTACTATCACAACCTTAAATAATTGAAATAAGAATGGTTATAGCTACACAACATAAAGTTGTTAACAATTGCTTCACACAAGGAGGGGAGGGGCTTTATAGTCAGTACCACCTAGGATGTATTTTGTTTTGAGAGCTTGAAGAGTAATAGTTCATATTAAATAATTATGCCCTGAAGAAACATGGGTCACAACTTATAGGTGTAATGAAGAATCTATAACAGGTTTTACTATAATTACATATTTAATTAACCTGTTCATTCAGTATACTGAATGTTTACTATAGCAAATAGAGGGATTTGAACTTAGTATTTTCAGTTTGTATTTATCCTCCACTCCATCTCAAACAACTAATACCCATGATCACATACATGTGAAAAAAATAAATGATCCCCAACATAGGTATTTCATGCAGAACCAGCATTCATCAGTTGTACCAGATCATAATATCCCACATATATATACAATCAGTGCTCGACTATAGCAATTCCTTAAACTTTAATGGACAGACTTCAATCTTACCCTTCCAACTATTCAACCATTCATTTCACTGAAAAACCAATAATAGAATGCTCAAAGTCCTTATTGGATTTAATATTGTAGTCATATCCATGTAGACATCTTGTTAATCTAACCCCTCATATATCTATGTCTAAGAAAATACACAACTCAAAAACAGCTTAAAATCACATCACTCTTAATTTCATCGCCACTGTTGCTAGGTAAAAATGTCAAAAATAATAAGTAAAAATAAAATACTAGTTACATTTTAATAATGAAAGAAGTAAATAAAGTTCATAATTATCTAAGATCAAATGATGAGTTTATAATATCCAAATGCTAATTATCTCAAATTATCTACAGTCTGAGAACTTAAAAATACACAAATAGAAAGGTGCATTTCAGTCATTGACCACTATTATAACTCACTTGAAAATATTCTACTAAAACAGAAGTCATAGAATCATAAACATACTTTCTTTTAATAAACTGTAAAATTTAAAGAATGAATATTCTTGCTTATAATATCTCTGCAGAATAGTAAGAAAATATTTTATCTAACAATAAATAACATAATTACATTATTTTTTTAAAGCTGTATCTGAAGTAGGATATGAATTAAATAATATATTTGCAAATCCATATAATATCTAGATATACATATTTTACGGTAAGCTTCGATACTAATTATTCAAGTACTGATGTCTGAGTACAAATTACAAACATTTCAAAGCTTTTCTTAACTGATAATTTGACAGTTGTCATTAAAAAAAAAAAAAGTTTGCAATATGATTATTATAGAATGTCTTAGCATGCTAAATTCTGTTCCTTGTCCTGTTTTTGAATGAAGATTAAGATTTCAACTGAAGTTCAAGAGAAATAGAAATTAATATTTATTATATAAAAAGTTGCATTTCTTATAGCTTAGGCTTTCACCTGGAAATTTTAGCATTCCCCCCTTCCCTCATGATAAATTGTTAAATATTCACACCGGTTAATGCCTTTAAGCATAAAATATGTTTAACTTTTTATAGCCTAAACTGTCAACATGCATTCAATGACAAAAATTTGCTGGTGTGTATATCTACAGGGAAAGAGACATTACAATTATCTTCTTTAGAACTTTCCCCTTATATGAGCGATAGCGATTAATGATCATTTTTAATAATAAAATTTTTAAGATTAACTGTTGTTAGTAAGTTCATGGGTCATTCAAAATTCATGAACTCTTCAATAAGAACTAAAAAATTATTCTACTTCGGATTTATAAATTCGTTTGGGGGGGGGGGGGAAGGGCGGACGACGAAACTGGTAAATTTAAATTTACGTACAGCAGTTACATTTTTTTTTGCATACATAAAAGTTAATCTTGCGTGTCAAAATGATTAAGATATGAAAAAAAAAAAAAAACACTATATAGGCAAGACTTTGCTTTAACTGTGGCTTATCATTATAATGTGGGGGGAAATAAAAAAATAAAATAAAAAATTGTTAAAAAGATTAGATTGTCATTTGATTTCGTAACAAAAGCAATTATGTAATTGATTGATAAACGCTTCAATGAACTTCAAAAAAATAATGACAAACTTTAATATATTTTATCATCACAAGTAAAAACTTATTTGACGGCAACACTCATATAAATTTAAAAATAATTACATTCTAGTATATTTGTGCCATATTCACAACTTGTGTTACTAACTCTGGCCGAAAAAAAAAAAAAAAATTTTCCAGGTTCCAATTCTTCCAGAAAAGCTGACTATATTCAACTCAGTTAACAATCAAATACTGAGAAGTAAATGGCTTTCTAGCTATTTTTAATTACATATTAAACAGGATGGGAAAACACTCAAATTTTTTTTATTTATATAAAAAGTCTTGGCCTTTCAATGAGCTGTTTAAAGGCTGTTTTATTTATTAATTAATAAATCAATATAATATTTCTGTTAATACAACTTATAAAACATAATGTAACAATTCGTCAATTGCTAAAACAGAAAATCATTAATATAAATAAAATAACTATTGCCAAGTGCTTTCATCTCCTATGAGTGAGTCCTTATCAAGGCAGTAAAAAACTCATATTTTCTCCTAAGCGATAAATTCAACATTTCATTGCATTGGCCAGAAACAACTAATCGGAAAACTGGTTAATTTTTAATTCATAGCACAAAATTCATCTTGAGTTATGAATTCAAAATTAACCAGTTTTCCGATAATTTGTTCCCGGCCAATGCAATGAAATGTTGAATTTAGCGCTTAGGTCCTAAACCTTAGGAGAAAATAGGATTTTTTTTACAGCCTTCATAAGAACTCCTAGGAGTTGAAAGCGCTTGGCAATAGTTATTTTATTTATATTAATGATTCTCAGTTTTAGCAATTGTCGAATTGTTATATTGAATTTTATTTATTAATTAATAATTTTGAAAGAGTTTAAACCAATTTCATTTGTATGCAATATCAACAGTTTCTTATATGGAGAAAATATTTCAGTGTCCGGGCGACTTTTCTGAATTATAATCTAAATATTTTCAATATTTTCCCCATGTAAGAAATACTATTACTATTGCATTTAATTTATTACATTTTAGTGATAGAGCTGGCATCATTATTTAAATTTATTTGTTGATAACAAAAAAAAATCAATTCTCAATTGTTTATAAAACGACTGCACAACTATAAATTCATAAAGAAGAGTACTGTATTTCCAAATTCAAAAATTCACAACGTGGTAATAAAACCACAAAGATCTTTAAATTCAATTAAATTATGAGGATCATTACATAAATTGGCAGCACACAAATATTTTTAAGCATTTCTTAATAAAACAAAGCATCGTTATTAAAATATTATAAGCAAAAGTTTATTATTTATATCATAAAATCCTCAGAAAATGTGTGTGATCCTAAGCAGGAAAAATAGGTGATTATTAAAAAATGGGCAATATTCAGTGGTATTTCCATAACTGCATTGTTTTAAAATACTACTATAACAACGCGACAGCAAATCCAATTGTACCATGGAATAATTAAGTATTTCTTCAAATTCCTCATGTTGAGGATAGCTAACCAAAAATCTCTCATTTCCCCTCTTCCATTGGCTTTTATATCTTCCCATACTGTTCATTAGGCATCCTTTCTATCACTTCCTTAGTCATCCTCTCCTCCACTTTCCAATCAATTATTATCCTTGGTATTCTGCTCTTATTTTTTTAAAGTGACTATACCTTTTTTCGTTAATAATTGTTATTACATTTTTAATTCCTAATCCAACCACTTCTATGACTTCTTCATTTGTTCTTTTCTCCAGGCTTAATCTTCTCATTAATGTCTTATAATCTATTTCAATTTCCAACAATGTGTTTTTCCTTTACTATTGTCCATATCTCTGCCCCCACCAGCAATACTCTCTGAACCTGGATATCTTTTTTTTGTTTGTTTTAACCAGTATATTACTAGCATCTATAAAGGTGAGCATTTCTACTGTCAAACTTGTTTACCAATTCAATAGATCTCTTTTTGAAAAATGTATTCTTTTGAATGACTGATCGCAAATATTCAAAATTATCGATTTTCTTACCCCCCCTCCCATTTGTTTTGACAAATCCATTTCCTTCTATGGCCAAGAACTCATCTAAATTCCTATTGATGAGTCCTCCTTAAGTTTTATCATAACCTATTCAACAACAACCACATTCGGTGCTATCACCTGATCTGAAAATAATAAATTCAATAAATGTATCATTAAATGGCTTCACAATCATTTTTTTACTTTTCTTTGTCCATTATTTAAAAGCCATATCATTGTAGATTTTGAATAGCTAATGACATACAACATCCCTGTAACAGTCATTTTTCTATCAAACTCCTAACAATTTCTGACCTATCTTTATATACTTCCCTAATTACATTAATCAACAAATTATTAATCTTTGCTATTTTCATTTCTCTCCACAACAATTCCCCAAGATATATATATATTAATCAGCTTTCTTAAAGTTGATAAAAATCCTATGTATCTTCTTTATGTCTAGTTTTGGTCTTGTCCATTAACTGCCTAATGTAAATATATATCTATATATGACTTTCACATTGTGAAATCATATTGTTCTTCAGATGTTTCAATCTGTTTCTCCAAAAGATTCTTTACAGTTTTTCCCAATGTTTTCATAATAATGTCGATAATGCATATCAGCCGTGGTTTATATATTTACTTCAGTCTTCTTTCTTAAAGTTTGATGACATACATCTCAAAAATTTTTTTTGCATATTTCCTCCTATAAAAAAATATACATATATTTATTAATCTGCCAATCCCATTAACAATTTGATTACCAGCTTCAAATTAATTCCTCCCAATCCAAGAGTTTTTTGATTTCTTTCATACTGTATTTCTGTCAATATCTTCTTCCCAAACTCAAATTCCTATCCTTAATTTCTATCTTTCATAATCTACTCTTCAATTTCTTCATTGAAAAATTATAATAAATATAGAATATATTTCTTTATTCCAATCATATATTTCCCTCATATGATAATTTATTTTTTCTCAAATTCTTCATTAAACTTCTAAGCCTCTGTTAATTTTTGAAAGTTTTGCTCCAATTTCCACATATTTCACCTGCCACTATTTTTTGGTAGATCCACAATTCATTATTTAATTTCCTATAAATGTCTTGTATGTTTATTTTCTCTGAACCAATTCATCTTTATTATGTGTCCTTCTTTTCTCTCATTTTCTCCATCAACCCAGAACTTCATATACTATCATCTTTTTCTAAATATAATTGTAAATATCTTCTGAACTGTCATCCAAATGTTGCTTTCCTTTCTCCATTCTTTCTAAATAGTAATTTTATATTTTCACCATTCAACACTTCAATGCTAATTTTTTTCACACACTGGATAAATCCTCCATTCTACATCATTTTTCTCTTTACTCTTGCATGTGACCAATAACATTTAACCTTTAACAAAACTGTTACTACCAAACTCTTATTTCCCTAAAAACTCTGACATCTTTATATGTAACTAAATTTCTGTCCTGTAATGATATAATCAATAAATTGGAGATCTCTAGTCATTTGTGTCCAAGTGACTTAATATATTCTTTTATTTTGGAAGGATATATATTGATTATTTTAAGATTTGATTGAGAACATAGTTGTATGAGTAAATTCAAATCATTTTTCTCTGAATGTTTTTTTTTTATATATATTCAAACTTCCCATGATCAATCCTGGTACTTGAATTATTCATAATTACAATTTCTTTTCTCGATACTACTCTATTTCATGAAATAACTCCCAAAATTCATCCATTATCTCATTTGTATGTGCATTTACTCCTATATCTACATTTCCTTTTGAAAACAAGGTCAAACATTCTTTCACTAAGAAATTCCCATTTTATTTTTTAATCCATTTTTTTTTTAAATATCACCGAAACCCCTGCACTCTTGCCTATTGATGAATCCAAACCTATTGACTTCTGGCTTTCTAGCAATATTTTTATGGCTATTTGGGAAGAAGGAAAAGTATAGAGGACGACCCTGTTCCTTATTTAAAATACTCTCAAGTTCAAAATTTAATTGCTTCCGACCATTTAAAATCAATACTCTCTAATTGGAGAATTATAATTTATCAATTACTTATGATTTTTAAAAAATTTAGATACAAATTTTGGTTATTTTTCCCCATATGTCACTGGTCAGGTCAGCAACTCCTGAAGAATGGAGAATACTACTATTCGAAACATGTAATTACTAACCTAAATAATTGGATATATCTCAATAATGTAAAGGAATTCATGCGGTAGGTCTAAATATTGAGATGTTGGAATAAGTTGTACTAAGAGAATGACAAGCAATACAGAACTAACCACTAACAATGATTGAGTTATCCCTTGGTGATAATATTTACCTCAAGTAACTTTCTTGATTTATAACCCTTTCTGATTCTTCTGCTAACATTGCTGTACCAACAATATTAACATTCGTCAAATGCGATCAATTTGTTTTTGGGAATGGTAATCATATTATTGGATGATCAGTTTATGAATAATGCTATCATCTTTTTGTTCCTCTTTGCAGGAGTATAGCTAAGCTCTTTGATTTGTATAGAGCTATTTTATTCATCCAACATTTTATGTATTTTTGATGCATTATATTTAATCTAAAAAAAATGTTGAGGAAAACCCTAGCTAAATTAACCCTAATATATATATATATAAAACTTTTAATCACATTGAATTTATAGGCTCTTAAAATTTATAAATAATTCCATCTATAATAGCAAAAACTGTTTTTAATTACCAATATGTCATTTATATATATAATATTGTGGCAAAAAAAATGCTATATATAAAAATTACCTTTAGTTTAAACATTCTAACTCTATATCCATAGACCTAAATATTAACAAATAGATTGATATTGTATATTATGTATTTAAGAAATAATCAGTCATTATTCTATAATCCATGGATAAGATAACAAAATCAAATACGATTACTTAAGATTATTAGGTCTTCATTGGTGAGAAATATTACTTACATATGTAGATATAATTGCTATAAACACATACTAAATGTGAGACAAGTTATGGATGAACATTTTAATTTATATTATTAAAAAATGTAGGTACATACATAAATATGGATATTTTAAGAGTAGAGATTATAAGCCATAATGATATATCTAATGCTTATTACATATTGTAGGGTAAAAAGATTTACTATACCTTTCCTTGATTTACAATGTAATTAAAATAGCTAGATATTCATTTACAGACAATATTCAATAGCTAATTGGATTAGTTATAGTGGTTTATATATCCAAAAAAAAAAAAAAATCCTATGCTAACCACTACACCACAATCCCCTTTTAAATTTATCTATTCAACAATGATTCACATACTATAATACTGTTATTATTATCTTGTACGTTTTTTCATTTTGCAGTCTGAAGTTAAGTCTTCATAAACAATAACAATAATAAATTTTTTTAAAAAAAAAAACGATTACATTTTTGTATTGTTTGGAGAACATTATCTAATGCAGCTTTAATTTGGAGAAAGGCAAATGGTTCTTCAAAACTCCCTAGTAATCAAAAATCTGATGTAACATGGGTGAATGTGTTATACATCATATAATTTAATTTATCAGATTCAAAATATACTATATTAAGTTACTATCATCTGCACGCAGCTATGAATATGAAGTCCAGGAACTTCGCAAACGCTCAGCACAGATAAACATATAATATTACAATATTAAACTTCTCTAACCGAAGTGTGTTAGCGCAGAATTATTGATATATTAAGTTATATAAAAAAATTTAAAAATAGCACTAATCTATTTAATAAGCACATTTATAGTGTCTGTGATTTTTAAAAAATAGCCCAATAGATCATGATTTATTAAATTAAAATCAAGTATGTAAGTAAAATAAGAAATTTAAATTAACTTTTTAATTGAGTGGGGAATTCAAATAACTCTCTTGGTGATGTATTACAAATATATTTCTATAAATTTATCGTTCAAAATTAAAATAGAAAGTTAAAAAATATTATTTTAAAGCAGTTATTCATAAATAATCAGTTTTAAAAAAATATTCACCAAAGAATTTTTTTTTATCAAATTACATAAAAAAAAAAAATTATAGATATCGGAGAGAAAAAAAAATAGTACCTACTAAAAATAAAAAAAAATGAACTCAAGAAAGTGAAAGATCTTTTAAGTGGCTCCATCTATTGATAAAAAATGTAACTAAAATTTAGAAATACTTTTAAAATGAATACAGAAATTGCAAATTAATTGAAATGTTTACAGGCTTATGATTTCCTATGACATCTAATTTTAATAATTTCATTGTCAGCATGATTCCAGGGTAAAAATTACAAATATATTAATAAACTCAATTAGACTTTATATTTATTAATCTTATTATTTAATTAACTATATTTTCATAAAAAAGAAAAGAAAAAGACAACTGATTTAAAAATATGATTGCACAGTAAAAAAAAAAAAAAGTTGTATTTTTTAGATAATTACAAAAAAAAAAAACATGACATAAAGCAGATCCAAAAATAAATTAGAAAATGTATTTTATGCTAATAACATAAGATAATATTTATGACAGCATTTATGTTTTGGAGATTAGATTACAAGAAAAATAAAATGCAAGTAAATTATATTTTCATTATGTACATAATATAATTAATTTATTTTTAATGTATTTTGTAATTTCTCTATGTAATCTTAGTTGTTTTTCATTATGGAATGAGCATTACTTTTTTTTTTTTTTTTTTTGCTAAAATCATTTATATTTATGAGCATAGTATTTTTTTTTCTCAGTGATGAAAGTTTATTCATCAAAAAAAAAAAAAAAACAGATACAAATATAATTAGAAAAAGGTTAACAAGGGAGTGATTATATGATAAATTGAAATTTCAGAAGCAACATGGTAAGAGGGGAAGGATGCATGTGAAAAGGGAATGGGAAGTGGAAAGGGAAAACGGTATGTAGTCCAGGCCAGTCCGAGATGCATGTCTTCATTGGGCAAGCATCGCATGGGTAACAAACATTTGAATGATTGAGTCCTATGACAGAGGCTGAGAGGATGGGAGTTGGAGGATTACCCAAGTGTCTGTGAGGAGTGGAGGTGGGGCTAGTTTGGTATCTGGTTTTGAGAGAGTGAATTAGGTCCAATAGCTTTTGATTCACTGAGTGGACTCTCTGGTCAAAAATAATGGCACATCGGAGAACCCAGAATGCATAGATGAGGAAAAGTGATAATCTAATAGTTGCAAAGACCCCTGATTCTATGGATTCTTGGAGATTGAAGATGGTATTCCTGTGCTAGGAAAGGCAGGAGTTGATGACATGTCTCACTCCAAGCAGAAAGGGACATTTAAGTAGGAAGTGCTGGAGGGTTTCATTGTCAGTTTTACAGAGCTGGCATACAGGAGAGATCTTGGTGAAATCCCTATGGTTGACCAAAAATTGATTTGTGGGAAGGGTTTGAGGAGGAAATCGAGGAATTTTGCCTCAAGAGACCACCTTTTGAATTTGCGGATTAATTGAGCATTGGTAAGTTTGAGGTATGCTGTTTTTCACTTGGAGAAATTTAATGTTTATGATAATATTAAATAAAAATTAATTAACTAAATCATATTTAAACTAATATACATATTTTCAATTTATTTTTTTGTGCACTTTGTTACGTAAATGATCAAAGTTTGGTATTAATTATATATTGAATACAATTTCCATTTTAATGAGGAAAAGGTTTATTTTCACTTATTAACAAACTATGGTTTTTTATAAATTAGAAATAGTATTAAATTACAGGCAACCCATTCTTTAAATTTATTTTATATTTTAGAGAAAATATGATGTTTCAGAGAATAGAACACAATTTAAAATAAGATTCCAAAGATAGTATACATACTGCCTGCCAAGAAGGATGAACTATGACATTTAGATGTACACACACACACTTAACTAAATGGCAGTGAAAGGTACATATATCAATTAATTAACATGTGCTCTCTTTTTTTTTGTGTGTAATTTGTTACATATTTACTTGAATTCATTATATCTTATTGATTATCATATTATTACTAATTCCAATACTTTTAAATGTTTACAAACATTTTGCTTAATTTGAATATAAGTAAAATGTATACCCTTATGGAAAATTTGTGGAAATGACTGCCAGAAATATATAAGAAGTTTGAAAACCATCGATATAAAGTTTTAAAATATAATCATATCAATATCTTTTTCATGGTCAATATTTCTCCAACTAGATTTTTTTTTTTTGTTAAATTACATTTTTTTTAAAAAAAAAATTACAAATGAAATAAATAAACCATTTTTCATTAAAATGCGTATTAAACAATCTCTAAATATGCAGTTTATATATATAAAAAAATAATAACACACTACCAAATAAATACTGCTATAATAAAAGTATTAATTTTAATAAGTTAACATAAAATAAAATAAAAAGATTAAAAAGAAAAACTATATAATTAATAATTTATAGATACTCAATTTATTAAAAGTATGTTCTTATCTAGAATAATTTTCTCACCTAAAATGAGTAAACAAAAAAATAATAACTGCTAAAATTATGTGATAAGTATCTTTTAGTAAATTAAATGTTTTTTATCAGTTTTGATCTACAGTCTTCTCTCCAAATTATATTATTTTAATTTAAAGATACAATTATTTGTTCCTTGGTGGTCAAGCTGAGATGTCATACGTTCATTAATACAGTACTACCTATAAGTTGTTTTTTTTTTTCACAAATAATTCCAACAACTACTATAATCATAAAATTGAAAAGGAAATGAAAAAGAAAATTAATTTCAAACTTATTTACTAACAACTTTCCACAAAAAAAAAAAAAAGGCAAAAAAGAGAGACGAAATAGTCATTGATTTTTAAAAAATCCTATATTGTAATTATAAAAGTAGATATGTAATATGTATCCACATATGTGTTCATAGGCGGGCAATTTTTGTCTACACATTAAGGGGGGGCCACAGGTACTGATTTTACCAGTACAGTACTGGTTTTCTGGCCATTAGACCTGATTAGCTGTGAAATGTAACCAGTATAGTTTAGGAAATTATAAAAATAAATGATCAAGATGTTTTTCTAGGAAGATTATTTTGTTGTACTCCTTCACTTAAAGACAAAAAAATAAATAAAATAAGCATGCTCTATAATATTTTTCAGACTTATATTCTATGACAGCGATGCTACTCATACTGTGTGAGCTATTTCAAAAATGTCCTAGTTTTAAATTTAAAAAAAAAAATAGTAACCTTAACATATATATGTTAACGTATAGAGATTATCATAATTTCAATAACAGAGTTTAAATCTGTAGTTTAAAAATTTATGAAGAATATAAAAACCTTTCCAAAAGATCTGTTATTAGAATACACACATATCCAAAAAAGCAGAGCAATAAAAATACCCATGCAAAACTTAGCAAAAATCTTTCTTTGGTTTCACAACAATAAAGGGGATGAACTACAAATAAATTGAATTCTTTCAAATATCTTAACTTCTCCTTATAAAATAGCACTATTGGTTTAGAAAAAAACTAATTTATCCAATTGACTTTCAAAATAAGCAGCAAATTTAATTGCTAATATAATTTCTATATACATTGTTGCCTTGACAACAGTTTGGGATTGTTATTGAAATTGGTATTGTCTAAGTATTGACTGATTTCTATGAATATATTAGAAATATACATTAGAAATAAAGAATAGACATCTATTTACAGTTTTATGATATAGTTCTAAATACAGTATTACATAATTAAAATAAATTATAATAAAGGACTGACAAGGAATAACAAACTACTTCTTGTAACAAACTTCTGTTGATCCAATGTTGTTGCTTAACATAATACCATATTGGTCTTTGGCAAAGTAAGTTTTCAAAACAAAAATTATATGTAATTATAAACTTTATATAGTATTCTCAATTTATTCGCAGAACATATAAGGTGAAACAAAATATTTTAAATGCAAACACAGATACGTATATCAATTTGGTTAAATTATGGAAATATCATAGTCAGAAAAAATGAAGAACAATGGTCAATAAATAAATATATGTAATGATTTTTAAAAAAATAAAAAATATGTGATTTAGTATGAAAATCGAACCATAGACAAATTACATTTGATTTGAATAATGCTACCTTTAAAATAGCTGATACATGAAAAGTTTTAAGATCTTCATTCATAAAATTAACAATGGAATTTAGCAATGTCATCATCATCATCAACCATTATCAATTCACTGCAGAATGGAGGTCTCTCCAAGTTCAATCCATCTTCTCAGATCTTTACCTTCTCTTCTCCACATCTCTTCTGTACACTTTCTTATTTCATCCATCCATTTCATGTGGTCTCTACAATTTCTTGGAATACAGTTTAAGATTTCAATTGTCCATCTATTATCATCTCTTCTAGCAATATGTCCAGCCCAATTCCACTTCAGTCTTTTAATTTTTTCAATGAGGTCAGTAACACCTATTTGTTCTCTTACCCATATATTGCGTTTTCAATCTCTTCTTGTTATTCCTAACATGCATCTCTCCATACTGCTTTGAATGGTCTGAAATCTCTATATTGCTCTTGTATTAAGTGTCCAAATCTCGAATCCATAAGTAAGAACCAGTGTTTTTAGCAATATAGACATCAAATAATGCAGTAAATTTTTTGTAATGATGAAATTAGAATCTATTTACATGCAAAATGAATGAAATTCTTAAAATTAATTACTAGATCATAAAAATAAGTATTTTTTCCACTGGTGGTTTTTCAGAATGTCAATTGCGATGTTCAATTCATTGCTATTTTGACCAAGAAGAGTTGTCAAACTTGTTTTAGATTGCACTGAATGACTAGTCAGACACTATTTCTTTTTGAATAAGCCTATGCGAAAACATTACTTTCTACAAAATTATTGTACCGTGAGTTTGTTCTACATTAGCAAAAGCTAATTTTGGAAGTAAACTTCTCAAAATTCCAAGTTTATGACCGGTCAATCAATCCCCAGTTTCTATCTTTATTTAATTCCAAATCAAATATTTTGTGCCAACAAATATATGTTAGTAATAGAAATAATAATAAAAAATAATCATATAAATATATAAATCTGTGACTAAACTATAGCAATATTAATCCTTATAAAGATCTATTTGCAAAAAAGAATAAAAAAAATAGAAAAAAAAAAAAAACTACAAAAGATAAAAAAATTAATAAAAATATAAATCAAAACCGATAAATATATTATAATCAAATACAGTCTATAAAAAATAAATTCTTAAGATAATAATAATACGAAAAAAATAAATATAAAAATCAACATATTCTCATATTTATTTTTTATATATACAATAAATAACTATAGTTTTGTTTTTCAATTCCTTTTTGGACAACTAATGGATAGTAAGAATTATACCCTCGTGAAGAAAATTCTGTGAAAATTTGGTTAAAACAAATTTTATTGTAAAAGGACAACACCTTACTTCAAATGCATTATATAAATGAGTTAGGATTCGTGCTTTCTATTGAAAAAAGATCTGTTAATTTAAAATTAATTAAAAATTTTGTGGTGATCAGCAATATACAGAGTATTTATGAAGATATCTTGCATGTCTTAAATAAATTTCTCAAGTTTAATCTCATCATACTATTCAATGTGTCGCTTATAAAGCATGTGGCATATTGACTGCTCAAACCTCTGATCTCCCATTATTCTTTCCATAACACTTCAATGAATAAAAATCTCTTCAATACTAGATAATATAAGAAACCCTGATCAATTTACCTATATATTTTTTTTACATTTGCATTTTAAATTTTCACATCTGCAAATGATAGAATTAGACTCCTTTTACAATAAAATATTTTCATAAATATCTTTAAATATATGTCAAT
The DNA here is from genome assembly GCA_028023455.1 of Epiperipatus broadwayi. Classification (NCBI taxonomy): domain Eukaryota; kingdom Metazoa; phylum Onychophora; class Udeonychophora; order Euonychophora; family Peripatidae; genus Epiperipatus; species Epiperipatus broadwayi. The sequence goes on from JAQFVV010012596.1 coordinate 358,616, forward strand.
ACAATAACTTTTAATTTTAAAAATAATTAAAAAGCTGGAGAAAACAGGATATGCTTTGAGAAATGTATAGTGGTACTTAATACAGAAGGTGATTTAAAAAAATATATAGGATCTTTATTAGCAAAGAAATACTTAGGTAAGCATATCATGTTATCTACTTGAGAAAAGTTCTACATATTTTTTAGTATCACTTTCTGTCTCTAGTTCTGTATTTTTTCAAGAATATCATTCATTTTCCTTTCACCATTTTTTATTTTCCATCACTGTTTTTTGTCACTATCAGTTTGTAAAGTTAACAATTTCACTTCCTTAATAGGCCATTACTTCATACATTAGTACAGATATAACTATCACGTCTGTTTATAAATAACTATACTAAAAAATCCATTCCATAATTAATTACTGCACAATTAATTTTATCAATTTGGAAAATCAACCTATGACATTATACAAAAGATCCGAATTCATAATTTTTTTCATTCAAAATGATTTTGCACAATCACAACTGAATATTGGAGAAGAATGCCGTAAAAGTTATCATAATTTCATGAAATGAGATCTTACAAAACAATGCGCAAGTTCACAAAAATAAAATTGCGTAAGTGATTTTAAAATACTGTGACCATTTCCAATATTACCATATTATATGTCTATAGAAGATATATTGTGGTGCATTTTCTAAAATGCTAGTACTTCAACACTCTCTTCCCTCTTTTTTTTTTTAAAAACAGGCTGCATTAATAGCTTAAACATGAAATAAGTTATCAAAAATGTTAAAATCTATCATTTGAAAATACCTCAAGTCAAAATCAGAACTTCTGAAATACTGATCAATTAATTAAAATAGTTTTTTTTTTTCTCATGTGTCATAGCATCAGCCAGAAAGCAAACCCGCCAACCTGGGACAACTGCTTGTAAAGCAGCTGTCGCTGACCTCTCGACCACCAATGCTTGACAATTAATTAAAATAGTTATCAATTAATTGTTAATCAAGTGTAAATAAAAATTTAGCAAAAGTTTATCCAGATGAAATAAACTTCTGCTTGTTAAAGACAATTCCAAGACAAATTTTTAATTTTGACAAAACAAAACGCAAAGAGGAAGTTAATAATCTTTATTAGTAACTTGTTAACCTAGAAATGATCCAATAATGAATAATATTTCTACAGTGTAATTTTCACTTCATAAGTATTCAAAAATTAAAAATAAATTGCCAACTCCGCTTTATCGTGTATAATAATAGTACTAATAACAATAAAAACAGTTATCAGTTTATAAAAATAAAAAATTCCGATAAATACTGTTACATCTTCATTACTAATTATTGCCAATCTAGTAATAAAAAAAAATTAAAAATCCCTTTCTAAGTTTGCTTTCAAATTTTATATTAAAATCACTACTGTTAAGTTTATCTTAAAGAAAATACTGAAGTTCTAAAAGTTTTTTCAATTTAAATGTAAAATTGTTAGAAGCAAGTTTTATCTCCAAAAATTATGAACACAAAAGCAAATCGCATTAACTTTCTAAGTGGTTCGTTAATTCATAACTTGGGCATACTAATATTTAATCTATATCTTTCATGCTTTCTAAATAAATGTGACAAGTACAATATAAAAAATATACTCAAGCATATTCATGAGTGTAATTTGTATCAATATATAAATAAGACATAATTATCTATTAATTCCTTATTAACATTTTTCCTATATTTAGTAAATATTTATCCACTATTTGTCTGGAACCACTGTGACAAATGAAGACCTCCCAATGCTTTTATATAACAAATGGACTGCCTATGATTATAAAGAAGTCTTTTTCTAAACATAAGTAACAGTGAACTTGTATAATTCAATAGCATTTTATGGAACTTGATGGTTGTATGTTATTTATTAGCAGAAATCAGTATTTAAAATACAATAAAAATCATTTTTTAATATTAACATTCTCTAAAATTAAAAGATTTAATGCCAGCATTTTATTGACAATTAAATAAATTTTAAGGTTCTGTACGATGACTGATAGTTATAATAAACTTTGGAATACCTGATGAGATACTAAATATTAATAACTCGTTGACAATAGCCGATTAAATGTCAACGTAATATCTATTTCTTTAAGAGGCTTCTGAATCAGTACATCTTTCCAGAAAGGGAATAGAATCGAATGAGGCAATAAAGGAACATCTGGTAGAAAACTGACATCTATTTGCTACTCATACTTGACATATATCAGTTCACAAGAGTTCAAATTGTTGATGTCCAATTAGCTGGAGCATTGGTGTTCAAAAACTACTGAAATGTTTAATGTTTCAAGATTTGATGGACTCAAAAGTCATGATTGAATTATTTAAAGACCGAAATGAATGGATGGATAAACTACAGTAAAAGAAATCACTTCCAAGAAAAGTCCGAAAATATAAATAATTTCTTGAGCTTTACGAGTATAACTATTTATGGCTGAATATCTATTTCCAAAAACTATTTTATAATGTGAATATTATGAATAAGATTCTTTTTCTAAATAACCTGCTTTTATCTTTATTAATGAAAGTTTGGAATTCAAAGATGGATAATAATGCAGTTAATTACACACTGAACAGCCAGATTTCACTTTTTTATTATCAAACTAATAGCTTAAACTTTAAAAAAAAACTCTAAAAAGATTATAAATTTAAGCCAATCTGCTCGTACAGATCATATATGTCAATAACTACATATATTTTAAACGGTTTTAAATATAGTTCCTTTTTCTTCCCAGATAGGATTAATAATACTATGCAGCACTTGATTCTTCCAGTATTGTTACATTATTATAAACAAGAGTATTTCTCTAATTTATTATACGCTTGAATAATCAATCACTACCAGATGTGCAATTTATTGCTGGACCAGTTTCTCACTTTTGTTTTTATTAATTTTATTAATGAGCCAGGTACAAAAGATGTCTACAGTTATTCTGCAAGAGATTATTAAAATATAACCTGGTGATAGATCTATATAACTATATAAGCAGGTTATTTGGAGTTTTAAAATTAAAGTTTTCTGAATTTCCAACTTTTGTTTGGTAGTAAAAAAAAAGGTTTATAACAGCTTCCAGATGCATAAGTGCATTGGTTCATGGTATGAATCCTTGTTAATAACAACAAAAACCAGAAAACGCTTTGAAGATAAGATTAAATTGCATAGCCATCTTGTAACCACTTACTAGTTAAGCGTACAGTAAATGGGTTTTACGATACTGTAGTAATATTTAAATAGAAGTATATTATATACACTTTTAATCTAGATGTAAGTTAGAGGGGATTTGAACCCAGATTTTCCAAGTTCCCTTCAGTCATCAACTCTACCTTATACAACTGATACACATGACCACATACATGTGAAAAGGATAAATATCTCCAATATTTGTACTTCATGCTGAACCAGCACTCATCTGTTGGTCCAGATCATTATCTCCCACACATATATATAATCAGAGCTCTGTTTATATTAAGATAGCAATTCTTCAATCTTTAATGGACAGGCTTTAATCCTCTCCACTCTCTAGTTATCCATATCATTGAAAATCTGGTGATGGCACGTTCAAAGTTATATCAAATTAGAATAAAGCACCTTTGTAAGAACATTAAAACTATTGCTACTTTTTTCCTGTTTTTTTAAATTACTTTTAGCAAAAAATCACATAAGTCTTATTTTTGCCTCTCATAATGAATTGCAAATAAATATATTTATATAGCTTATACATAAATTAAACTTCATAAAAAAAGTGTTATGAATAAGATACTGATTTATATTATGCTACATTAGGTGGTTAACACAACTGTACTTGGATATTAAAACTTTTTTCCTTTTTTAAAAAAATAATCATTTAGCACAAAATTGAAAATTTAGTTTAATTTTATACATTATATATATATATTCTGATTTGATTTTTTTCCATTGATTTTTGTGCTAAGAGAACTGCAAACTTCCGTAATAGTTTTTGCAATGCCTGAAAATAGACTTTGAATTCAAGCAATTTGGAATAACAGTAATTCATCTGTAAGCATTCAACCATTATACACTTATTTTACTAAATACTTCTTAATTAAAGTCTTTTCATCTTCAACATATTTCTTGTATAGTTAAATCTTTTAATTTTATCAAAATTACAATATGCGGAATATATTTTATAGTTCTTTTCTAATATACCTCATAATCAGAATTTCAAAATCATTCCAACAAATGTTACAAATTTCTCTATTTCCACTAAAATCTCTTGATTAAAAACAAAAACTACATTACTCATATTGCAGTGAATACATATTATTTTTCAGACTAAAATTCATAGAAAAATTTATTTAAGCCAATACACATCACATGATCACCATTTCTTTGCCTGTTTTAAAAAATTATTTATTTATAATATCATAGAGACAATTAAAATTTTTGTGTGTTGCTACATTAACCCCCCCCCCCCCAAAAAAAAAAACCCTTAATAAAAATTTGTAGATCACCTGCACACACAACATTATATTAAAATAATGGCAGACCAATGGACAAAATTGAAACTAAAGAGGCGACTATTTCATCATTTTTGTTATATTTATTATTTTTTAAATCAATTTTAAAGATATCAAACATCACATGATCATCATTCTTTATGCTTTCGCAAGCTGTTTTTCACAGAGGCAAAACAACTCTCTGTGCCACTCCGTGCAAGCCAGAGTAATCATTGGATGTAGGAAGATTTGTGCATAAAATCCTTATCTAGTGGAGCACTGCACCTAGATCTTAGGATCTAATGCAGCCCTCCAGCAGCCACCTTTTACTTATTTAGCTAACTATAAAGCTTTGAGTCCAAAATGAAAACCCAATAATGTTTTTAAGCTAAGCTCATTAGCTTGTATAGTCATATAGATCAGAACTCAGTTCAGCATCCATACTTTTAGGTGTCTTTGGTTCTTTAATAACAACAATCACCATAATCCTATTGGGCAGGATTGGTATTAAACCATCAAACATCACATGATCACCATTATTTATTCTTACTCAAGCTGTTTTTCACAGAGGCAAAACAGTAGCACCATTCAGTGCAAACCAGAGTAATCAATGGTTGCAGGAAGATTTGTGCATAAAATCTCTGTGCAAGACACAAGTTAGAAACTAGTCTGTGGATGTTGGACGAGTAGGCACTAGATAGAGATTTTATGCACAAATTTTCCTGCAACCATTGATTACTCTGGGTTGCACTGAATAGCGCTACTGTATGGAATTTTGCCTCTGTGAAAAATAGCCTGTGTAAGCATAAAAAATGGCAATCATGTGATGTTTGATGGTTTAATACTAATCCTATCCAATAGGATTATGGTGATTGTGATTATTAAAGAACCAAAGACACCAAAAAGTATAGATGCTAACTTGGAAAACATTATTGTGGTTTCATTTTGGTCTCAAAGCTTTATAGTTAGCTAAAAAAAATAAAAGGTGGCTGCTGGAGAGTTGTATTAGATCCCAAGATCTAGGTGCAGTGCTCTCAAATTCAAGGCTCTTCACTCATGAAAGCCACAAGCTAGAAACTAGTCTGTGGATATTGGATAGTTAGGCACTAGATAAGGATTTTATGCACGAATCTTCCTGCATCCATTGATTATTCTGGCTTGCACTGAGTGGCACTACTGTGTGGAGTTTTGCCTTTGTGTATATTAAAGGTACCCTGAATAATATAATTCCCTAGAGCTTAATGTCAAAGAAAAATATTTGTCAATCCACTATAACTAGGATATATCATTTAAATATGTTGATAGAATGAGTGACGTCCCAGTGGGTGAATAACAAAAATGTTTTTTTGTGAGAATGTTTCCCCTGTAATCCTATTGCAAAAAGAAATGTGTGAGAACATTCATCTCCAACTCGATGATTTCTTTTATAAAACTATACACAAGATTAATTTAAGTTCCGCCATTACCACACATATCTAAGAGGATGCACAGAAACATAATAGGTGCTCTATATGATTTAGTATATTGGTAAAATATCAGACTTAAAAAAGCATTAATCAATTCCTAGATAAGGAGGTGGGGATATATGGGAGAACGAGACTACATATTGATATGTATTGGATAACCATATCAACCCTAAAGAAAAGGTAAAATCTGATTTCTGCCCTTTTTTATTACTGTATTACCATGTTTAAGAAATCTGCTGCATCTATACTATATTGAACACAATAAGTTTACTTTAATGTACAAATATTTTTTGGAATTGTAAAAAACAAGAGTGATTTAGATAATAAAAAAATCTGACACATATCCAAGCACATATATACATACTAATTAATAGGATTAGAATTGCAAATTCAGGAAGTATGGCAGGAAGTCCAAGTACACAATCCAAACATTACTAGTATTCTATTGATTTTAATTAGGAGGAAATCTGATTTAATACAACTTCCTGATATTTTTTATTTGCTAATCAATTAGTCCTAACAAACAGGAAAGTTAAAATTTGATATATAGTATTAATCTATGAATAATAAAGAAATATCAAAGTTTGCAAACTCCAAAAGTATTCTAAGCAATAGGCATTGTGGTCTAGTTAAATAAAAATATTTATTATAAATGTTTGACAAATGTTTTGAATTTATTTTAGCACCTTTTATACCACTACTAAACAGTTGCATAGACTATGAAGAAAGTATCTTTCATTCCATCTTCACATGGAAAAATGTGAGAAATCATTAATACAGGTTGATTAACTTTACATTCAAATAACTTCTAATGCAATAAACAAAGAGCAGTATTTAGATTGTAATCATATAGGAGATAATCATTTCTCTTCATTGACACCATTAAACAATGATGTTAAAACTGCAAGGGTACCCTCACCCCAGCCACAAGATAACTTTGAGAAAATAAGAATGACAATTTTATTTTCAAACTAAAATGCTCTTGTAAGAGCCAATCTTAAGTGTCTAAAAGTGAGAGCAAGAATATATATATATCATTCACTTTAAATCCATTTCATTTAGCACTTCTGTAATATTATAATTTACTTTGTGATAATATTAGAAGATTTAAAATGAATGATTTATATATTCATAATCACACTTCTAGACACTTAAGACTGGCCCATGTAAGTGCATTTGAATTTGAAAATAAGATGGTCTTTCTTATTTTCTCAAAGTCTCTATCTTGTGGTTGGAACGAGAGTATTCTTGCAGTTTTAACATCACTGTTTAACAATGACAAATTATCTTTTATATAATTATAACTTCTAGTGATAAAAACGGAGAAAAAAATCGCATACTCAATTCATATACCTTATAAAAGAGTTCATATTTCAATATTTTATCAAAAATGATCAATATCTTGATTGCAATTAAAACTAATAATACTTTATATAACAACTATCTCAAATTATTAATACAGTCCACAGGTAGCAGATAATGAAACAACTTACAATAAAAATTGCAAATCGGGAATACCTTCTATTGTTTTTAGAATTAAAATGTTGGTTCATTAAAAGCTAGATGTTATTTCTGATAGTTTTTCTATTTCCTACATGATCTTTTGATTTTTTTTTTTACTTTATTACTTTCAGTCACGTGTTACAGCAGTCTAGTTTGCACAAACTTCTTATGCTATTATTTGACGTCTGTGCATCCATATTTCCATACTTTAATTATACTTATAATAGGTCTGATTATAATCCTTTCCTTTTCTCAGCTAAAGTCTTCAGCATGAGAAAGCAATGATGAGTGTTTAACAGATTAAGTTGTAATATTAATGAGGTGGTAACATCAATGAGTTGCTTTAGAACTAGATTTAGGATGAGTTTTACTCTGCAAATGATTTTATGTTAAAATAGTCTACTTAGAGTCCTTCTGCCTATTACATATATAGAAGGATCTAGAAAAATTTCTCACTAAATTTGACTTGGTAGAAATGTCAGGTGAATTATTCATTAATGAATAATCAATAACAGTAATAAAGTGTAAGGTAATCATAGTAATAGATCCAAGTATTTTTTTCCGCCCTCCCCCAATATATATATAGTTACACGAAATGTACCAACTTTGCTTGGTTATATACATTCTTGATGGCATTCTAAACAGAGAACAAAAATTTTAGCTAAGGAGTTGACCAAGTTTCAAAATTGATATAACTGTCATTAGTTTAAATAATCTTCAAACATAAGAAAATTTAATTGAATAAGTATCAGAATTTTTTTTGGAAGATCTTCAAGTAATAGGATACATTATATCAAATTAGAGGTCTAATTTAATATCTTTTATTCTTAGAATTCCTAGATGCATTTAATGAAAGGATAGTAATAGTAAAAATTGATTTTTTGAAATGGTTCCTAAACTTATTTTAATAATACTAAATAACTACTGCAACTAAGTTGTATATAATGAAGCTGTTATTTTATCCATTTCATTGTATGGAAGTAATACTTGGACACTGTATTGACACAAGAAAGGCATTTAAGGATGTTCTGTAAAATTTTAAATATATAATAGCAAGATCATAAAAACAATCATATGCTACATGTGATATTAAGAGTCCACTACTATAAAATCATACCATTGTTGGATTGGATATATAAAATGAATGAATAATGCCAAGCAAGACTTCCTAAAAGGGTGTTTTATGGTAAATTTGAACATGGCTTTCATGGGATAGATCGCATAGTGTTCCCATTGGGAAGATATGGCAGAAAATAGAATATATTGGATAACTATATGGTGTTGGAAATATTTAAAAAAAAAAAAAATTCCACTGAAGAAATTAAAAGTCAGCATTGCAAAATATCAAATAAGAAAATGGACCAGCACATCCTGTTCTATATGTGGATGTATTAGTGATTCATAAATTGGTTTGCAAAGCATGGCAACACTCATTTCTAGAGTACCCCCCCTCCCATTTCTTTCCTTTATTGGGATGGTCACAAATTAGTTTAGAAGTGGCTGCCATATTGATAGATGGTTCCATGATGAAGGCAAAATATAATGGCTTGATGGAAATTTTTATTAAACCGATCAAAATCAAAGGGAAGAAAAAATTAAGTAAGTATTGGCTTATAGATTTACCAACATGCTGATACTATGTCATTCTTGCTTTTTCAAAATAGTCTACAGAATGTTCTAAAATGCAACCTATATAGATAGGGTTAAGCAATTCTAATTGCTTTGATGGTCGAAAAATGTGAATCAGTTAAAATACTTTTGTGAAGCTTTTTAGATATAAAGTTGTAATTGAATGAATGCTAATATACTGCTATTTTCATTTATCAAATTAAAAAAACAGGATAATGCCTGATTACACCTTAAGGCAGAAAAATTAATAAATGTTTATAAAAAAAAAACTTATTTTTAAAAAAAAAGGGAAACACAATTCCAAATTACTGAAAACAAAAATTATTTTTTATAGCCAACGAAAATATATAAATACGAACTAACCTGCTCTTTCCTCTAAATCTTAGCCATCATAGATATTTAAATACTATATCCTCACACCACCATTCTGCATTTCCCTTATTTCGGACTGGATAATTTTTAAATTGTTAAAATTATGAGATAGGCACATTAATAAGTAATTGATGCGAAATAACAGTGATTTAAAAGAATTCCTTTTAGATCATTCTAAATAATAAAGGATAAGCTTTCATTTTGTTAACGAATGATGGGTTTGAAATGAATAAAATCTGCCACATAAGATTTTAAACATTACAACAATAATAATTTTATTCGAACATTTTTACATGAATTTTGTTATAATTTATTTTTTAACTCACTTAAAACTTTCCATTTAATTTTTTTTTTTTGTTATTAACTTTTAAAGAGACATTACAGCACTTCACCAACTCTCAAACTAAATCTTTCAAACAAATTTAAATGTCTGAATTTTACTCCAAGTTGTATGTAATGAAAATGAGAAGAACCACTCAACTGCTTAGCAAGATAGCAAAATTCTGACAAATTGCAGCCCTCACACAAATCCAAGCATATCACACTGAGGAACAACTCGGTTAAATGCTTTCCACAAGAACAACAGCGCATCTGTTCTATCTCACCATTTCAACCCCCTCCCCCATACCCCCCCCACCCCAAAGCAACTTCACATCCGCCATCTTCTATTCAGGAGTCTTCACGCTCATAAAAGTGGAAAAAAAATATGGAAAGGCAGAGACAATTTTTTTTTATTTTTTGAAAAGATACAATTTACGTCAATAAGATGAGAATCGCTATACGCATTTCATCTCATAAAGGTTAACATACCTTGATAAGTTATACATCACCACCCCAACCCCTCCAAACACACACTCACCACGGTTAAATTATCTTATCTGATTAAGGGATTCCCTCAAGCATTACAAATGCAAATTCATTAGTGTTGTGTGAAAAAAATCATTAAGGCCTATATTTGTCATGCGAACTATTTTAATTCTGAAATGTGTATGTGGTCCCATAACGTCCCGAAAGAGAAGATCAACAAAAAATACACTATAACATGCCTCTCTAAAGCTCCTCTACATATAAAATTTCAAATCACTCCACAAAAATTAAATTTACTCCTCATAAAATGACTATGTATTTACGTGTGGTTATTTTTTTGATCAACAATTACTATAATAATAATTTAATATACAAATTAAAAAGCGTATGAAACACTTGAACGAGAAGCTATAAAATTCCACAAATTACTATAGGCTAAGCGCTTTCGAGGCCATTTGCCTCATATTCATAGCGGTACTGTGAGATGCGGAACGAGGAAATAAGGCAATTCTAAAACTAAATATATATTTGGAATGATTTCAGTATAGAACCACCTTTACAGGCTTTTTTTAAAAAAAAAAAAAAAAAGGGGGGGGGTTCTACCATCTAGGTAAATAATATAAAATATCGATTATTGAAGCAGCGGCATGTCAATTGTTCAATACAAATTGTTATATTGTGGTCAACAGAGTACTGCATTTAAATACTGTTGCTACAGGGTGTGTGTTTCAATATATATACGTTTACATGCGTATACCCAATACACCTCATTAGCACACAAACACACTTGTAAATGGTTACACATATCTCTTTTTATTTGAATATATAGTTAATATATATATACACACAGGATCTATAAAAGAGCTCATAAGATTTTATTGTATAACATAAAATGCATGTCCTCATGCAATACACAAAACGGCCATTAAGATTACTGGAAAAGATATATATTACCATCATATTTCAGTTTCTAGCTTAATATCCATTTTTTCATTTTGAAACAAGGATAAAATTCATTCTCAAAAAAAAAAATACAAGAACATTAATTATGTAAAAAGGAAAAAAAAGGCTGTATATGCCTTCACACATATGAATGAAAAAGATCATCAAATTCTAATAATGCTTGGTTGATTAAAATAATTCACCATGCAATTCAAAATTATTCAATACAGCTTATAGCTTACAGATTTCGTACTAAGTTGTTGACATTTTTTCCTTTTCATATTAATTAAAAAGAAATATATGTCACACCTTCTTTATCATGTACAATTTAATTTCTTCATGATTTACATTTTCAGATCATTGTGGTCAATTAATCAACAAATATAATTGTTTAACTCAAAAAATGATCGAAATGGGATTAAAAACACTGCAGATTCAAGGAGTACAAAAACTTGATTCTGGTGATAAAACAAGCTTGGGAAAGCTTTACAGCTAAAGTAAGTGGTTTATTTCTTAATGCTACATATACTTATTTAGTTTGAACCAAATATTCATATTTACTCAAAACTATTAAAAAAAGTTACTTTGAATCTATAATAAATGATATCAAGGGAGATATATGGAGTTTTCTTTTAAAAATATGATTTCAAATCCTTTGGAAAACATCTAAATTATATATATTTGAAATACAGGCATTCTTCATATATCTGGAGCTTAATTGTAAATATAGAGGATAAGAACACAGACTTAAAAGCATCCTTCAACTATCCACACTATCTCATACCACTGATACACATGAGCACACATATGTAGAAAGAATAAATAATCACGTATGTCATGCTGAACCAGCACTCATCAGTTGGTCCAGATCATCATCTCCCACACATATGCAATCAGTGCTTAGTTTATATTAAGCTAGCAAATCTTCATACTTTAATGAAAAGGCTTCAATCCATTCCAACCTCCAACTCTTTAGCCATCCATAACCATTGAAAATCTGATGATGGAATGCCCAAATTCCACGCTGATGTCAATATTATTGTTATGCCCATGCATAGGACCTTATTCATTTAAATAAATAGAAGACGGGTGGGCAGGATGCAGGCTTAATGTGTAATATGAAGAATGTCTTTATTTCAAATATTACACATTAAGCCTGCATCCTGTCCACCCCTCTTCTATGTATTTAAATGGATATGGTCCTATATACATGAGTGGTCAGAGTGACTTGAGGTCAACATGGGCATAACAATAATATTGGCATCAACATTGGATTTGCACATTCCATTATCAGATTTTCAACGGTATGGATGGCTGAAGAGTTGGAGTAGTTTGAAGCCTGTTCATTAAAGTATGAAGATTTGCTATCTTAATATAAACTGAAAACTGATTATATATCTGTGTGGGAGATGATGATCTGGACCAAATTGATGAGTGCTGTAACTTATTTAAAATGAAACTACTTTTCTACAGAATATATAAACTTAAGCACAAATACTAAGTTGGTTACAAACAGCCATTGAAAAAATTTCTACGAAAACATCGGAGTTTGACCTTCAGATAATAAGCACAGTAGGTGAATGCAATAAGTACATGGAACTAATTAAAAAATACTACAATTGTATAACAAAAATGACACTATCTTTAATTTTACATAAATGCATAAATTTACATAACACACAAATTCAACGATACTATGTAAAAGTTTAACAGGGCATATACCTAGACACGTTGAATATTAAAGAATATAGCATTTACTATAGTGAACAAAAGGTAATATTGCATACACATATATAAATTTAAATACAATACTGTATTATTTATTGTCCGCTGTTAAATAAAGGAGAAAAAGATAAGTAATTACTTCATCCTAAGTCATAAATTATCAGCAACAAAAGATTTAATTTTTTTTATATATATAATGGAATTCAAAATGCCTATATTAATTATCTAATTACTAAAAATTTCCAAAATGTCATTCCAACAGAAAATCAATGATATGTGGGATAAACCAATCTGCTTGCAGCATTATTTTTTCCAGAGTAAATTTTTTATTATGAATAACTAAAGACGGAAACAAATATAAATTTGCTTGTATAGAAAAACATCTCTATTCCATCTCTTCTTATATAAATCTTATCATTTGATCATAGTATGCTTATTCAATAAAAATCTTTGGACATAACCAATATAAATATTCAATAAATAGGGAAGGTTCACTATCAGGAAAGATTACAAAATTGTAACTACAGCTTAGCATTGTTTTCGACCAGGCTGGTCATATTCATAACACAAAGATAGGTATGTAAGAGAACAATCTTATAGGTTAATTAGTATGCAAGGTTGTAAATTTATGCATACCATTTGAATGATAATGCAATGCACGAGTGTTTTTTATCGTGTGGATATTGCTTGCGATAAACCACATCTCTATATTTTCTCTCGTGCATTGCAGTTGCATACTAATTAATCTACAAGTTCGTTCTCCTACATATCTATTTGTGTTATGAATATGAGTGGCCTGAATGAAAGCAATGCTAAGCTGTAAAGTAGTTATAATTTTGTAATCTTTCATGAATAGTAGATCTTCCCTATTTATTAAATTACAAATGAATAAGGGAAGAAATAAAAAAAAAATATATATCGAGTTAGAATATATTTTTATTTGGAAAACAAAAAAATATTCAGATAAACAGAAAAAATCTTACTGATAACTAGATAATAATCCAATATGAAATTACAAATAGAAACTGGTCTTCTACAACTCCATTTCCTAATACATAATAACAAACATGATTCTATCCTTAAATCAGAGATAATTGGGAAAAAATGATTAACCAATAATCAAGATTATAGAGGTTTATGTAGGCAAGTAATAAAATTTGACAAACAGAAGAAAGAACATATGGCTATTGCTTTGGAAAAAAAAAAAACCCAATAAAAGAACTTAATAAAATGTTACTTTAGTCATCCTGGTACAAATCAGCTAAATTCATTATTAACAGTACTTTCATTTCTTAATGAAACCTCAACACTGATCAAGATGCATGACAACCTGACATTATTTCATGATTCTATTCATTCAATTTAAATCCCTGATAACAAAATTATATTAATGGAAAGGGGAGGGGTGACTCATTTTAGACACCATTTGGCTTCTAACAATTACTTCAGTCATAACTTTACTTATTTAAAATATGATTAATTTTCCTTCAAGTAACAAATTTTTTAAATTATTGCTTATATATTATTTAATCATCCCCTATGATTGTCTATATACTTGCAAATACTGGATAAAATAAAAGGAATAAATACCACTTTTCACATCATATATAATAGAAAGTCGTATCAACATAATATTTTTCAGGTTTTGTTTTGCAGATAGAATTTAGTGAGAGGTTAAAAGGTATATGATAAGATGGTATTTAAAATATTATGAGATTTTAAGTGAGATCAAATTGTTGGTGCATAATTAGATGAAATAACAAATCCAAAAGACCTTAAATGTTTATAATTTCAAGATCAACAGTCTTCAAGTGATGAAAAAAAAAACATTCACCTTTTAGATTCAGAAATCAGTGTTTACAAAGAGAGAAAGAAACAGATATTATCATGAATTTTAATCAAAACCATAATGGAATAAATCACTAACATACACATGAATGTTTCAGTATCTATCAAATCAAATTTTTTGTTTTCATTTACGACTGAGATGCAAATTCAAAATCGTTGATTTCTGATATGAAGGCTATAACATAAGCAATGGTGTCATAAACATTAAAACTAGTCAACAGATGATTGGAAGCATCCCACATGTAAATCCTAATTTATACTTTTCCAATTGCTGGAAAAATATGTCTGGCGATATCTGAAAATGTCTATCAACCAGAATACAAATTGCAAAATATGGTCATGGAATTGATAATTTGAACAATCATATAATAATTACTAGCGACCATCCAAGTATATATATTTTCCATCTAGTTGCAAATACTAAATTGTATGAATAATCAAATGAATCTGAATAATTTATCCCCCTATCTATTCTGTTTTATATGGACAAAAATCAAAGCTGCAGCCTATCTGAATATTTTGGAAAACCAGAATCATTCTACAGTTTAGTGAAAATTAGTAATTAATAATTAAAAATCAATAAATTTCAGTATTTAATACACAGAAGCAAAAAAGTACATATAAAAAAAACAATAATACATTATGTAAAGTATTTATCATATTATCTACCTTTTTGTCCAATCTTATATATATAAATATTAAAGAGAAATCCCCCAGAAGTAAATCAGTCAAAAAAAATTTCAAATATGGCTGCAACAGTTTTTAATTAGGGATTGATGTAAAGCAATAACTTATTATTATCATTAAAAGTTGTATTGTTTGATCTTCCTCAAATGTTTATTTATTGTAATCAAACTTGTTTTTTTTTTATATTTTCATAACTATGTAATATTTATGTACTATCCCGGGGGGGGTTTGGGGGGGGGGGGGGGGGGGGGCCACCCCCTCTCTAAAAAGGGGGGGTTAAAGCCTGTGTATTTCAGCTATTATTTACATGTGAAACTGTTTTTATTAATAATAAAAATACTTTTAGACTTAAATTATTATCACTAGAAAAATAAATTACACAATATTCTAATTAGAAAAACCTTTTGAAATGAATTTTTAAAACATACAAAATTTTATGATTTCCTAAAATTATGATAAAATAATCAAACTTCAAAATCCAGTTTGTTATTTCAAAACTTTAAATTTGTACCAAATTAAAAATAGTATACATCTTACAAATTTTTTAGAAATTAAACGTTTTATTATTAGAATAAATCTAATGCCTAATCAAACTCATAAAATTCAAATAGAGATTATAATAATCTAATGACAATTATTAACATTGAATACTTTAGTTTTTTTTTTACAAACCAAAAAATATCTGGTCAGCCATTCCAATACAGACTAAAATATTTAATGTAATAGGCGTCATTTTCAATTTATATATACAAAGTGCATTGGTTAAATGATATCTTGTACAATACATATATCCTGCAGTGGATTGATAATGGTTGATGATGATGACATATATAATCTAACTTTTTAAAATAAATAATGTTTTATTATTGATTTTTTATTTAAAAAAGTGTGCTATAAACTAACATTATTTTCAATATTTGATTGAAATGAAAAAATGTTTGACATTTCTGAAATATGACTTCATTCTTCAGAGCAGATTATAAATCCAGGTTATTATTTAAATTTTTGAACTTTTAGGATGAAAGTGTAAATCTATGAATATATAAAAATGAAAATTGTTTATTTTGCATTAATTGGTAATATATGGAGACTAATAACAACTCCATGACCACACAAATTATAAGAAATAAAGAAAAGAAATTAAAATTGAATATCATCTTTAAAAGAGGGAAAATACATTAGAATGCATTATTTTATATATATATAAAAAATGAGTTTTGTTTTTTTGAGATTAAATTACAAATTTATTTGCAGCTCAGGTAACTCCCCCCTCCCCTCCTCACTTTCAATTTAACTACAGTAATTACCAATAAACTTTGAAGCCCCAATAGTTAGTTGTTTTGTTTTATATCCAAATAATAAGCATTTCTGCTAAATGGATTTCCTCCTCATCAAAAATTTTAATAGTCCATTATTTTACTGAGATTCTAATCTTATTTGCAAAAACTGTGATCTGTTGTACCCCCCCCCCCCACTTTCAATTTAATTACAATAATTACCACTAAGTCTGGACAGTTGTTTTATGTCCAAATAATAAGCATTTCTGCTAAATGCATCTCCTCCTCATCAAAAACTTTAATAGTCCATTATTTTACTGAGATCCTAATCTTAACTTATTTGCAAAAACTGTGATCTATCTATCTATGGTATTTTCCTAAAATTTGCTGTCTATTCTCAAAGTCTACAAATAGCAACCTCAAGCAGAAACTTCTATTTAAATTTGTCCTTGAAAGTCTTACATTTTAGTTCCAAATTATTAATTATTTTTCTTTTTAGCAAACTGAGAAATAAAATTTTAACTTGGAAATAAATATTTAAAATATCTTTTTTTTTTTTTGTTGGTAAATTATAAGGGACTTTCGAACAGACTTTAAAGTTCCCTTCACCTAACCACTCTATCTTAAATGACTAATACCCATAGCCACACACATGTGAAAAAGATAAATGATCTCCAATATATGTATTTCATGCTGAACCAACACTCATCAGTTGGTCCAGATCACCATCTCCCACATATATATACTTTTTTTTACAAATATCTCTCAACAAAAACAGATTATATTCACCCAATTCAAATCCAAATCAATTAATTCATATTAGTACATTTTTCTACTTCTAATCCTCAAAGGAATAATAAAATCAATTTGCTTCTTGAAATTATATATTTGAAGAAAAAAAATCATTCCATAATTAATTTTTTTTTTTGACTGCTATTGTTACATATTAAACAAAAGTTCAATAATTTATATCCTTTTATTTGCATTTACAAAAAAAAAAAAAGCACCATTTTAATTAATCTTTTTAATAAACATCTTTTTTTCTTATGATTATTTCATTATTAAACGATTTGAATATGCTGGATTAAATATCAGATTTTTTTTCATACAAAAAAACAACTTTTTAATATCAAATTTATTCATAACTTCAATTTTATAACAATTTTTTTTCTACAAAGCCTTATTTTGATAAATATATATAAATACATCACAACTCCTTATTTCCCTTTAGTATTAACATTTTTTAAAATGTTTATATAAAAATTTACTGTACCAAATGTTGTCTGACAGAATTTGTACAAATTTTCTAATTCTTGCATTTCTTTAATTTTTTTTCTCGTTTTCTTTCTTTTATTAAGTTTTTTGGGACAATATTATATATTATTTTCAGATCTTTTAATGGAAAGCTGTTTATTTTTAATCAATATCTAACATTTCTATTAATTTCTGTAATAAAAATTTGCAGACACAAAAAAATTCTTATAATTATTTCATTATTTCTAGTCCATTATTAACTTTTTAAATTCTCATGTTAAGATTTCTGGTGCAAAATCCCTTTTCTCTCTCCCAATTTTTCATTGTATTTTGTTTGATTAAAAATTCAACTTCCAAAATACTATCACAATTTAACTATCTTCATTCTAATTATTTCACAAATATATTTTCTATTATATTCATCGTCTTTAAAACTTATTTTTGTTTGTTTAGTCGTTTGAAAGTATCAAAATACTAACATTTTCCCAGAGGCGTCTGAAATAAACTTCATTTGCTTCTTTTAGTACCTAATAATGTCCCATTTACTAACATTTTAACAAGCTTGAATATCATAACTTTGGATAATTTACCAATTTATTTTCAAATAAAAGCATATACTTCTTATAAAAGAATAAATGCCAACATACTTTCATTGATTTTTGTATAGAGTAATTTAAATAGGTGTTATTTATTAAGTTACCAAGATTATGTATTATTAATCTGAGGAATATAAAATACAAAAATATATATATGAAGCACCAAAATGACAGACTAAAGATTTAAGCATAATGAATTCCCCTAAATATATATATTTTGACTATTAGCTTATGAATGTAAATCATATATATGAAATATTACAACCACAGATTAAAATACCTAAACATATTGAACAGCTGTAAGATTAATGGGGGGGGAGGACTTTAAATAGAACGCTTCATTCAAAAGACAATGAAACCCTCCTCTTAAGGAAAATAATAAATAGCATTGGCTACAATGTTTGTCAACTGCTAAGCTTTACCCTCTAGCTTTACAACATGCACTTAGATCAATTCTGGATGGACAAATGAATTATGGAACATCTATCCAAGGCAAACAAAAAAAAAATCCTAAGCATAATTTGGAATCATCAAAAAGTTTATTTTACTCAGCCCTGGCTTAAACTCCCAAGACAGGGACATCGAAACTCACGTTTTACCATAAGTCACTTCCAATCAGGTATATATATATTTGTGTGTTTTTAATATTTGTTTACTATAAAATTGTACATTAATATATTTTTAAAATTTGTTATAGAATTTTATCATTCTTATGAATATTCCATATATAATTTTTATGTTCCAAATTAATGTGATTTTCTCCAAAAACTTATGTAATATATATAAATTACACACACATTTTTTAAACATCAGACAAAATACAGACTAACTATACAAAAAAAAAAAAAGGTGCTCTTAGAAAGCCCAAAGATCAAATTACAATTTAATTAGTTTTAAAGCAAGTAAATATGCTTTCCAACTTGGTAACAACCATACACAAGCAATATTCAGAGTGGTAAATCAAAATCAATTCTAAGTTGACCATAACAACAGAAAGGCACGTACATGAAAATATAATCGTTCCTGTGGTGCTAAAAGTCAGAAATATTTTGAAAGAAATCTATTTTAAAATATCCTTCATGAATAAATAAATGATGCAGTGATTATTCGTTTTTGTAGTTTTAATTACTATTACTTTAAAACTAATGTAATACTTTTTTTTTACCTTAAAATATTTTAAATGAATATAAACGGCTTTAAAAAAATGTCAATATTTCTAATTATTCTCAATAGGTGGTACACGAGTACATTCATTAAAAAAATATTAGAGATCTCACCTAATCAAACTTTGATGAATCTTGGAATACAATTAATTAATATGAAGTTGGCTTTAGATAATCAAGTAGTTCAGATGAAAAAGTTTTAATTATTCTTTGAAGTATTGTAGGAATGGATTAAATTATTAGTTAGCAAAATTTAACAACCACAATTGCTTTTATTTGAATAATAACGTTTTATATTTTTTTCACTTACTTTACATTATTTTTTTTTAGACTGAGTGGTATAATCATAAACTTTTGAACTGCCAACACAATAATTATTGAGAGTTGTATCTATGTTCTCTGCATAAGGGCAGATTAAGAAAAAAAAATAGATTTTGTCTATCACTTCCATGTTCTAACCCTCAATTTATTTTAGTATCTCAATATTTGATTTAGAAGTATATTATAAGCTTTATTAAACAAATTACACCATTAAATATACACATAAAACATATATAAAGCCCATGTTCTGTGGATTTGAATCTGGACATAATTTGGAAATTTTTTCAGAATGGAAGAAACCATATTAAAAAGAATATATTAAAATAACATGGCTTTACAAGAGCTGTAAGATTTAAGTTAGTGTCAATATTGTAATAGAACACTTTGATCTACATTGTGATATTATACAATATAAACACCTTTTCGGAAAAATCTCAATCTTTGTTTTAAATTTTAGAACAATACGCGTTCTACACATTTGACACATGCATGTCTGAAAGACGAAACATTTATAAATTTGATTTTTTCTATTTGGAAAATAAGTAATTCACGTTAAAAATGAGTATTTGAATTCTCTTCAACTGACAGATGACTATTTATTACACTTTGGCCAAAAACTTTTTCCAAAATAATAATTGTGACTATAAATTAATCGTGCCAGTTCAAATAATAACTTGCAAAATTCTGTTTTTATTTTCTGTAATATATTTAGGTAAGCTGCAACCTTCCTCCCCTATCTCCCTCTCTCTCTCCAATTTTAAAATAAACTTAACAAGAAAAGAACTGATTAAATATTTTAGCAAGTAAACAAAAATTACTATTATAGCATACAGTTGCACAAAATAAAGCAGAGATTATACATCATATACAGCTTCAATACACAAAGCTATGCTATAAATAGATGTGCATTAAAAAAATTATTTCATCAGCTCTAAATTTGAGAAGCTAAAATAAATTGCTAAGGATCCCAAACAATGGCAAATGCTCGTAGTATCTTATGGCCCAATTATCTCAATCTGCTTTTAGACAAAGAACTTGATATATGTAGATAAGAGATGAAAATAATTGATGTTTTAAGTTATTACAATTAAAAAAAGAAGAAGAGGTAATTATGAATAGATAAGATTATGGCAAGAAGTTGGGAATAACTTTTGATCAGTTAATACATTGGGAATGGGGAGGGGGCTGAAAAACTATGCCATAATTTCAGCATAGGCTGTTTAGGAAAGTCTATAAAACATATTATAGTGCTTTATTGCAATACTTCTCAAAATATACATATTCATTCTTTTTAGAAATTTAATATTTTTAATTTAACAGTTTTTTTGTAAAAAGCAATACAACCGTGTTAAAAAATCTAGCAATTATCATAACCCAATATAACATTTTTAATGACGAGTAATAGTAAAAACATTGTATCCATCACCATATCGAGCTGCCAAGTCATAGCACTCAGCACTTGAATAAAATTGACCATTTATTGGTGCACTACCAAAATTAATAATTCACAAGTATATCATATACTCCAAAAACAACCCCTAAATGTGCCTATCTGTGATGAGAACTATTGATAAATTAGTCACATATGTAGAGAGCAAGCATATATAAGAATGCAAAATATTTAAAATAGTACAAAGAGCAGGTTTTAAAAAAAAAAATCTTAGCAAACATGCATGCATAACTCATTCACACCTATGTAGCTTCATACAAAGCCTACATACATTTAATCATATATTTTGTAATTTTATACCTATACCATAGATACATAAATGTGTATATATATATATACAAAAGCGTACGGTTAGCTTCTCTAGAAAGATTACGCAACATTCCCGCATCCAAATGGCATGTAGACATTATATCCCCATTCAATTGATAAAATTAAATCTCTTCCCTTCAGATGGGGTGCAATCCAAGAATCTTGAACTATTTGCCAATAAAAACTACTATTTGGCTGCAATACTCTATTGCCTAGATATTCCAAACTATCTTTCGAGCGTGTGAAACTTTACATAAAATGTGTTTAACGTCATATACAGTAAATATATTGCCTAATGCGCGTTGAAGATGAAATTGTAAAATATCAAAAGATGGATTACGGATCTCCTTTGCAATATATGCAATCAAACACATTTAAAGGCTGCCAATTATAAATATTTATATACTAGTACGTTAAAATTATTGGCTGAAAATTTCATATTTGGTAATTAAAAGTACAGTAGTTTCTTTGACACATGAAAAAAAAAGTACAGTAGTTTCGCGTAAGTTATAATAAATAAAACTATACTACAATAAAACAATATATCAAATCAATATAATAATAAATTTCATGGGAAAACTTTTATTATTTTTTTTAACAACAACAAAAAAAAGTACTAAAATTTGAACTAGGCAAAATGCAGAAATAGACAATTAATGAGCGATGTTTAAATGCCAATATTAAAAAAAAAAAAATGATGAGAAGAAAAAGCTGTTGTTAGTTCGTAGCGCCCCCTTTACAACAAATTTGGAAAGCATTATAGAGTTCCAAATAGTTTTTCTTATCAGTCAGTCAAAATGATCAGAATAAAAAAGGAAATTTCCAATTTTGTACAGCAGCAATTATGAGTGGTCATCTTTTTCAACAAATTAAAACATTCGGAATAATATAGGGCTGTCTGAAAAGACAATAAGTGTGTCATTTTCGTTACTGTCGCGTTATTATGTCCAATCTTTTCCCCAACAAACACAATAACTCCCCCCACCCCCGCCACACACACACACAATGATGATAATGAAGTAAACGAATGTTTGTTAAAATAATGCATTTACTCAAAATTACGAATAAAATTGCAACAATTCTTTTTTTTTCAGCAAGAACAAAAAGTTTATTTTCATTCAATAAAATGACATTTGTTCTCATCCGATTGTTGCATTGTGACTTTAAACAAGATTCAGTTTAGATGAAAATAATCATTTCCAAAATATAATTACGGATGACAAATCAAAATTAAACGATCAACGACCTTGGATTTATATACATGTACAAAATAGACAATACAAACAAAAATGTGAAAATTAAAGGTTTATTTTTAATAAAGAAATATATTGAAAAACGATTAACAATTGTATATATAAAAAAACACATTGATTTTCGAAGGCAAAAGTAATAACCCTGAAGGCACAGAAACTGTCTAAGTTAATAATGTAGTCTGCCAAGCATGACCTGGCCTAGCATCCAACGGAAAGAAATCCTGAAAGAAATCACGAGGACTAAGTAAGCCTCTGATAGCCAACAAAGCTCCAACAAAAAGAATAAAAGATGGAGCTACAGAAAAATTTGCTCAGCTCTAAAGAAGAGAAAGAAGACCAAGACAGAGTAAAGATGGGGAGAGCTATAGAAGAGGGGGGGGGTCTATCACAGCCTCCTTTGTGCTTTTAAAGAACATTTTATTCTCAGAAAATAGGCGTTTATCTTTTTCCCAAAGTTAAAAGTAGCAAAGTGTATTTATTAATTATTCTATTTATTAAAATATTAATTATGATATTTTAAGACTATTACTTGATAATAAAAAAAGGGAAAAGGGTTAAATGGTTTTAAAAGATATTATGATCTTATTAAAAAAATACTTTTTTATTGTTTTTGCTATAAATTGATTAAAAATACTTAAAGAGATAGGGCAACTACTGAAATGGCATTTTCAAGGCAAGTCACTTTACAAAAGTCTGATGGGTCCAATTTAATTAACGATGCTTGTTCCAATACTTTTGCATTCTTAGCTTTTCAATTCCACTTCCTTTTATTAACATGACATAAGAAAATATAGGCAAATGACAAATAAATTGTATAATTTCTAGGATCTCATAAAAATGAAAAATGAGGCAACTATTTTTTCTTTTCAATATCCCCCCTCCCCTCCCGCTTTTTTTTTCATCAATTCTCCAAGTTCTTGGAAAGGCACATACATTCATCAGGCTTCAAGTTGTACTCCTCTATGCTCCAACTGTAGCACGCTTGACTACCACTGTTTTCTAAATGTATTTGGGCACAGAAAAAGCAAGCCATTATTCTTCAAATCTTTTCACACCCCAAATTATAAGGTTTTCTTACTACTGCTGCTATTTCATTGGTTAGCGACACCTCTTTTGTGACCACAACTTTTTAGTAAAGCATACACAAGGGTAAATTTAAATGAAGTCCGTTTTGTATGCTCTTGCTTGGAATAGCTTTTTCTTATATAGCCACTATCCCCTTTTTACCCTTAAAGAGATTCTATTTAACTCAACCAGGCCAGTGCTTTTATTACAGCGCATTTAGAAGACCCAACAACTTCAACTTCTGGAAAGTGTTAAAATGTTCCAAACGATTATAAAGAGAAATTGGGAAGGGATTATTTTTGTATATCTTTTGAAATATAATTTATGATGGAAGGTCGTGGCGGTCAGGTTTTTAAAATATACTAATATTTTACACTTTTACCTTAAAGAATAAAGGCATAGAAGTTGAAAATAAATTTAAAATTTTGAATTAAAAAAAAGTTTCTCAGGGCGAGTAGATTGTATACCTAATCAGAAAGTTGTATTTATAAATCATATAATTTACTCGTATATTTTAGCTGTTTTTAAAACAATTTTAAAAAATTATAAAATCTAAATCCCTTAAACTATTTCTGATTTATAAAAATGTTACCACCATGTAAATTTTAAGATTCAATTTTATTTATGAATGTATGCATGCAGAGATAAATTTAATTAAATTTACTTCCCCCCCCCCCCCAATCAAGTTCTATATTGCTACTTGATATACGAATCTTTAAATATATATATTATTTTAGATAAAATTACAAAGATTATGGAAGATCATATATACACTACATATTTTGGATTAAATAAAACTGTATACTTACAACTGTTGAAGATTTATTAATCCTTCAAAACTTTCAGGGTAAATTTCTGTAATATCATTTCCCTGTAACTCTCTGAAATGGAAAAAAAAATCAAATGGTAGAATATTCTTAAGGATTTACGTATGTATTTACATATTAAATCAATATTAATAATTTATACATTAAATATCTATTTGTAAACTGATAAATTTCTCAGATATTAAGTGAATAATTTAGGGACAATAGCTTCACATTTTAGTAATTTTTTTTAAAAAAAAAGATGATAATGGTAATTAATCATTTATAATTTTCGGATCTCATCTCCCAATCAAAGTAGATAGGTAAATATATTCACACACCATAGGTATATCATGAAACGACATTCAAAATTAGTTCAAGCCACATGCAGTGAAAAAATAACACATTTCTTTTAGATTGACTCAACAGGATTCCATTACTATAAGAAAAATCCTACAGGCATTTATTATCAATATTTTGAATTACCTTTTTTTTTTTTTCAATATAGCGTATATGTTGTGTGTAAATTTTTTTTTTTTTTTTTAAGAGCCACTTTGAAAACAATGATTTATCATATAGTCATTTCAAAATTTACAAAAGCAGATTACGTTAATTTATTATTTAATTAAAATAAATATTATCACTATTGCAATCTGCATATTGACAAAGTTTAAAATTTAGGTTCAGTTGCTAAGTAATTGTTAAAGGATGAGATGAAATGTTTCACCTCCACTGACCCTTTCAAACCTCTGAGATGGAATTACACTTTTGTAAATTTACTCTAAAACAAACACAAATATTTATAAATATTAATCTAACTTTAAAAATATGAATTATATATATTATGCTTTTTTTTTTTTTTGCATTCGATATTACATATTCTAAACTTTCAAATTGAATATCAACAATGGCCTCAAGATGCAGTTAACCGTAGCGCTCTGCAAGAGATTCATTTGACATGTACATGCATTTTGGGACAACTATTCAGATTTTTGTTTCGTATTTGCTCGGCAATACAATCGAAAACATTTATTTCTAATAAATGCGTAAAAATTATTTATAAAATTCAATGTTAAATAAATTAATATTTTACTAAAAACTTTCTGTCTCTATAGGAAAGTTGTAATTTTTGTATATAAACGTTAAAATATCAAAATCTAAACACGGGATAGATAGAAATGCTCAAAGACAAATAGTACTTACAGTATTTGCACCCATGTTGGAAGATCCTTCGGTATTTCGATTAGTCCTCGTTTGCTACAGTCTACTAAAAAACCCAAACATGAACAACTCGACGGACATAGTACATTTTCTGTACGACTTTCAGGAAACAGTACACTGCTGAACAATACAAAAGCAGCAAACAAATAAAACATAGCCGCCATGTTTGTTCCGAGCACTGTGCTCCCGCGTCGTAAACTTCGTTCTAAATCCTTCTTTAGATGGCTTTTACTTTACTAGAATACAGTCAGAAGACATTCTGGTGATCTCGATGAAGTTCAGTCGATAATAATGATGAGATCGCTGTTGTCCGCGATCTATACCTCCGTGTTTAAAGAATATCAAACTATCGTTCTGCCTTTGCTTTGGAAATGTCATCATCACCACCCACGTTTCATTCCTAACAGCGCCATACTAAACGCTGATTGGACACCAGTACCAACGTGACCTGTCGACTCTAGCCTCGCGCTTTGAAATGCTAAACCCTGATACAAAACTTGATTCCTTGTTTTGCATATGAAAAATATATTTGAAATGATTGATTTCCTACAAAATAGCTTTACTGGATCTGTGATTATCATATATTTTGGACTAAATTACTAAGAATATGATACGGATCAGAACATTAAATTCTATGCTTTCGAGTTATTACAAAATAGAGCAAATTCATTCCATAGAGAAAGATCGGTGCATTTTTACCGTGTCATTAATCAATTCATTATTATTATTATTTTTAATATTTTATAACTTTCATCTATTTTGTTTAATAAAAATACTCTTGCAGTTTTAAATGTATTAATTTACAGTTTATTTGTAAATTTTATTAATTTTTATTTTATTTTTTGACACTTAAATTTGTCCTTTGTATAACATATATTGTAATTAATATTATTCTATTTCCATTATCACACCTTCGAGTCAAACAATACTAATTGATAAGGATATTCTAAAGCTTTCGCACACCTGACAAAACAAGCGCTGGACAAATAACACCTCATAATTGATGACCTTATTTTTCTAAAACATGTGGCGAGAAAAGCGAAAGCTTAAATGTGACGAGCGGCGAGATGCTCGAATATGCCGCAATGTGTTAAAACTATTTTCCAAATCTATTTTATTTCTGTTTTTTAGAGTTAGAAATTTAAACTTAATAGAACAATTTGAAGCAAACTATTTAAAAGAGTTTTATAATCTTCTCTCCTCCCTTTATTTTCCCCCAATTCTTTGCCTAGAATGCAAACATTTCAAAGAGTCTTGCTTTAGCGTATCACCAAGGAAACCAGTGTTAGATTTAGAAGAATGCGAGGCTATTTCGGCGCGGAGATCGTATACCTTTTTGTGATCTTTTGTCAACTCCCTTTCCTATGGAAAACATTTTACAGCTCTTACAAGAACCAGTTGCCCGGCTTTAGGAAAAAACTTTTTTCTCTTTACACAAATTGTTCTATGAATCGTTGGTTATAAAAATATTTTCAAGTTTTCTTCAAATACACCTGGCCGTTGTTCAGTATATGGAAGCGGTTAAATCATCAACTTTTAAAAATATAAAGAAAAAGTAATATTTGATTTAAAACCGTCCAATAGTTTCGAATTCAAGCCTAGTTGTGTGTTGAATGAATAATATTCTTTAATAGAAAGAAAATTTGACAATGTCAAACCTAATTAGACTCTGGCCACTGTTAAGAATCACCTGGGAGGGTGGCTAATTATAGGCTAATAATTAAGTATCCAAAGTTATTTTAATATCTTTTTGAACTTATAAAATGATCTGATTTGATATATAAATAAAAGAGAATTGCTGGGTGGAATACATTTTGTAAAATATAATAAGATTGAAAGGAATCCTATTCTCCTTTAACTGCCTTGGATAATTTAAAGTGCATTTATCTCTTAAAATTTATTTATTCCTTTAAAGAACATAAAAAGAAAATCCATTTTCTTATTATATACATACACACGTCCGTAAACACACACATACATTTATTATATATACATTTGATTCTAAGATTATTCCCTCTTTTCATATAAAGTACATTAGTTTTGCATATTCCAGCAGTTAAAGATCGATCTGCTAAAATCGTTATACATATATAGATTTTCATCTTAAAAGTAAAACCTATCTGGACTAGAAGATAATTAAAGCAATAAATTTAATTATTGGTAGTATCAGAGATTACAAAATATAAACACGCACATACCGTTATATATGTATGTATTGTACGATAATTTTTTCTGTCTTTCCCTGCAAGTCTAACATGTTTCCACATGGAAAACAGATTTCATTTTATGAATTCCAGGATCATAAATAATTCTACCAATAATAGAACCATATATGTCAATTTCAATATTAGTACGGGGATGGATAACTACATTTAGAATATTAAAGTGAAAAATTTAAAGACTGTAACACGGAAAAATGACTACATGATGTTGGCAACTCTAAATAATCCCCAAGTGTTATATATACTATATCTGAAAAAAAAAAAAAAAAATCTACATTTAATTAAATATTGAAAGGAAAAATTGATAATAGAGATATTTTACAAAATTATATATTTACACAAAATTGATGCAATTATATGAGTCCTATTAATACTTGTCCTTTTTTCTTAAATTCTTGTTTCAATAATGCTAAATTATTGATTATACTCTAAACATTATATGATTATCTTTATTCCAACTATCAAACCACATCCAATGGAAATAGTTTAACTAATATAGCAATTATTGTGAGAGTAATAATCTGTATGTAATCAATATTTATAAATATTACCCCCCCTCCCAAATTTTTTTATAACTAAACTTATAGATGAAGCTAGTTTTCAGCTACAGTAGATAATCTTAAATTATAATCCTTATTTTATTAAAATTAATCAACCTTACAGTTTCGATTGACAGCAATCTTCATAGCTATAAATTATAAAAATATGAGTACACAAATAGTTGTGTATGTATTGATATATATCTTATAGCTCTGAAGAAGATTGCTGGTCAATCGAAACTGTAAGGTTGATTAATTTTAATAAATTAAGCATTGTAACAGTAATAGTAAAGATGGATTTCTTTCATTTTTTAGATAATCTTAGATATTATATACAAAGTTTTTAATTGAAAAGCAAAGAGAAGAAAATGTATTCATATCTATATTCGCAGGAACAATTTCTTGATACTTGCATTGTATTAAGATAGAATTTAAGAAAATCTGACTAACTAGGGACTATGTCCATACTATATGTCTTGGATTTCTGTTGGTACAATCAATACTGATTTTCAATATTTTCTTTATGTTGCTATTTGGAATGCAAATGAATTGATATTCTCTTACAGTGTCCCGTAAACCTAAGCATTAAACAGATTTTATTTATATTCTGAACACCAATCATTAAAGAACATATTCTTGATATTTTTTATTATTATTCTTATAATTGATATATTATATAAAGGTTTTTTAGTTGTTAAAACACTACACTGGATAATTGTATATTTATATTGGACTATTTCCATCATTTAATATGTGTATTGAATGTCTTTAGAAAAATTTAACTTTATTTAAATATTCCAAATACATTCAACTATTAGTAATAGCACATCAAACAGGTTAGTATATGCACAATGTTTCAAGAGGCATTATTCTCCCCTCTTCTTCAGGTGTTGCTGGCCTGACCAGTGATAGTACTAGCATTGGAATCGAACCTGGATCCTTAGATTCTTGAATTTTAAGGTAATGCTCTAACCGTTACCTTAAAATTTAATAATCAAGAATCTAAGAATCCAGGTTCGAATGCAATGCTAGTACTGTCACTGGTCAGGCCAGCGACACCTGAAGAAGAGGGGAGACTAATACCTCTCGAAATGTTGTGCATACACTAAACTGTTTGATGTGCTATTACTAATAATCGAATGTATTTGGAATATTTAAATAAAGTTACATTTTTCTAAAGACATTCAATACACATATTAGATAATGGAAATAGTCCAATATAAAAATACAACTAGAACACCATCATTACAAACCTTCAGGAAAACATTATACTGAATATTTTGAGAGAAGTATTAATATTAACTCTTTTATTCTTTCTATTATAAAATATTTAATAAAATCATACCAATAGGTATCAAGGAGTCTTTATTTTGAGGATAAAAATAAAGTTATTTCAAACTAAAAGAAAACTCTTTTTAAGCATATATCTAGACAATCTAGCAACAGCTGACAACTTTTGAAATGAAAAAGAGAGCAAGATATTAATAAAAAAACAAAACTTTATAGGAACTCATTAAAGTGTTTTGATCAACTGTAAAAGAACAACATATTACTGTTATAAGCAGCAAGATTCCTAATTGTATGTATCAGATTTTTTAAAGTTCAAGATATGAAATGTTAGAAAGAAAATTATTGATGTAGAATTGCAGGCTTAACTTTTACAATGATTCTTTAATCCACACTTGCTAAAATTATTAAATATTGGTGAACTTTTTTAATTACCTTAAATCAGGAAAAGTCCAAAAACTAAACTACTTTTAGAGTTCTTAAAACAATTTAGAATCCACGATATATTGAAACTTTCACATCATTAGTTTTAAGGACATATCTGTTAGATAAATACAATATAACAATGTTCTATTAAACCAAAAAATATATTAAAATTTGCAAATCCCATTTTTCTTTTACTAAACACCGTACATAATCTCATTTTTTAAAAAAAGAATAAAATTTGTAAGTAAATTTTAAATTATGTTAATAAATTTGCGTCAGTTTATGTTGAAAACATGTGTTTTATTCTTCCTTTACTAACTTTTCCAATTTGATGTACATTATTTTATATAACACAACATTTTCTAAGAATAATGCTAAAAGTTTTACAAAATTTTAGAACATACTGAAAGTTAATACTGATTTATAAACATGAACATAATTAGAGATATTGTAATTTTTTGATAAAGCGACTCGTCTATTATGTTGCTATAATTATAAATTTATTTAGCACACATTGATTATGTAAGTAATATTTACTAAGGCAATAAACCTTTAAGCATGTGCGCTTGAAAATATGAAGGTAGGGATCTCTACAGATCTTAACCACAAACTTACTTTCCCTCTTTTCTTCCAAAGAGTAAGCTTGTGGTTAAGACCTGGTCCCTATCTTCGTATTTTCAAATGCACATGCTTAAAGGTTTATTGCCTTAGTAAATATTACTTATGTTTCTATAAGAGAAAATTATTGAAAAATAAAAAAATGTCCAGGACATATTTAATAGTGATTAAAGTTAGACATTTCACTATTTACTTTATTTAAATACAGTAATTAGTTTTTTTAAACTTATAATGAGGAAAACAACGAGATGCTCTTAATATTGTCCTACTTTGGTTCAATTCAGCATGCTTCTCTCAGCAGTTTTTTTTACATATACCATTTACAACTTTCTTAAATTAACAATACTATTTATATCAAAATTTTATTCTAACGGTTTCAACTGTCCTGCAGTCATCATCAGAGCTAGAATATCCACATATTATATAATTAATAAATTTATACACATATTCATATACATAATAAAATACACAAAATAAAACATACATTTTTTTCGTAAATTGTTATAATGATAAAAATTTGGGACCTTTATGTCACAGAATATGATAGAGTGGACTATTTCCAAAGTACAGGATCCTACCCTCCCAAAAAGTGTACGTTAATGATCACAATATGATTTTATGTTTCTGGCATGAATAAGTGTAAATACTGTATTTATATTTTTTTTCCTGTTAATCCAAAAAAAACCAGCTCCTGAAACTATATTTATCAAAAATACGGGCTGCCATCTTTGTTTACATGAAAACTCGTTAGTACCTTTTTTCATGAGATTTTTTTTTTCTATGTTCAAAGTTACATTTTGTTTTTTAATAAATATTATTTCATATTTGAAATGATGAACTTAACTCTAACAACTGCTTATTTGAATCTACTTAAAATTCAGGTAAATCAACTCACCAGAAATTCATCTATTCATTGTTTTTCAATGTTTTTTTTTTTTTTTAAAATAATGCCCTTTTAAACAATGAAAGACTTAAACTGAAAATGTATAAATGGATAATCAGTAAAAGTATTTTTTATTTTCAGGAATCAAAAATGATGCAAAGGAAATAACAAACGAAGGCAGATTTGCAGCTTTTATTCCCATTTTCGTTTTAACCACCTTTCCTATTTATAATTGGTAAAATACACATATGTAGTAGTTTTGTGTGAAAAGTGATTTTCTAAATGCAATGTGTTTGTATATATATATGGGGGAGGGGGTATATACCTTTAATATTTAACCTGGCGAACACAATTAATCATCAGTCAATGATGTTTTTTTAAACATTACATTAGAAATATATGACTTACTTGATATTTGAATTTTTTATTATTACTTTTGTTAAAATAAATTTCTATGAAAATTATATTCCAGAATCTGATATATCAAAAATTACAGCATCTCACACATCCGTCATTGAGCATCATGATTATACATAATTGGTATACTCTGGAAAAGCAATAATATATAAACACCGAATGAAAAAACATTTCAGTTAATATCAAAATTAAATTAATTGTAATTTGGACAAACTATTGTTTGCAACATAATTCATGCATTATCTTGATTTAAAAATTAAATTTAAGCTAATATCTATTGTATGCTTTTTATTAACTTGCCATATCTGTGTATGTTTCTGTCTGTATATCAACATTTTTGAAATTTGTTCCGGCCGAGACTTTTTTTTTTTTCGTTTTAATAAAATATGTAAAAAAATTTTTTTTAAAATAATGCGTTTATGTAAACAATACTAGCTGACTAAAAAGTATAAAAATAAAATAATCTGGACTAAAAAATAGAAAAAAAAACTGAATTTTAGCTAATTTGTTATTCTTGGAAAATATCAGAAATCTTAAGAATCTAACATTTGGAAATTGCAGGGATATTGTCATTTCATAAAAGCATTTTTGAGGTCTTTTTAATTTTTATGATTTATTTGTAAAAAGCAAACTAAAAAGTAAAAAATAAAGCAATTTGCTTCTTGGTTAATTTGTCATTCTTAGAGAATATCAGAGATCTTAAGAATCTAGACTTGTTATAAAACAATTGGAAATAATAGGAATATTGTCATTTTAAAAAACATTTGAGACTCAAATAAATCATAAAACTCAAAAAGACCTCAAATGCTTTTATGAAACAACAATATTCCTGAAATTTTCAATTATTTTATAATAAGTCTAGCATCTTAAAGATTTCTGATATTTTCCAAGAATGGCAATTAACCGAGATTCTGGTGTGGGGGGGGTGTACTTTTTAATCAGATGATTTTGTTATTTTTATACTTTTTAGTTAACTTGTACTGTTTACATAAAATCATTATTATTATTTTTTATTTACATATTGTTTTTAAAAGAAGTCTAATACTTTTATTCCAAAAACAGTTAGTTAGAACTATCCACAACATATCAAAACTAAACTATGGCCTCCTAATTAAAACTTATTCAAAATTATTACAACATGATTGTATAATTTACAACTCTGCATAAACAGCAATGATTTCAGTCTTAATAAATGCAAAGTCAACTATGTTTGAATACTCTTAGAAAAAGAAAATACTGCATTCTTAGTTTCAATATTATGTAATACTTAAAATAATACAATTTGCATAAATTAAATATGGAGTAATAAAATTTAAATAAAGGCAGAAAAGTTAAATGCACAATACATTTTAACTAAATGCGACGATTTACCAAAAAAGAATAAAAAAATACTAGAAACTATTTAAGTAAACATTAATCTTTTTTTTTTTTTTTAATTTTTGAGAAGATTAATATAACAGTGGCAAATGAAAGATCTACATACATGTTTGCGGATTAATTCTAATTATTTATTCAGTAGAATAGAAATATAGTGGTGGTCTATAACTTTAGCATTTAAAAATTATATGATCTTCTAAAAAATTGACACCATGATAAATCAATACAAGGACTTTAGATCTATAGTTAGGATTAGACTTATAAGGTCTTAAATTATAAACTGGCTAAATAAATACCAAATTCAACAGGGCCATCAAATTTGTCTTTTGAATAATCCTTTTCAAAAAAAAGGAGTAAAATAACCGCTTCTGCATATTAAAATATATCAAGTTGAAGAACTCATCAAATAATCATACCTGATCATCACTAATTGGTATTTCCTATTATTTATTATCTTTTGGACACAGTTTATTCCTGGTATCTCACTATTTGAAAATCACATCAATAATATAATTGCTAAAGGTGATTTATTACAGGTGTTTTCTATGAGCATGCAGATAATAATTTTCAATTTCTGGTTTTAAATAGTTCACTCATTTGAATTTTTTAAAAAGGAAATAATAAAAAATTATAATAAATTACAAAATAATCCTATGTTTATAATTATATAATTTAATATAATGATTGTAAAATAATAAAACAATTGTCATATTAGCACTATATTGTTGACATCATGTAACATAAATAGAAATACATTATATATATATATAAGGAGTTGATACTGATTACCTGACACCAAATTGACATCAGCTTTTTTAATTCTGTAATTTAATTCTGTGAGAAAAAATAGCAGTCCTACTTGAACTTGAGGTCTCAAATTGTAGTGAATTACTTAAGAGTATTAGTACGTAAAATTGGTTAACAAACAATTTTAAGGATCATAATTCAACTCACTAAAGATAGATGAACGGAATCTCTTAAACCTTTATTTCTTCAGGAATCACTGATTATTGATTGTGATAGTGAACATTACAAAAGATTATAACCAAAAATACAAAATTATGATAATAAAAAAAAATTACTGCAGAGTTCAACACATAAAAAAACGACACTTGTGAAGTGATAAAGAAAGCTATAAAATAAGAAAAAAGGCTTCAAAGTAAAAAATATCACTAATTCCATCACTTTCTTTATTTTGCAGTAATATTTATATAAATACAAATTTGCGCTCCCTTACTTTAAATATTTTATAGCAAATTTTTTTTTTATTAGAGATAATCTAATATTTTGACTATTCTGCAGCCTTCCTCAGACATATGATATAATTACAAATAAAATAAAAATAACTATATAAATAATACAAATCAAAAATTAAAAATGTATATTGTTATTTATTTATATTTTATTTGTAATTATATCATAACTCTGAGGAAGACTGCAGGACAGTCGAAATGTAAGATCATAATATATTTTTTTTGCTATAAAGCATTTAAAGTAAATAGTTTAAATTTGTAAAATAATATCTTCAGGTATTATAAAAAAAATTATAATAAAAAGAAAAAGAAAAAAATAGTACTATAACTAAAAAAAAGTGATGATAACATGAAATGGGTGAGAAAAGTTTACAAAAAACTTTATAGCAATAAAGAATAAGAAACCAAAGTAAAGCTTATGATTACATCTATATAACTAACAATTCCAAATATTTTAAATTAAGATATGAGACTTTCAATTAAAAGTCTGAAGATAGGAAAAGTTTCAAAAAATGAGAGAATTATATTGTTGGCAAAGCTACATACAAATGTATCTGAGCAATAAAGAAAAGCAGATGACTGGAAGAATGTTGTAGCAATATTGGTATTTAAGAAAGATGAATGAAGTTTTAGAATTACAAACCTATCATTCTTTATTACTTTTACAATATCTTTATTAATATCACTATAACTTATTTATGGAAAACTTTAGAATCAAACAAGCCCCCCCCCCCCAAAAAAAAAGCTGGATTTAAAAGCAATTATTTCACAAGAGATCAAAAGTATTTTAAAACAGGCAAAACTCACTATATGTATTGCCACACACAGCAAACTAGAGTAATTAATGGATGACAGAAGGCTTGTGCATAAAATCCCTATCGAATTCCTACTCATCCAATATCCCCAGACTAGTTTCTGGCTTGTGGCCTTCATCAGTGAGGGGCCTTAAATCTGAGAGCACTACACCTAGATCTTAGGATCTAATGCAACCCTCTAGCAGTCACCTTTTATCTCCACTTAACTACCAAACTATGAGCCAGAAACTAGACTGGGGATATTGGATGAGTAGGCACTAGATGGGGATTTTATGCACAAGCCTTCTGGTATCCATTGATTACTCTAGCTTGCTGTGTGTGGCAATACGTATAATGAGTTTTGCCTGTTTTAAAAACAGTTATACACAAGCATGAGAAGTGGTGGTCATGTGATCTTTATTGAGATCAAAAATAGTTATATAAAGCACCAATGGATTGACATTATGTTTTAGATTTGAAGATTATAAAAAGACATTTGATTCTATAAGCATTTACACAGTAATTATAATTTTGCAATATCAAGATTTATGAAAATTAATATATTAAAACAATAGCAGTGGGCCAATCATAGTAGTCAACTGGGTGATTTCGTTACTCTAAAATCTTTTACAGCAATATAATAAAATAAGCTAAAGATGTAAAAATAAATGAATATTGTTTAAGCAACTAGATTTTGCAGATAATGTAATTATTTTTGAAAATAATGCTTCAGATCTTCAAAAAAAATATCATCAAGGATATATTTTTTAAAAAACAATATTATTATTTGAGGCTGTTTCAAAAATAAAAAATAAAAGTTGATAATACTAAATTAGAAAAAGTTAACAACTATAAATACCTTGGTCTAATTATTAATATATATGGAAATATAATGGATTAAATTATCAAAATTAAACTTTAATGAAACGTTGTTGGTATAAATAACTTAAAGTTTTTAATAAATTTTGTTTTACTATTACTACAGATAGATCTAGGATTTGGACATTTAATAAAAAGATCATACAAAGATTTTATATTATGCAGTGAAGTACACATATATACATATAATAAAGAGCAAATATTTATAAACAAGCTTTTTTTTTTTATTATTATTATTATTATTATTATTATTATTATTATTATTATTATTATTATTATTATTATTATTATTATTATTATTATTATTATTATTATTATTATTATTATTATTATTATTATTATTATTATTATTATTATTATTATTATTATTATTATTATTATTATTATTATTATTATTATTATTATTATTATTATTATTATTATTATTATTATTATTATTATTATTATTATTATTATTATTATTATTATTATTATTATTATTATTATTATTATTATTATTATTATTATTATTATTATTATTAAGTTTCAACAATAGTAAACTTTATTGATCCTTTTAGTTACATAGTATTACAATGCCATAGCAAGATACATATTGAATCTTATTATTGTCAGTTCAATTTCAAGTGCTACCATATTCATTTTTTAAAAAGTACATATCTATATGGGTAATTTTACTCGAGTGTATCTACTTTAGGAATGTTAATTAATCACATTATTGTCCAATAGGAGTAATTTCTGTATAAGTTCTTCATAAGATGAGTTGCAGTCCCCAACCAGAACAGTGGGGCTTGCATTCATGGTAAGAATTGAATTTATATTATAAATTATAGATTTTATCTTTTGCTTTTCTACTGGCATATATATACAAGCACTATATTCATTGTAATTATTTTTGAGTCAGTGTTATTATTAGAAGGTTTGAATCAATGTAAAGTATTTTGAAATTTTCAAAAGGGCAATCTTGAGCAATTACTATTCCAGTTCCTGAAGAAGGGGAGGATGAATCTCTGAAACATGCAGAGAAGCCCTGGCCCCTCGGGCAGGTTCTAATAATCCTGTTATATGGGCTCGGATTTGATTTATCCGATTTGTGACTTTGAAATTTTTATTGATTGCATTAAGTCCTCTGACATTTAAAACAGCAATTTTGAGTTTTATTAATTTTTTTTTTTCCTTTGAGTTTAGGAATTCATGTCTTCCTACTTTTCTTCCCCGATTTCCACTGCATCTTGAAACACCAGGCCACTCTCTTCATCCACTGCTACAGCCCAATTATATATTTCCTGCTCACTGTGAGGATTCTCTTGTTCAATTCTCACCTTTTTATATCTTCTATCTTGTTTTGGTGGATGCCTTGGTTTGCGCCTATCTTCAGTATGGATTTTTATTTCGGTAGGCAGATCTGGAGTAATAGCCTCCATCATTTCAGCAGATGTTTTCTTAATAATTGTTGGCCATGGTATGACTTTGGTTGAAATTTTGCATCTTCTATCTACATGAGTTACATCTTCAGTTTGTCTCGAGTGCCATAATTTGCATGTAGTCCTTATTCACACTCTTTGACTGATTTTGTTGGTCACATTTCATATGGCTTACCTTTGCTGTGATTCTCTTATCCTCTTTTTCATTGTTTAATTTCTCTTGCTCATAGAGATGAGCTGGCCTTTCCTGGAGTGCCATTTTAATCTTACTTTGATTATTATTATCTTGTATGTTGTCCAGTGGCTTATTTTCCACTTTTAAACCAACTAGTTCATGGTCGGCCTCAATGTGTTTGATGCATTTTATGTTCTTGTTTTCCATCGCTTCCATTGTATCTTCTTTATCTGTTTTTTGCTTACTTTGTTTATTATGTTGTATGCCATCCAGTTCCTTATTTTTCCCTTTTACATCATCTAGTTCTGGGTTGCCCTCAATGCGTTTGGGGTGTTTTAGTTTCTTGTCTGTGCTTGTTTTATTTTCTGTGGCTTCGATTATATCTTCTTCATCCGGTTGGTTTATTTCTCCACATTTTTTATTATTTTTTTGCATACTGTCTCTATCTATTTTTGATCTTTGGTGTTCATCAGGTGTATTTTCTATTCCAGTCTCAGATTCCGGTCTTTGATTGTTATCTTGATTTCCTTTTTTTGATTGTTTTTTTTGATGAGGCTTTATCTGTTTTGGAGTGACTTCAATTCTTTTGTCTTCTTTTTCAGTGGTTAGTTTGTCTGCCTCAACCAGCTGTGATAGTACTGACTGATCAGCAACTTTCAGCAAACTTTGCTTCATATTTCTTTGAATGTCATCTATTTGTTTATAATTTTTTTGCATGTCACCCATCTCTTGGTCACACTCTTCATGTTTGGCATATTTTCTCTTCTTATCTGGCCTTGTCTGATTTTCTGTTCCTTCTTTTGTATATTCTTTACCTGTCATTTCTGCCCATTTTTTTATTTTTTTGCATGTCATCTATTTCTCAGCCAGTCTCTGGGGGTTTGGGATTTTCTATCTTCCTGTCTGGGTTTGCTTGATCTTCCAGTTGCTCTGTTGTGTATTTTTTAATTAGTATTTGCTCTGTTTTAGCTGTTGACTGGTCATTGCTGTTGTGCTTTCTTCCACAGTCTATTGCCAGGTGATCTCTACTTCCACACACAAAACATTGTGGCCTAAGTCCTTTAATTTGTATAGTCAGTATTGCTTCCTGATCCATTATTATGCTTGGGATGTCTTCAGGTCTTATGCCTTCATTCATTTTGATCTTGAAATAGAAGCTGTTTGAATAAACTAGTGTAGGCGTGTCTGAGCGATATATTGGCTTCATGTATATCAGTTGCCCAAAGGGTTTCATTAATTTTGTGAAATCGTGTATATTATACCCAAAATAGGTATTTTTAATAATGCCAGTGTGATAGTTTTGCATCTCTCTATCTACAATCACAAGAACATAATTTTCTAAAGTATTATTTTTTTCTTGAAAATCTGTACATTGCGTTTCATTAATGAATTCTACCGCCAGATATCTTGAATTAGTATGCTCTCCTATGGTTGAAACTGAGCTCCACATTTTGTTGTTAGATAACTCTTTATATAGTATTTCCTTTGGAAACTTGTAGAGAGAGAGATTTCTATCTGTTGCTGCTAAGATGATTGATTTATTTGAAAAAAATCTCTTAAATGACATGAATAATTTTTTCGGTATGGTTTCATTAAATCTGCTATTTATCTCTTGCACTTCTTCTTTTAACCAAACGTTTTGTAAACGCACATTGGCATCATATTGATTCATATTTATATCATTTACTTCATTCAGGTCATCCTGATTGGCCCTTCTAAATCTTGGGATTTGTTTTGCATTTTGCAAATTAAATTCAGCTATGTTCGCATATGTTGTCTGTGCTCTAATGTTGCTATATATTCGTGAAGTCTGATTCGCGCCAAACTTTATCTTGGATTCTAATGTGGATGCCATATTATTATTATTATTATTATTATTATTATTATTATTATTATTATTATTATTATTATTATTATTATTATTATTATTATTATTATTATTATTATTATTATTATTATTATTATTATTATTATTATTATTATTATTATTATTATTATTATTATTATTATTATTATTATTATTATTATTATTATTATTATTATTATTATTATTATTATTATTATTATTATTATTATTATTATTATTATTATTATTATTATTATTATTATTATTATTATTATTATTATTATTATTATTATTATTATTATTATTATTATTATTATTATTATTATTATTATTATTATTATTATTATTATTATTATTATTATTATTATTATTATTATTATTATTATTATTATTATTATTATTATTATTATTATTATTATTATTATTATTATTATTATTATTATTATTATTATTATTATTATTATTATTATTATTATTATTATTATTATTATTATTATTATTATTATTATTATTATTATTATTATTATTATTATTATTATTATTATTATTATTATTATTATTATTATTATTATTATTATTATTATTATTATTATTATTATTATTATTATTATTATTATTATTATTATTACTACTACTACTACTACTACTACTACTACTACTACTACTACTACTACTACTACTACTACTACTACTACTACTACTACTACTACTACTACTACTACTACTACTATTATTATTATTATTATTATTATTATTATTATTATTATTATTATTATTATTATTATTATTATTATTATTATTATTATTATTATTATACTTATTTATTTTTTATGATAAATGCTATACGGGAAAGCTCTGAGAAAAGTACTTGTTATTGTACTGAAACATCAGTTTTAGCTATTATATTTTTATTACACAGAAGCTCCTGCAAATAATACTATGAATTCATCATTTATTTATGAGAATATTAGAATTAATATATATATATATATTAGGAATATAAAGAGTAGATCAAAAGTGGAATACATGGATAAAAAAACAAATATGATTGTTATTATTGAAAGAAAATAAAGGCTAAAATGGAATGGGTGGGTTAGACATATTGCTAGAAGAGATGATGATAGAAAAATAAAGTTTTAAACTAATTCCTAAATAACTGTAAAAGTTCTAGAAAGATATCATGAATAAGTAAAGATGTGTTCACACAAATTTAATCTAAAAGCTTGTATGAAGATTAATTTTCTTCCACAAGATTACAATTATTACATCGGTAAATTATTTATTTACATATATTCAAACTAATGTAATTCAAAATCACAAGCATTTAAAAATGAGAAACTTTTTCTTCCATGTGATATATAAACTAAATTTCTACAAATAACTTGCCAATTGAAATATCAGGTTCGAAATAAGTTCAAGTCCTGATTTAAGTGTGGTTAATAAGGGTTGATTTATATAAAACTAAGCTCTAAGTATAAATTGCACTTATCCTTTAAAACACTTGACAGGTAAGTTCACATAAACTTAATCTAATAGTGCATGTGTGAAGATTAATTTGCTTTCACAAGATTATAAATAGTATAAGTGAAAAAAAAAAAATGAAAATATCATCGTGTTAATTATTTAGTCACCATATTTTCTAACAAAGACATAAGCACACACACAC
Source organism: Epiperipatus broadwayi (assembly GCA_028023455.1). Taxonomy (NCBI): domain Eukaryota; kingdom Metazoa; phylum Onychophora; class Udeonychophora; order Euonychophora; family Peripatidae; genus Epiperipatus; species Epiperipatus broadwayi. Next base: position 400,593 of record JAQFVV010012596.1, read on the forward strand.
ATATATATATTTATTAATCATCCATATTGAAATGATTATCATTAAATCCTTTAAATAAAACAAAGAAAAACTTTAAAAAGAATCTTGAGTAACAGGTTTTAATTTTTTAAAACGCCATAGATTTAAACTTTAGAAAATTGAATGAATTAGGGTTAATTACTCTATTAGTTAATAACGTTATAGAAACTTTTTCATTTTTTTTTTTTTAAAAATACCATACTATCTTTACTTAAATCAATATGTCCAAAAAATTTATCTACTAACAATTGGACTTTAATAATATTCCCTTCGGAATGTGGATTTCAAACAACAAATTTAAAATAACTTGTGTTTTATTTGATTATAAAATAATTTGTCATATTTAAAAATCATTTTCGTAATTTTGAGGCTCTCCTAATAATTATGAACTCATCATGTGCACGAAAAAAAAAACATTTATAAAGTATTATGCCTAATTTTATGAATATCATTATAAATTTTATTAAACGCCCATTATTATATTAAGTAATAATTTACCAAGGCTGGAACCTTAGAAATAAGCGTCTGAAAAATACGAAGGTAGGGACCTATAGAGGTCCCTACCTTCGTATTTTTCAGACGCTTATTTCTAAGGTTATAGCCTTAGTAAATTATTACTGAATATCATTATAATAAGTGATATCATGATACTTAGACTTATTAAAATATAATACTATTAAAAATTTATTCATACTGAATGTCTTTTTTATTGTTATTACACCACGCCATAAAGTTATTAAAATTGATTTGCAGAAATATATTATTTATCAGTAAGATTATCCACTTAAAAATCTCACATTTATCAATGTAGCATAATATAAAATGAAGACTTAAAATAACCCACCATATAAAATGTTAAAAAATAAAGAACCAAAATCTTTCCTCATGGCACACTTAAATTACAATCATGTAATGTAAATATTTTAATCATGCAAGCAACCTGTATTCAATGTGCTTTAAAGATTTCACATAAATTAATTTGTAAAGGAAATAGTGGCCTTAAACAGTGGAGAAAAGAACTACTTCACGCTTCCAAATCAAGATGCTTCAGATTCATGTATATAAGTGGAAATTTAGGTTAAAGATAAGATGGCCACTTTTATCATTATAAAATCTGCTGCCTTGTGTCATGATTTGGAAGATCCCTCTATTGAAAAAATATGCTTGATTATTATGAATTTTAAAGCACATTGAATACAGGTTAAAACCTGATTAAAGTATTTACATATGCTTTCTATGCACTCAATAAATTAATTACTAATCATGTAATGAAGAAGTTTTATTAATATTTTTGACAAATGTTTTGCTATTCTTAATTAACAAATCAAACCATTCAATAAGCTCTGCACAGAAACCTAATATATAAAGCTTTCAAAGAAGAATATTAAGATTTACTTTATCAAAAGCCTTAGATAAGTCAAAATTAATTATATCCAATCTCTGCCTATTTTCTATAGCATGATTAATATGATCCAAAACAATGAATTTCAATTAATTTATTTAGCAAAAAAAAATGTTAAAAAGGAGCTAACATATTTACTTATATTCTCAATAATTTATCATATATACATCTTGCTAAAACTTTAGCTTCAAGTATATAGAATAAAAATAGGTCTGAAATTATTCATATATTTTTACAACCATTTTTATCCATCAGAATAATCTTAACATATTTTGGGAACTTCAGAAACAGTCCATCTCTTTATAAAACAATTCAGTATAAATCATAATGGATTTACAATATACTTCCATCTTATAAATGAAAGAGAATATAATATCTAGCATCAGATTAGTAAGTAATTAAAAATTTTTTTTTGATATGATAATGTTCTCATTATAAAAGCATTCAAATAAATTTTTGTAACTATGTTTAAAGAAGATATAAAAAATCTTAATTCCATGTCAGAATTTTATACAGTTGGGCAAAACATTTGAAAAACATCTTCAGTACAACATAAGGAATGCATTTTACTCTTACCAATTCCAGAGCCTTTACTGAAAACTAAAATTCTCTTGAAATAATTTAGATGTTAGATTTCATATTTATTATATGATTTAAAAATCATTCATATATATCAATCAGTTATTCGTTCATCCATTTTTTATATTTTGTTTATTTTAGTCACATGATTTGATCAAGCATAGTTGTATGAAATTTAGTTGTACAAAATATGCACTTTAATTTTTTAATTATCGATGTAAATTGTGATTTTGTAATGAATGGTCATATCGCGATCACGTTGACATTATTTGATGTCATTTATCACTTGGTTGTGTCAGCGTTTTTGGGCAGTTCTTATAATTCAAAATGGCAGTGAATACATACAAATCAACAGCCATTTTTCTTTTTATCAATTTTCACAAACAGTAAAGAAATCATCATAAGAATTTTATGGAAATATATAAATCAATTAAATTAATGAGAATTAATATAAAGTAATTTAGAAAAAATAACATCTATAGAAGAGTGAAAGTGTTCCCAATTGAATTTGGAAATTTGCTTATATAAATGATTATTATTTCTATTTTTATAATTTACTTTTCACATTATAAAATAAAGGTTCTCTACTATAATATTCTTTAGTATAATTTTCAAATGGCAGGTGGGATGGAAAAATTCAGAATATTATAGAGAGATTATAAATATTTTCAAGATTGATGATATTTATCAATTAAATTAAGTTCTAAGTGAGGGAAAAAATTAGGGGGAGGGGGATTCAACAAATTACATATGTAAATTTACGTGAAGATTGCAAAAATTGAATAATTAATGTGCAATTTTAAATTTATCTAAATTTTTATTTGAATTTAACTATAAAATTAATATTCTTTTAAACTTTATTAATGAAGTATAAAGTATACTTTCAGGACAACATTGTAATACACTGGAACATTATACTATTGTTGATATTTACTGTGAATTTTGTTATGAGTTGATTGATTAAAATTTTCTAATTAGGAAACCTTTCAGCATAATAAAATCTTTTAAATTAATTCCATATAACAGTTAGAATAAGTAATTGTTTAACATCCTGGTCTTTTGTTCAAAACAGAAAATTTCTGACAAAATGCGTAAAAAATCAATCCAATGTCTGATTTAGAATAATTCTTAGAGGAAAATTTTGCAAATATTTTAAAAGCCTTAAATGATAACAATAAACTTTACATGGTATGAAAGTATGTATAGCATAATCTGATTTGAGAGAAAAATGTATCTCTATATTAATACTTTTTATTGATCACTCATTAGATTAGAGATTATGCACTTAATGAATAATACTTCTGAAGTGCAATTTTTATTACACCACTCACACACAAAGTAGAGACTTGTTTCTATCTACTTTTAACACCTTATGGAAGAATGTGATCATAAACATATGACCAAAGACATATGAAACTGATGTATGATTCTCAAGATGCACGTTTCATGCGAACCAGCACTCATCAGTTGGCCCAGGTCACAATCTCTTGCACATATCTTTATCATTGTTCAATATATATTAATAGTCACTATAGTTTAATTGATGTGTCAAACTTCCTGCCCTCACAACTTTGCCACAATCAAAGTCTCCTCTGCAAGGTGTTGAAAGTGGATAGAATCCAGCCTGTACCTTGCATGAGAGTGGTATAGTGAAAGTTGCACTACAGAAATACTATTCATTAAAAATATATATGTAGTTTGAACAACTGTCATATTTTATAAACTATAAAAATTAATGATCTTAGCCTTTGTTGTAAATACATTATTTGATTATCTCATCTAAGAAGTGAATTCAGTATTAACCCTAAATGAACTATGAATTCAATTTCACTGCTTTCTATTTTAACAGAGATACTTTGAACATTAAAATTTTTATAATGATTTATATCTGAATTTATTACAACTAACCATAAAAATAAAATAGAATAAACAATGTAAATTTTATTTAACTCCCCATTTATCAAAATTCCAAGCAAATCATAAGTAATAGCAGACAATACTAATGCTGTATCATCAGCAAAACTTAAGATATTTAAGTGAAGAGGAAAATATATTAAATTTATTAAGCACAAGCAGATGATAATAATAACATGAAAGGCTAAAACCTTCAACAGAAGTGCCTTAAAAATGCTTATGTGATAGCCAATCAGATGTAATAATGACTACACGTGGAATCCTCAATTCAAGAACACAGCCAGAACTATGAAAAAAAGATGGAACCCACCTTCTTCTCTACTTAAATTTATATATAAATAAGTCAGACTCAAGCATTCCGAACTAAGAGCATGAAGCTTAAAACACCACATTTAATTTACTAAATATTATATATAAATAAACAATGCAAAATCTTTCAATTTATTACAAAGCAATTTACAAATCTAATGAAATGATAGTAACAAATGTAAATATATTAAATTTATTAAGTGCAAGCAGATAATAATAATTTGTTACTATCATTTCATTAGATTTGTAAATTGCTTCATAGTAAATCGAAAGATTTTGCGTTATTTATTTATATATTATATTTAGTGAATTAAATGTGAAGGTGTTTTAAGCTTCATGCTCTTAGTTCGGAATGCTTGAGTCTGGCTTATTTATATATAAATTTAAGTAGACAAGAAGGTGGGTTTCATCTTTTTCTTGTAGTTCTGACTTGTGTTCTTGAATTGAGAGTTCCACATGCAGTCATTATTACATCTGATTGGCTGTCGCATAAGCATTTTTAAGGTGCTTCTGTTGAAGGTGAAGAGGAAGACATAGCAAAGTATTAACATATTGGACCTAATACTGAAACTTTGTGATACACCAAATTTAACAAATCTTACTTTCAATTGATTATAAAAGTCGATTCTTTTAAAATGGATGAAATTTTAATTTCTCTGATTGTAAACTTTTTTTTCCTAAATGCTTCTTTCATAAATAAAACAAATGATATGAAATCAGTTTATAATGCACCATGAATTTTCTTTAAAATGTTCTACTGTGATAACATTTTTATTCTTTAATTTAAATAAAAATAATTACAAAAACATCCAAATACTAAAAAATTAAAAATAATATATATAATTATATTATAATAAAAGCTTTATTTACTGTGAAAATATTAAAAAGTTAAAAAAATGGTATATATAAAATATTTTATAAAAACACTTTCAATTATTGTGCACTAAATAATTGCTTTCTTTAATCACAAATAGGGGTTTAATATATAAAGGTGAAACAAACATGTGGGTATCTAGAAATTAATTAATTTAATGACTACTTTTTAAAACAAGTCATTGAATTAATTACTGGACATGTCCATGCTTTTATTTCAAATAAAATCACTAATTGTGATTGAAGAAAACAATTATTTGGGGGGATTTTATTGCACAGTAGATAAAAACATTTATATATATATATTGTAGATATATATATATAGTATTCAATTATTTAAAAAAAAATTTTTTTTCTTTTATACATACAGAGATTTATATGTATAGATTTATTATTATGAATAAGCAGTTTTGTGATTTATTATATAATTTTTTTTTATTAAATAATATGTGTTAAATTTATTTAACTTTCATTTTGTTAAAATAGAGTAAATCAGAAAAGTGTAAAATAAGGCAATTAAGATTGTTAGATTAGGAGATAAAAAAATGTACACGTGTGAAAGAATGAATACATCTGTACAAACACAAAGATGCTTTTACACATATTCCTGATGGCTATAGATTCCAGGTTTGTTGTTATCTGCGTCTTAAGATTATTTTTACAAAAGAGGTGCTTTGATGTAGATAACGATACATCCCTTTCCAACTTCATAATATTAGTTTTATAAAATATATTTTTTTATAAGTTGTCATGAATAGCACCCGTGTGTGCATATGACCATGAATGGTCTTATATATTTGGAAAGAAGAATAGGAAGGATTCTTTGTTAGAAGAACCTAGTATTGGAGATAAGCATAAGGCACTCCAGGAATCTCACAGTGGGTACTTTTATTCAGTTGCTATATTTAATATTATTTTTATTAGATGACAATGGCCAGTATGTTTTATTGTTCAAATGACTGCCCCAATATATAAATAAATACCAAGAATCTTTAATGCTGATATTTTCAAGTGGCACAGTGATTCTATAATTTCTTTATCTATGCTATGATGAATTAATATAGTTACAAATGGTACAGATTGGATAGGCATATATCTAATAATTAATAATTTCCCCTATCTAAATATTTATTATGATTACAAATGTGACATATTAAAATAGTTACAAATTATAGTTACAAATACATATCTTTTATATTAATTTAATAATTACAAATACATATTATATTAATTTATAAATATTGTTACAATATATATATATATATATAAATATGAAATACAATACCCGTTATAAAATATATATATAAGAAAAAACAAAAATTAATGGTAAATACAATATTATAGTCTAAATTATTTTGTAGCGCTTTCGATTACGTGGTAATCCTCGTCAGCTTTAACTGAATTTCAAATTTTTAAACTTATGGAAATATATGTAACATTAAGTTTAAAAATTTGAAATTCAGTTAAAGCTGATGAGGATTACCACATAATCAAAAGTGCTACAAAATAATTTAGACTATAATATTATATTTACCGTTAATTTTTGTTTTTTTCTTCTTATATATATATATATACACCTGGGTCTCGTTTTATGCGGATTATTTTAATGCGATTTTGAAATTATGCGATTCATGTTTCTTATTAATATTTTTCATATCTCACTATATTTATTAGATATCAAGAAATTTAAATTATTAATAACTTATTTTGACTTGAAATACTTTTTTTTTCTTCAAAACTCTAATGTTATATTAGCAGCTAACGTGAATATGGCCTGAAGCTGTGTTTAGAATTTTAACTTCTATGTAAATAACCTACTTATACTAATGGGTAAATAATAATAATAGATTTCTACTTATATATAAAAATATCACAATAAATATTCAAAAAATTTAAACTTTGGAAATGTATTTTGTTAGGTATAACAGAAATAAATAATGTAGATTTTTAAAATAAATAACGAAGATTTTATTGATTTTATACACTGAAAATAATATTTCTAATGATAATGTATAATCTTTTTGTTTTGATTATGATCACATTTTTTAAATATAGAAACAAAATGTGAACATTTAAAATTTATTTCAGTACTAAAAATCAGTTGTCAACAGAAAACCATTAACACAGCACAAGACTGAAATTGGCATTAGTTGTGTAAATGAGATGGAGCAGAATGTGGAAAACTTAGAGTGGGGAATGGAAAATAAAGTGTATAACAAGTTTCTCTGGGCATAATTGCTGAGAGATTTTTGACTTCATTCAAGGAGAAGCTACATCACATCGACGAATCTGATTTCTTATCAGTTTACAAATGAACCGCATATCGTCATTAATACTGTAGTTAATAAAAAAAAGTAAAAAAAGTTTTTCGTGTATCAATTTTTTTCGAATATTTGATATTTTTTATTAGTCATACTTTATTTCCTTATTTTTTAATGCGAATTTTAAAGTAATTTTTCTTTGTTGCTTTGCTTTTATGCGAATTCTGAAAATTACAGACCCTATCCCCTATTTTTCAAGGTAAGTTAAGTCTATTTTTGTGCAATTTTTTTTAATGTGGGTTTTCTGTGGAACCTATCTACTGCATAAAACGAGACCCAGGTATATATATTCTAACACTACAGAAAATATGGGTTAATGCAAAAAGAATCTGAGGTTACAGTGTCCCACAATTTGGTAACTATTTGTAACAATACAGGGAACCCACCATCATTTCCAAATAAACAAAATACAAAATTTAATGTAAAAGGAATGAGCATGAGAGAATTCTCTGAGAGATCAGGTCATCTAACTATAAGTTCACTAGTACTACCAAAAAGTAATAATAATTTATCATCATGAATGACTAACAATAAAAAAAGAATCAGCAGTCATTCTAGTGACTGGATTTAAAATTGGTTCATTGTAGATCAGGCTAATTATCTAGCCCTTGCCATCTTGGAGCAGATTATTGAACCATAATTTGGATGCACAAACTTAAGTGCTAATCCATAAGAATACAACAAAAAAATAATGCCGGGATACTAAAATATGCTGACTATTATCAATTCTCTGGCTACTTAGTACTTTTAATACACTGGCCAACTATAAACTTAATTTCTAATAAACATCAAGCTAAATAAAATGTAGTACATGAACTTTAAAGGATATTCCCCTTGCAATAATTCAGGATCATCATCAACAACTAGATGCCCATAAACACTAATATAAATCCCTTTTATATAGCTGTTATGCACAAATCTAGCCCAGGAAGCAAAAATGCTATAAATTATTACTGTGAGCAAGAGAGAAATAAATAAAACAGCTTATTATAAATAACCTTAAATAATTAATAGGCTTACCCTACTTATAAATAACATTTTATTGGGATCATAAAATAATCATAGAATAGTAAGCTATCATGAAATAAGGTCACACACATGTCAATTCATGAAACAGGAATTGGATAAAATAAGGAGACTAAAACTAAAAAGATATCTTTTTTTAAAAAACAATTATTTAATATCTAATTTAATTAACATGATAGTATGATAGTGCAAAATTTCAAACACCCACTTCATCAAAAATAAATTCATTTTGAGAAAAATTATATTGACCAATCAGTTGATTTTTATACATGGATTAACTTGAAAATCATTAAGTTATTTTTTTTAAATAATTATGAGGTTGTTAAATAACATTTTCAAAATCAAAGATAACAATCTTTGATTCAGCTTAACCAACTCCTTTTTTAAGAGGGAAAATGAATGAAAAGCTGTTAAAAAAAGTTTAAAAAATAAATAAATAAATTTACAATAGATTACTATTATTTTCTTTTTAAAAGCTATTTCACAACTGGGTTTTAGGAAAAATATGTTTCACAATTTGAAACATCTTAACTTAATGAAAGTATTTAATATTATCAATTCTTACACAAGAAAAAAATATCATTACTTTATATTCCTTTTATATTACTTTTATATATTAAATTTATATATTTAATATTTTAAAATTTGAGTCATTGACTTGGAGTTGATAATGATGTGTTGCCACCACCCCAGATAACACCCATATTTTCCATAACATAACAATATATATATATAATTTCTTTATTAACAATTAATCAAAAAATTTATAATAAGAACAATAGTAATTAATTTATTGAGTGCACAGAAAGCATATGTAAATACTTTAAACAGGCTTTAACCTGTATTCAATGCGCTTTAAAATTCATAATAATCAAGCATATTTTGCTGATAGAGGGAACCTTCCAAACCATGACCCAAGATAGTGACTTTTATAAAGACGACCACTCTTATCTTTATAAAAGTTGCTATCTTGTGTCATGGTTTGGAAGGTTCCTTCTATCGGCAAAATATGCTTGATTATTATAAATTTTAAAGCACATTGAATACAGGTTAAAGTCTGATAAAGTATTTAAATAAGAACAATAATAGAACTCTATTCAATAAAAGTTTTATTTTCAGGATATTTTCAATACAAAATTAATGTAGAAGAACTTACTAAAATGGGTTTTTTCAGATTAGAAAAGTAAAATTGACCATCAAAAGATAAGTTAACTCTTCTTCTTACTAAACAAAACTTATTTTTATTTTCTTTGAAATTCAGAAAATTTAAATCATTGAAACTTAATTTACAGTAACTTTTTTCCCCCCGATAAATTCTAATGTGAATTATAGTTTTCAAACTTCAATATAAATCTACTTTTTTATATATTTTTTATACAATATCTCAAAAACAAAAGGGCAAAGAAAGAGATATGGTAACCACATAACTTGAAGTATTATTAGAAAAATGCAAACTAGACAGAATGTTTTTATAATTTTAAAAAATAATCTATTAATTATGACAAATAATTTTCTGGATTGAAAGAAATCAATTTACAAATGTGCAAAAAATTTTTAATTTCTCATATACCAAGTGCAAGAAAGATAATTCTGAAAATTATTTACCATTACCAAAAATAAGGAGTTCCAGAAATCCTAGCTGCTTTTATTAAAAGTCAAAGACCAGGCGACATCTTTGCTAATAGACATTGGATAATTAAAAAGATAAGAACATATCATAAGAAAGTTGATGTGGGCTTTATTGATTAATTAAAAAAGGTATTGGATTTAGATTATCATATTAAATTACAGAAAATTCTTAGGAAAATGTGATAGTGGATATGGCAATTAAAATGGGCTATGGTAAACAAAATAGTTCACATTGACAAAGAAGTTCACCTGATTAAATAAAGACAAACATGGATTAAGGATTGATGGAAGATAAAATCAATAGCCTTAGAAATACGAATAATGAAATAAAAAAAAAAAAACAATACTTATTTGAAAAATAATAAAAAGATAAGAAGATGGCTATTTATAAAAATGTCAAAGATTATCAGAACAGAAAATTATAGATTTTTTTAAAAGTGGCAGTGAAGACAAGAAATTGTCAACAGCTTTTCATCAAAATAAAAGAATTCTTCAATCAATATATTTTTTATGACATTAGAAGGAGTTGCAATTAAAAACCTAGAAAAAAAAAACTTCAATTATAGAGATATAATATTAAACATCACAATCCAGGCTTTAAGACTTCATGGAAAAACGGACAGTAGAAGAATATTGTAAAAATTTTTGATGTTTTACACTGTGATGATGGTGAAGACTTTTGAGAATAAAATGGATAGCAAGAAAAACGAACAAGAAGATGCTACATCAATAGACATGATTTTTTACACATAGATAACCAGGTTGAAATTATCTTATTCACATCATATTAAACATTGGTTTAATTTATTTGGAAAAAAGTATAATGTTTGGAAAGTTGGACTGTAAAAGAATCGTCAATTTTAAAATAAATGACAAGGTCAAATATGTATGCCTTTAAGGAGCTTGAAAGATTAAACAGACAGTAGATCAATCCTAAAAGAACTTCATATTTATTGAACAACATAAATTTTGATATTAATCATTGACATATTTGTGTACAATATTATAATAATAATACAATACATTTACATGTGTGAATAAGTAATAGTTATTACGTAATGTGTAGATATATATATTTAAAGTGTAATCGCACGCCCTCTATTATTTTATCAAACATAAATTTTAAAAAAATAACTAAATAAAAAATTGAATAAATCGTCTGCTACCATGAAAACATTAGAATACTAAATAAGTGTGATTTGATACATTAATTGAATGCAGAATCCAGAACTAATCAACGATTATCAGCAGAGTAAAAAAAATCATGTGATTAATAATAATAAAAGTATGTTAATTTTATACGATTGTTAAGTTCAATTATGAGCAGATTATGTAACAAATAATCAGTATAGTGAATCATGTTAGGATAATTGAGGAAGCAGTAGGATGATTAACTTCTCTTGAATATAGATCATTGATATTTTTATATACTTAGAAAATTACAGATTAATGATTTTAATATTTTCTGTCTTCTGTTTGTTGGGCTCCTTTAAAAGGTCTGGTTTTTTTTAATATTAGAATTCCATTAATTTACTTTGCAAAATATTTTCCAATAAAAAAAAAAGTGATTCTAAATAACATTGTAACAAATATAAATTTTTGCACAATATTCTTACACAGGTTTTAATTCTATCACCAAATAAGTACTTATCAGAGTGTGAGGTTAAACTAAACAGTGTTAAATAACGTGATATATGACTGGAAAGATAAATTCCTACTTTTTTTTCCATGTGTCATAGCATCGGCCAGGAAGCAAACCTGCTAACCCGGGACAATCTTGCAAAGCTGCTGTGCTGACCTCTCGATCACCAACGCTTGACAGATAAATTCCTACTTTCAATGTGCTAGTCGTATTTAATACAATACCATTCAGTTTGATAGTTTGGGCATTCTGCAGTGTGTTAAACATTATTAATCTTTCACAAGCAAAGTGGAATATTTATTTATGCTGATATTTTTAAAGACAGGAAATTTATCCCTAAATCCCTAATGTCATAAAAGCAATATGTTTAATTTTCTTTCTAAACAACAGGATATACTTCATAAATTAAAAGTAATATTTCACAAAAGAGTCTGAAACATAATTTCATTCTATTCAAGCAGAATGTATTTTCTTGACTTATCAGATCCAAAATAATTGTGATGAATAGCTTTTTTGGAAAAATAAATAGTAATACTTAAAGTTGTTCTGAAAATAATCTATGATAATAATCTCTAATAGTAGCATATTCTAAAGCCTATTATTTTGTCTGCTTAGAATAAAAATGACTTTATTTAACTATGGGATCATCATCATCATCATCATCAACCATTATCAATCCACTGCAGGATGAAGGTCTCTCCAAGTTTAATCCATCTTCTCCGATCTTTAGCTTCTCTTCTCCACAACACCCCTGCATATTTTCTTATTTCATCCATCCATCTCACATGCGGTCTCTTTCTGGGTCTTTTACAATCTCTTGGAATCCAGTTTAAAATTTCAATTGTCCATCTATTATCATCTCTTCTAACAATATGTCCAGCCCAACTCCATTTCAATCTCTTAATTTTTTCAATAAGGTCAGTAACACCTGTTTGTTGTCTTACCCATACATTGCGTTTTTGATCTCTTCTTGTTACTCCCAACATACATCTCTCCATACTCCTTTGAGTGGTCTGAAGTCTCTGTATTGCTCTTCTATTAAGTGTCCAAGTCTCAGATCCGTAAGTCAGAACTGGTAAAACACATTTGTTAAAAACCATCCTTTTCAAACACATAGGCATATTTCCTTTTAGTATCAAGTTATTTCTACCAAAAGCACTCCAACGAAGTTTAATTCTATGATTAATTTCCTCCATTATGTTTCCATCTGTATTAATAATCTGACCAAGGTATTTGTAACTGTTAACTTCTTCTAATTCTTCATAATCAATCTTTATTTTCATATTTTGAGCAAATCGATTAAACATTACTTTAGTCTTTTTAACATTTATCTTTAGTCCTACTTTTCTACTTTCATCTGCTAACTCCTGCAACATTTCCTGCAGCTCTGAAGCATTATTTGCAAAAACAACTACATCATCTGAAAAATCTAAATGACTTAAATATTCTCCATTTACTTTCACTTTTTTAGTTTCCCATTTTAATCCACAAAATACTTTTTGCAGCACTGCTGTAAAACGTTTTGGAGATATGGAGTCACCTTGTCTTACACCTTTCTCAATGTTGATTTTTCCAGTTTCATTATGTAATCTAATTGTTGCTGTTGCATTTTTATAAATATTCTTTAAAATATGACAATATCCTGGATCTATACCTTGATGATCCAATGCTTTAATCACTGAAGAAATGTGTATAGAATCGAATGCCTTTTCATAATCTACAAATCTAAAACATAATGACAACTCATATTCGTTTGTCCTTTCTATGACTTCTCTCAATACCTGGATATGATCTATTGTACTAAAACCACTTTTAAATCCAGCTTGTTCTCTTGGTTAGTGGAAATCCAAAGTTCTCTGTAGACGAGTTGTAATTATCTTAGTAAAAATTTTATATAAAACTGATAAAAGGCTGATAGGTCTGTAATTTCTAATATCTTCTTTATCACCTTTTTTAAATATTAATATTATTACTGCATTCTTCCAATCTTCTGGTACATCTTTATCATTTAGACATTTGGTATATAACTGTGCTAAAATTTTTTCTATTTCTTCACCTACTTCTTTTAATATATCAATTATAATTCCATCATTTCCTGGAGCCTTTCCTTTCTTCATACATTTAATTGCATGTCTCACTTCTTCATTTAAAATTCTGGGCAATTTGGAAGATGTAATAGATATAGGAGGTACTTGTTCTTTATTACTATATAATTCTTGATAAAAATCTTCTACCAATTTCATGATGTCATCTCTCTTTTTAGTAATAATTCCATCTTTTTTTCTTATTGCAGATATAAATTTCCTACCAATACCAAAATGTTGTTTAACATTCTTAAGACTTTTACTTTCTTCTACAGCTTTCCTTGTTATTTCACAGTTATACTTTCTTATATCATTTTCAACTCTTTTCCGTACCATTTTACAAAATTCGAGATATTCAATTCTTTTTAATACATCATTTTTGTATATCTTCATATTCCTTCTTTTCTTCATAAATTCTCTAGTCTCAGTAGAAATTTTATTAGTCAATTGCTGCTTTTTTCTACCAGCTATCTTTGTTGCAGTTTTTAAAAATGTATCAGTTATTTTCATATTAATTTCATTCAAATCTGAATCATGTTCAAAATCTCCTAACACTTGAAATCTATTTGTAAGTTCTAATTTAAATTCATTAGAATGTTTCTGAAGATTAGGAATATCAACTGTAAATATTATTTTTCTTAATAATTTTTGTCTCTCTAGTTTTACATTAACACGTAACTTACACCTTACTAATCGATGATCACTTCCTGTGTTAAATTTATTAAGAACATTACAATCTTGAAATATGTATTTCCTGTTAGTCAAAATATAATCCAATTCTGCTGTACCTTCATTTGGATGCTTCCATGTCCATTTCCTTTTAACATTTTTCTCAAAAAATGAATTCATAATATAAAGTTTTTCTTTTTCTGCAAACTCCACAAGTCTATGTCCTCTCTCATTTCTATTACCATAACCAAAATTACCTACAGCAATTTCATCTTTCATTTGTCTACCTATTGTAGCATTAAAGTCTCCCATAACAATTTTAAAATGTTGTTTACTCTGATCAAAAGCCTTTTGTACATCCATATAAAAATCTTCTACTACTTCATCACTATGAGAACTTGTTGGGGCATAAACCTGAATTATCTGCATTAGGTATCTGCTATTAAGTTGTATAACTAATCTTGCCACTCTGTCTGATACACCATCAATCTCCACAATATTGTTCTTCCACTTTTTATTTATAATGAATCCTACTCCACTTGTATTTCCAATATGTGTGATTTTATAATAGAATATATGTCCACTTTTTAAATCAATTGTTTCTTCACCTTTTCTTCTAATTTCACAAAGTCCAATAATGTCCCTTTTAATATAAGACAGTTCTTCTAATTCTTGCAATCTTCCTTCACTTGAAAGTGATCTGCAGTTGTAAGTACCTAAATAAAAAGTCGTCATCAAATGGCAGCCTGGGTCCGCAATCAGGGATTCTTAGCACCCTCCGCCTTCGGCCACCAACCGCTGCCTTGGTTGATGACTTTATAGCCTCCTGGGAATAAGGGCCATGCTTTATTTTTGTCTGTCATAATTGTATATATGTATTGGAAAAATATTTATCATTTACACAAACATTCATTCTGCCTTATCAGGCACTGAGAAGAAAGACCATGGTGTTTCTTGATCTTAAACTCAAGAGGTAAAAAGCCAATAAACTCACCACACTGGCTAATGCGTGTTGGTGAGCAGCCCATTCATGTTCGTATACTATATGAACAATCACATAGTAATAACAGCTGCAATGACAAGAACGTATGGAGTGGACATTAGGAATTTGCCCTGCTCGGATCCTTTAAGGCCTCCAAGAGGAACCAAAGGGTCTCCTTTCAGTTAATAGCAAACTCCTTTCTGCAGCTAACTATGGGATAAGCAATTAAATATTATAAGAAATATTGCTAAGACATTAAAGTCCACTGCTGTGTTCCTTTTTGAGTATCCAATCAGAAAACAAATAAATCATTAAAATTATTTGAACAGCCAATCTCAACAAATGTAAGTGGAATCTTATCAATAGTTTCAACATCATCTATTCACAATTGGAATTCCATTTCTGACTTTTATGGCTGTGATTACAAACCCAATGATTGCTTAGTTTAAACTTACATTGTCAGACACGAAAAACTATAACTCGATTCTTGTTTTGGAATTTGTACAGATTCTTTTATGTGAGGAGATGATTTCTTTTTAAAAAAAACCATAGACTGCAGATATAAACAAATAAGATTTATTTATTCATAGATCAAAACTCACAATCATTATAAGAGATAAGGTTTCCAATGCTTTTTCTTCATCTGATGGGTATAGTGCTTAAGCTATCAATAAGATCCACAAGTGGCAGGTAGTGGAATGATTTCTAGATATGAAGGTCAACTGTATATAACAAAGAAATAGTGCTCAACTAAAATTATCTCCTACTACCTTGTAGATTAGGATGATAATTCAGCAAAAACTCAGTACAGTTTCCAATGAAATCTTTTTTATCATCCTCTTTTCTTTCTTCAGACACTTAATCACTGTAAGCTTCCTGTACTCATTGATTGACTTCTTAGACAAACTGTGTCACAAATTTCCAATTCCAATTCACATTTCCATTTTGTTTTAGCTCTCAAGAATTCAGAAAGACATGATGGAGAGAAATGTAGTAAGCTGTCTACTCCTTGGCTGTGATCTTTGCTTTATGCATTAAATTGCTAATAAATACATTTCTTTAGGGATTTCCTTGCATAACACAGAAGTGAAGGGCCATGAAAATGTTTAAAAATGGTGTATCTCACACAATCTGACAAGTTTGTTGCGCCTAATGGATTATTTGTTATAGCAACAACAACAGTAATAATAATGATGATGATGATAACAACAACGATGATGATGATGATGATGAAAATAATAATAATAATAATAATAATAATAATAATATAATAATAATAATAATAATAATAATAATAATAATAATAATAATAATAATAATAATAATAATAATAATAATAATAATAATAATAATAATAATAATAATAATAATAATAATAATAATAATAATAATAATAATAATAATAATAATAATAATAATAATAATAATAATAATAATAATAATAATAGTGTCATCACTTGTAGTGGTAAAGCAAGAAGTCATGGAAGTATTAGTAATAAATATTATAAATGTAATATTTTCCTAAATTTAAGTACAATGAATGTGCAACTTTACCAACTCCTCAAGACTTGAACAAAGAACTGCATTGGTAACCATGGGGTTGTCAAGATTTAAGATCAATATACCTGCTTTTAGTCTACCAGAGGAAGGAAGTTTAATAGAATATGTAGATGATTATAAGCTTTTTTTTTTGTAAGGGCAGAACAATCAGTGAAAGGAGAACATTTGGTGTTGGATTTTTTGTAAAGTGTAATTTAATACTTTGTTCTTGGAGTTCCTCATTATATCAAAGGATAAGGGTATTAAAACTTGCCTTGCATAATGGTACTTATGCTCATTTTATTAGTGCCTATACTCCAATCCTAGACTCGGGGCCTTCAAGGAGAGAAAAAAAAAAATTCCTTGCTGGAAAACAGTATACAACAATACCATTAAAAGAACTTTTTCTTTTTGGAGACTTTAATGCACATAGAAGTATAAATAATAGACTTTGGCCAAAAGTTGTTGGAAATAATGGTATAGGTGCAATAAATTCAAATGGTCATTGTTATTGAATTTTGCACAATACATGGACTGATTGCCACAAAAAATTTATTTAGATAGAAAAAGCACTTTAAAATAACAAAGATGCACCTATGCTCAAAACAATGAGATTTAATAATTTACATAAATAGTAAGAATCCGAATACACATAAACACTTACAAAAGCAGATGGTTGGATGGATCGAAGTTCTTCAAGATTTAGAAAAATGTATATGACTTTATTGCTCAGGAGTTCATAAGAAATTTGAGCACCAGACCTGTGGACCTCTGACCCCATGTTGGCCACTCTACCAACTGTGTGATACCACCCACGGTTGCTTTAAGATTAAAATGATAAATGGATTAAAACATTTATCTTATTCCAATCATTTATAAAAAATTTAAAAAAATCAATCTGCAAATGTATCATCTATATGTATTAAATTTAAGCCAATAAACATCACAAGATCAGCATTTCTTATGCTTGCTTATAACTGTTATTCAAACTGGCAAAACTCTCCACACACCTGATGAATGCCACAAGCCAGAAACTAGTCTGGGGATATTGGATGAGTGGGCACAAGATGGGGATTTTATACCCAAGCCTTCTGACATCCATTGATTGCACTGAATGGCAATACTGTATGGAGAGTTTTGTCTGTTTGAATAATGTATTAAATTTCATAGCTATTAAACACTAAAAGTGCTAATTAGAACTTTCAGGACTATATTTCTGATGCACGGAATCCTCTTAAGGTGTGTGCTATAGATACAACTAAATTTACTCTTGGATATATTAAAAAGAAAAATCATCACTGTTTTTCTGATAATGATATTATTATTAGAAATTTGATTAAAAAGAAATGTGACATTTTCTGCTTGGAACATAACAAATCAAACGTAGAACTTCATAATAAATGCATAGATCTAAAAGCCATAGTTTCATGACTAAAAACAAGGATTAGAATTATTTGGTGGATTAAAACTGCAAATAAGATACAGACATTCACTGATGATGGTCACTCCAGATCTTTTTTGATGCACTGACAGCAGTATAAGCATCTGAAAAACAATATTAATTCCAGAAGTAGCACTCTCTTGTATGATAATATTTTGAACAGATGAAGGAATATCTTGATCATCTTTTGAATAATGATACAAGAATTAAAATGATAACTCTTAATAATACATATATTTTGTCTACTCATTTAGATTTGGTTAAAGATATCCAGTTTAATGAGGTTGAAGTAACTTTTTTTGGTTTTAAAAATGGAAAAGCTGCAGATCTTCATAAAATATCTAGTGAATTTTTTACGTATGGGATGATGTATTTAGCTTCAAAAATATTTGAATTTTTAAAGGAATATAAGAACCCATGAAATTGTGCTTCCAGTCATAGATTAAGATATACCAGAGACTAAATATGGTTTTGGAAAATCAAAAAGTGCTACAGACATGATTACAAATTTGTATCCAGGCAAATGGAAAAAAGTATTTGAACAGTAGAATGATATATATATATATATTGTTTTTAATGATTTGGTAAAGGCACAGGATTCACTTAATTGAACAGGTTTATGGTATTATTTGAAATTAGTTGATTGTCCACCAAAATTTATTGATATTATAATGCTTTTATTTGGTAGAATGAGAGAAACCGTTATAATTACAGGTAGAAAATGCAAGATATTTGAAGTAAAAGCAAGTGCTAAACAAGTATGTCTATTTGTTCTGACACTGTTTTCAATTTTTACAACAGGTGTCTTTGGAATTGGATTTAGATACTGAATAAAAGAGGAATCAAGGTATGATACAGGTTTGATGGTAGGATGTTTAATTTGAATGAATTAAACGCAAAATCAAGAACTTATCTTCTTGGGTTTCTGTATTTTCTTGGGTTCTTGAATTTATGGTATGCTGGTGATTGTTCTATTTTTTCAAGTTCAAAAGACTATGCTTACAATATTCTTTTTAATGTTTTGAATACAACATATTCAAAACCTTGATTTATTAATTAATGTTCAAAAATCTCAAATTCTTTATCAGTCAATAGCAGAAGTAAAATTCTCAGCATTTTTTTTAGCTTGGATAGTTATCAACTTGAGAATGTAAATCAATTTAAGTATCTTGATAATTTATAAGTCAACAGGTGGACTCAGGTGTTAAAGTGGATTATAAACTTCAATGTCAAGCTGCTGTTTTTGACCCGTTAAAAGATAAAATATTTTATCACAGGAAAATAACTTTTGCAGATAACTTAGCTGTATATAGAACTGTTATTTTATTAATTTATTGTATGGATGTGAAAATTGGACATATTATAAGTGCAATATGAAAGCACTAGAGTAGTTTATTTAAGAAACCATTCACTATATTCTTCAACTTGCTGGAAATATACTATATAGTCTACTACTGAAAAATTATACCTTTGTTGGATCACAAGACTTAAGTAGGTTTTATGATGAACTTGAGTATGATTTTCATGGAAGAAGTCAACCTTGATTATCCCTATTGGAAAAATATGGCAGAGAACAGAATACATTGGGGAGCTATGATCTTGTAGTATTGCAGAAAGAAAAGTTTTCTGATGAGGAAATTAAAAAACAATATGTCAAAATATCAAAAACCAGAAAAATGGATGAATGTGTTCTATATGGGACATATCTGTGGTTCACAGATTGGTTTGTGTAACTATTGCAAAACTCATTTCTAGAGCAGTTTTTTTTTCACATTTCTTTTCCTTTTCTTGGACATGAAATGGCATACTTATTTGCAAGAGACTGCTATGTATTTATGCTTTCTCAATCTATAACTGTGGCATACATGTTCAATACTATCTTTTATTCACTTTTTGTACTATATGTTACTAAATTAAAAAAATAATCATTAGGTGTTATTTGTTTTTGGAATATTTTCATTTTGTTCACATGTAATTATATATACATAACTGTTAATATTTTGGCAAGAGTCGATGAAGAAATTTTAGGGTTAGAAAGAATATGGTGAATAAAAAAGACATACTGGAAAAAGATGAGATTTGAAAGAAAAGAATGCCGAATCCTCATATGTAGATGATTTTGCTAAATGTTTTTTTTGTTGTTGTTGTTTAAAAACAAAATACGTACACATACATATTATATATGTAAACACTGAGAGTATTCTCAGAACAATATGGAAAAAATTAAAAAGAATTATATAAATATATTTCAATTATAAATTTAAAAAATCGATATTTTTTATAACCTTTTTTTATTTCGTCTAAAAATCGAAGGAGTCACTATGGCAAAATTTGGAGTTGGATCCAAGTTGTTATATTAAAAAAAAAAAATTGTGTGTCACAAATAAGCTTAGAATTTTCCTTCTCAGTAAATGAGGCATAAACAGATTAGCTAGCCAACTTCTAATTTTAGTTAGAGAATAAAAATCCCAAATTAATTTGGATTAGTGTTGACTATAGATAATGCCCTTAAAAAGGTAGGCTTAACTAGACAGTAGAGTATTAAGATCAAATGATAATTACTAATATTTTACATGAGCAACATTTTCTAATTAACTAAATAGGTAAAAAGTGGCTACTGAAGAGTTGCATTGGATTTTAAGAGTGCAGTGCTCTTAGATTCAAGGCTTCTCACTGATGAACGCCACAAGCTAGAAACTGGTCAGAGGAAATTGGAAGACTAGTTAGGGATTTTATACACAAACCTTGCATCCATTGATTATTAAGGCTTGCACTGATATGACACTACTGTATGAAGAGTTTGCTACCAAATAATAATGTTTGATCATTATTGATTGTAATTTGCCGTTCCAAAATATAAGCAATATATAATGTAAACTAGGTTATTGATGGGTAATTGAGCTAAACTAATATAAGCTCTGCTAACTTTATCTTTGTTTGTAAAAATTGAATTGCAGTTCTTTTTAAAGTTTATAAAACAAAATAATAATAATAATTAAACAAAATTTTTAAATAAGCTAAATACAAGTGAATAATATTTATTTAGAAGAGCACAAGTTGAAAAAAATGTAATAGTAAAAAAATAATAGTAATTAAAACAAAATTTTGGAAATAAACATATAAAATCAACATAAATAGATATCATTTAATGACATTTTTGCTGTTGTACATTGGATGCCAAATATTTTATATCTGGTTCATATTTTGTCATTTTTAATAATGTACATGCTGAACTAGATTCATCTGTCATTTTATTTCTCAAACTGTCTTTAATTAAATTCGTTTCTAAAAACAATGATTCACATGCATATGTAGAAGGGAAAAATGATAATATAGCGGTCGCTAATTTTTTTAAACAATTAAATGTTTCAGGAATAGCATTCCAAGCAGTCAGTAGTTCCTCTTTAGTGTTCTTTTTACATATATCCAATAATTGAACATTTGCCATTGTTTTTAACTCATTTCTCAAGTCAACAAATTTCTGATTCCATACAGAACTGGATTGAAAATTGACTGATTGCATTTCCTTATGTTTCAAATTAAGCCACTCAAAAATTTCTAAACTATCCATTGATATTATGTCTGGGTACAAAGTAAATTTTGATATTTCTGAAAATTAATGTGTAAATCTTAAAGAAAATTAATCAATTATCGATTGAATAATGCACAAAAATCTTGCGTCAATTTTACTTGACCTGGTTTCTCATGAGATTCTAAATGAGTCAAGAACTTTTTTAGATTCGGAAAATATTTGAAAGTATAAGAAATAACATCATGGTTGATAATTTGTAATTTAACTTCAAATGCTTTGATCAAATCAAACATGATAACAATTGTCTTATTATAACCTTGCAGTTTCACATTTAATTCATTTAGATGTGAACACATATCAGTAAAGAACATTAATTTTGAAAGCCATTAAGCATCCATTAATTTATTATATATTTCAATGATTTTCTCATTATGTAAATAAGTCTAATTTCTTTTAAACATTCAATGAATCTTTGAAGAACTTTTCCTCAACTTAATCATAAGACATTGTTATATATAAGCAAACCATCATATACTGAGTTTACCTCACTCAATGTGTAGATATAAAATTGATTAACTTAGTCACAATATTCATAACATCATTCAGTGGCTTAAATCTGGCCTTCATGCATAAAACCAGCTGATATATAATGCAATGAAACAAAATTGAATGTCCAATACTGTTGGTAAATAAACTGAGAAAACTATTTCTTTTCCAGTCATAAGCACCATCCGATACAATTTTGGCAACATCTATGTTGCAAATATCTATTCCTTTTGTTGTTGTTACTAATGAGATTAAACTGATCAATTCTTATTTTATGTTATTTCCAACACAATAGCGAATAAAAATAGCCAAACAAGCCGATACATTTATGTCAGTACTTTCATCAAGGCAGAGAGAAATTAAATTAGAAGATTTTATATCTCTTTTTTGTTGGTAAGTTATGTTGTTAGCCATTTGCAGGATTCTTTCTTTAACTGCTTTTATGCTCTGAATAATTTTTGCTTTGTTTTCAAAATCTTCAAAAAGAACTGGTACACATTTCATCCAAGCTTCTTTCATATATTCTCCATCATTAAAAGGTTACCCATGTTTGGCAATTATTTTGAAATAAAAAAACTATTCAGCAGTTATATTTGAATGATTTTCGATAAATTTCATTATAGATGTTGATTGAATATTTGTATTTTTAAGTACTGGGCAATATATTCTTTTTGTTCCTCTTCACTTTTTTCATAGAACAATTTATGATTGGTCTCATAATGCCGTTTTACCGATGATGTTTTCAATACAACTGTTCCAGAATATAAAATACATACTACCCTGGTACCGATGTTAATCGTTCCATATTTATCAGTCACCAATTTTGAACTTCTCTATTGCTTGATAATTTTTGTTTTTTTATTTTCACTAGTCATTAATATAATGGTAACAAATTTATTTAAAAGTACATTTAAATGAGCTTTAATAATTTTATAAATCAAAGATTTATCATTTCACTTTTACAGCAAAACTTCATGTAAAAAACAAAACAAAACCGTCATTTGATGGGTTCATTTCGAGCCTT
Organism: Epiperipatus broadwayi; assembly: GCA_028023455.1. Classification (NCBI taxonomy): domain Eukaryota; kingdom Metazoa; phylum Onychophora; class Udeonychophora; order Euonychophora; family Peripatidae; genus Epiperipatus; species Epiperipatus broadwayi. The sequence goes on from JAQFVV010012596.1 coordinate 424,123, forward strand.
TGTTCGCGATTTTGATTCCTTTAAAAAAATGAAAGGGGTCAACATGTTTAGATGAAAAAAGATTAGTATTTTTACTTTAGATTTTTAAAAACTTACTTCAAAGAGTTATAAAATATTTTACTGAGTTTATTTTTGGAATCATTTGACAGGTTTATAGAAAATGATACCACAGTATACGGTACCACTTTATTTGACTTAAAATATCATAATTTATTACTTCTAATCAGAGTTCAATTGTATATTTATTTATTTAATTTTTTAGCAACAAAAAAAATATTGAAGAAATTTATAATATATAAATAGTTCGCGTGTCAGTAAAAAATTCGAACGTGCCATTTCTGACACGCATCCCATAGGTTCGCCATCACTGGGTTAGACCATTATGTTAGGATTATGAGAAAATTCTTCAGCACAATAATCCATTGTTTGAAGTGGACTTAGTGTTTTCTATATGTAGATGCCATTCAGTTTGAGATACATTTTCACTACTGAAAATCACATATATGGAAGGCAAAATTCCAACTGACGCTGTATTTGCTATCCCAATTAGAAAAGACCTAGATATTATCTGTGCCTGAAACTAGAAATTCTACTCCTTAGAATTTCTTGACTAAGAGTATCCAGTACAGTTTTGTCTTCAAGAAAGCAAAACATATATACTTTTTTTTAAAATAGCTGTCTTTAAAACATACGCACACATTTTTTCCTATTAACGAAATTGAATAGATGGTCTCATAAATATAATCAAAATTGATTTTTTTTTTGTTGGAATTTATACAAAGAATAAATTACACGCACGTACACTTTTTACTACTTAAAATGAACGTAAGTTTAATAATATGTATAAAAACACCCTATCCAAATTGTCTAATCCTATAAATATATGTAAACACACATATATATAATAGGAATGAATATTTTACCGGCAATGGCAGAGAAAAGAGGGCAACTGAATGTATTGATTTGATTTTGCCCCTTCTTATTTCTCTTGTCAGCGTTGAGAAATAGCGGCAAGTAAAATTGAAACTATTTCTATTATCCCCAGATCTAATCGTATAAAATTAAAATGTGTTTGAGCAGTCGCAAGGTGGAGGCTGATCATTTTTCACCTGTCATCGGAAACTCGATGAAAATTTATTTCAATAAAAGTCAGTAAATTCTTTTTAATGGCTAAACTAAAAATGCGATTTTTTCTCCCTCTTTACCACATGGGATGTAATAGTTTAACTGCAGCCAAAACAAAAGAAATGAATAAACATTTCCTTTTTTTTAAAAAAAAATTACTAGTTAAAATGTTTATTATGCAATCATAATATTCTTTCATTGAAATTCAGATGTGTATACAATGATAATTATATTTATATATGTGTGCTTGTATACATGTAGAATGCATATACACACAGAGACGCCCTAAGGTGTCTATAACACGAGCAATCGCACTAAGAGGCCTTGCCTGTGATAATGGAAACTTTCCGAATAAAAAGAGAAAAATTGAAATTGAATGAATGAATATAATAAAGATTTTCCAAACAATTTAATGTTTTCACTTTGTTAAATATTTATAAAGAAGATAAAATTACATAGATACTGTAATATCCCACATTAATAGCAGAATGGAGATTGGATACGCTAACATTTATAAATTAAATTTGCCATTGAATGAAGTGGGTCTTTTTCCGCTCATGAATGTAGAGCGACAAATCTACATTACTATTGCGTAGTTTGGGCCAACATTTCCATAACATATTATTTTATTATTACCAACATTTCCATAACATACTATTTTATTATTACAGTCTATTTTATTATATTGTATCAATACACGTATAAACAAAATTAAAAACAAATTTTAAAAAGCAATAATGTAGAAAAGCAATTACGTTTTTTAAAAAAGAAATATTGTGTGTGTGTGTGTGTGTGTGTTAGTACAGTACTGTAAATTAATTTTTGGCATTCTCGTTGTATTGAATAAGCAATGATTGATAAAAGCAAAACAAATTCATTGCTTACTTTTAAATATATGCATTTCTTTATATTGCCAGGTGAATATAAATGTATAGTTTATATATATGTCAAAGCGTTGACCGGGAAGCGAACCCGGGCCAGCTGCTTGAAAGGCAGCTGTGCTAACCGTCAGGCCACCAACGCTTGACAGATAAATGTATAGTTATTGAATGGATAGTTACACATAATGAAGCACATTGTCATTATCTGATTCTCCAGTGAATCTCATTCAATCTGGACAAAGTTGATGTCAGATTTCTGTTCCGTAAAAAATCGTATTGGTACTTTCCTGATATTTAAAATGGTAACAAAGAATTGTATTCCAGACTATATCATTTCCCTTTTATTTTTTTACAATAAGCAATAACATTTGTAAGTGTAACAATTTGAGATTACCTTTTGCAATTAGGCTCTATTTTTTCAATGGTTGAGATCTTATTTTCAATAATTCTAACGGCATATTCCAAATCTGCACTAGTAATTTACCTTGAAATAAAAACACTGCAGTCAAGATAATACTCCATTTCATGGATAGGTCTTCGCTCTTGATCTCCAAAAAGATGCTCTTCGATCTTCAAAAAGATTTTCATCACTCTTTTTTGTGATTGAGATAAGTCAGATTCAGCCTCATTGAATTTCTTGGCTATCAAAATTAATACTTGCAGTTTTTTTCACCACTGAACTATTGGAGCTTTCTGAGCCGTTCTCAAGAGAAGAAATAAGTTTCTTTCAACAAACTCAGTTTTTTTAATGTTAATCTATGCATTTTAAATGACTTCGATGACTTTTAGGATGGTAAAAACATTACAAAATATTATTATTTTGTTTTGTTTGTGTCAGTTTTCAAATGTTTAATAACTTTGCATAAATAAGAGCTTGGTTCATTAGTACAGCGATTTGAATATAGAAAATGAATATGTATTTCTTTGAACATCCAAACTAATGAGTTATAAAGTTAGTCGTGGGAATTATGTAAAAAAGCCAAAATTTTAAAAAGTAGTTTATTTTCTCTGCAATAATTCTCAGTCATAGATTTAAAATCATCATCATCATCATCATCAACCATTATCAATCCACTGCAGGATGAAGGTCTCTCCAAGTTCAATCCATCTTTTCCTATCTTTAGCTTCCCTTCTCCACATCACCCCTGCACACTTTCTTATTTCATCCATCCATCTCACATGTGGTCTCTTTCTGGGTCTTTTACAATCTCTTGGAATCCAGTTTAAAATTTCAATTGTCCATCTATTATCTTCTCTTCTAACAATATGTCCAGCCCAACTCCACTTCAGCCTTTTAATTTTTTCAATGAGGTCAGTAACACCTGTTTGTTCTCTTACCCATGCATTGCGTTTTCGATTTCTTCTTGTTACTCCCAACATGCATCTCTCCATACTTCTTTGAGTGGTCTGAAGTCTCTGTATTGCTCTTCTATTAAGTGTCCAAGTCTCAGATCCATAAGTAAGAACTGGCAAAACACATTTATTAAAAACCTTCCTTTTCAAACACATAGACATATTTCCTTTTAGTATCAAGTTATTTCTACCAAAGCACACCAACCAAGTTTGATTCTATGATTAATTTCATTCATTATGTTTCCATTTGTATTAATAAATACTCCCTGTAAATAATTTTTAAAAAAAAATTCATCCAAGATTTTAACTTTGACTTCTAATATACAGGAAGACATGCAAATAAGACTTTCAATTTCTTTACAAAGTTCTTATCATTCAAAACTAATTTTAACCTATGATTTATGCCAATCATTTATTTTAATAAGTTATAATTAGTCATTTAAAGTAAGAAGTTTATAACTTCTTTATTTTATTACAAGCATTAAAAGTAGATATCATTTAGTTGATAGATAATACAAAAATAGTAAATAATATAATAAAAAAATAAATAAACACAATACATATTTAATATATAGGGTATATGAACACAAAATTTCACACAAACCACCACTCTCCACTCAATCTCATAACACTGATACACTTGAACACATATATGTCGAAACGATAAATAATCACCAATACATGTATTTCATGCTAAACCAGCACTCATCAGTTGGTACAGATTATCATCTCTACACATATATGCAATAAGTGCTCTCTCTCTCTCTCTCTCTCACACACACACACACACACACATATATATATATATATAAAACCAATCTTAACACTTTAATGGACAGGCTTCAATCCACTCCACACTCCAACTCTTCAACTGACAATACAATTGAAAATCTAATGATGAAATGCTCAAAGGCCACCCTGAGGCTAAGATTCTCATCACACCCATGTTGACCTAACATCAATCTAAACCCTCATGTACATGATATAATCCACTTAATACATATACGCAGGATGGGTAGACATCTCTACTATGTAATAACTGAAATACAGGTTTATTATTTACTTGTATCAATATATGTAATATATAAGGTATATGAGCAAAGACTTTCACACAAACCACCATTCTTCACTCTATCTCTTAACACTGATACACTTGAACACATAAGTTTAACATATTAAAAATCATTAGATACACACATAGGAATGTTAAAAATAGAGAAATGCTTAATAGTACTAAATAAATATTGCTGAAAAGTGCATAAAAGCCATTTGCTGTGCTTGAGTACATTAGTAAATGTTGATCTAATAATATCACTTTTTTTTTTATCTTTTCATTGTTCCAATTTATGTATATATGTCCTCTGTCTAATAATAGTAATTGACAGCAAAAATGACTTTTTACATACAGTAATGACACCCTTTTTCTATGCCATACATTAAAGTTAAAATATTGAACAAAAGTATCAGATAATAGAATCATACTAAGTTTTTAATCTGGTTGCCTTCTTCTGATCATCTAGAACAGTGGTGTGCAATCTTTTTATGTTTGCGACCACTTCCTTGGATGAAAATTTGACATGACCCATTCTTTGTTACCATTTTACACTTGTGACCCCTACCTTGGATGAAAATTTGTTGTGGACCATTTTTTGTTTTTTTATAAGGCCTAAATTATAAGTACAAATATATAAAGATATTCATAGAAAATCTGTAGTAGTTTTAATTAATATACAAATTTATATTTTCTAATATTTTAATAGTAAGCACATACAATTTGAAATGAAATTTTTAAAATAAAATTGTATATTTATAAAAAAAAAAAATAATGATATATACAAAAGCAACTTATATTCATGTGATTTTTATCTATTTCGAAAAAATTAAATTCTTTAATGATATCCAAAACTGAAGAGTTTCTTAAAAATTTCACAACTTTCAACAATTTTTATGTGATCCCCTAAGGGGTCACAACCCACAGGGTGCGCACCACCGATTTAGATTGTTTGATTTTACTAAAATAAAGAGAATAACTGATGCATCATTTTTTAAGAGGTTACAGGAAATAAATGATATGGAAAACTAATAAGATTGAAAATCTATTTAAAAATATAAATAAGATCAATTTAATGATTATCCACTGAAATACGAGTAAAATGTAATTCAGAGTTTGTAATTAAAAAAATTCTCCCTTATTTTCAAAACGTATATATATATCATTCTAATGCTATTATAAGTATAATATTTTTTATATTAATGTTTTTTTTTAAATTGGTACTTTGCTATTATTCTTGCTATGATGGTGACATTTTAGTCTCATGCCATCCTAGTATCTTGGCATGACTAATCTATGTCAAATATATACCCATTACCAACTTTTTACATATATACACTTCACTAAGTTGTAAAATGAGCTGACCTGTGTAATTTGATGTTTTTTACTTTTAGTAATTTTCTGCTATCAAAATGGAGAGATATATTCATTAAGAAAAAAAACAACATATTATGATATAAAAATAAGTAGGTGTGTTTTTAATATGATATTTTATATGAGTTTTTATTTCAGTACTTTGTGCTATCATAAAAATAGTTTCCCTTCTGGCATAATACGATACTTAGTGCTATCATAAACACCCAGCACATGTAATACCAAATTTCAAAAAAAAAAAAAAAACACATTAAGTTTTGGCTCACCAGTTTAGATAAAGCTAAAACTTTATCTTATAGTTCAGCAATTTTTTTTTAGGTTAAAAAAACATAAAGCTAACATTTGGTTATAACCCATCATTTAAAAAATGTTTCAGGGTTCTTGTTCATATTTTACCCTGTTTCCATAATAAATATATATCTCCATCATCAGAAATAAGATGTTTTTTTTAGATGTGAAGTTTGGTATTACATGTTCTGGGTGTTTATGATGGCACAAAGTGTCATTATGCTGGATGGGGAAGAATGGTTTTGATAGCCCAAAATATTAAAATCTCACGTGTTTTTTTCCTTTTTCCATAATGAATATATCTCTCCTTTTTTTTAAGATCTGAAATTTGGAATTACATGTGGTATGAAATATTATTCCGGTGATATATTATTCGAAGTGTGCAATACGTTATATTATTCGAAGTGTGCAATACGTTTAAAATAACATATCCATAGGATTTGTGGACAAATTTTATCAATTAACTTTGTCTGCACATTTTTGGAGGCATAATTTTAAATATACTGCAAACTTAGAATAATATGTCACTGGAGTAATACGTCACAGCAGGAATAATACCAAAGAACCTGTCATTTTTTTACTTTTCTTATTGATTTATGTAGTAACTATAACTTGCCATGCTATGTCTAAGATAAAAATTTACTGTAAGAAAGTATAGTCATTAGTACATTAGTTTTGGTGTTAATTATAATAAAACTTTGATTAACGTTTTTGACAATAAGATTCTTTTTGTGTGTTCATAGATAAAATCCTATTTTTAAGCAATAACAACAAAAAAATAGTTTTGAAAACTCTAAGATTATTCTGCATATACTTTAATATATTAATTATAATTAGAATTTATAAAAAAAATTAATTTCCAAAATATTATTTAATATTGACTAAACAAATTATAATATGGACATATATGTATGTGTGTGTTGAATTAAATATTTTCATGAATTGTTATTATAATAAAGAACAGAAATGACATTAAATCATGTAAACAGGGATAACTTTTAATTTCTGATATAGTCAAGAAACTATCATTACTTCTAATTGACAATCCCTGGAAGTTTTCTCATTAACCTATAATAACTCGTGTCTCTTGTTAATTAGGATAATCCTTTGTTATTAAATAATAATAAAATTATGCATATATATATATAATAAAATTGTGCATATATATATATATGCTTGATGAAGTAAAATGTAATCATTTAATTGTGAATATTATGATAGCCCAATGCATTTTCAATGTGGTGCACATGATCAAAAAAGGAAAATAAATTCAGTGTGATATATTGTTAATAATGATGATGTTATTAATGAAAAGATCAAGGTACATTCAATCAGTACTTTCCAAAATCCTGTCAGCCCAAATCCAAACAGATCAAAATCATGACAGCTAAAATCCTTACAGATATGATATTGATATCTCAAAATCCCGATGAGGTAAAATCCTGACTATGTAAAATGTTGACAAACCAAAATTTAGACAATATCATTATCAATGAGAAACTATCCATATAAAACTTAATTTTTAATTAACTTTATTAAATAAAGAGGCAGAAAAATAGTTTTATTTTTAATAGATGCAAAACAAATTATTTACCTGTTGATATTTTATGTTTTGTGATTTTAGATTGTTGAAATTTTTATCCAATGTTTGTTGTTGGTGGGATTTTAATTGTTGATTTTCACTGTCAACATTTTAGATTGTCATGTCAGGGATATAACCATATGATTTTGAGGTAAACCTATTTCCAATTAAATATTCATTGGAATATGTAAAATTTGAATTTTTCAAGAAACCAATATACACATGATCACATACATGTGATAAAGTTACATGATTCTCAGTATATGTATTTTGTGCAGAACCAGCACTCATCAGTTGTACCAGATCATAATCTCCCACATATATATAGAATAAGTACTCAGTTTATATTAAGATTGCAATTTCTCAAATTTTAATGGAGAGGCTGCAATCTTCTCATTCTTTCAACTATTGAACCATCCACTTCATTGACAAACCAACAATGGCATGCTTAAAGCCTTTTTTGGAGTTGATATTGTAGTACCCATGTAGATATTATATCAATCTAACCCTCATATTATAGAATCCTTATGTATCCATATATATTTATAGTAAAGAGGGAATTTACTTATACTGAATATTCCATATAATCCTGAGTTCAAATATTGCTAACCATATATATAGAAAATATTCAGTATAAGCAAATTAAATGCTGTGCTGCTTTAGAATTACATTATATCTTAATAAACATTTATTATTTTTAGTGCTGTTTCTAATTGTAATAAAGTTAATCAGCCATTTAGCTATTGTGCACTTTTTCACGAGTGTTAACTAATAAATGAGTACTTCCACTAGATAATTTCGTCAGCGTCATTCATTCAGATATCGTAAACAGTGGTTTAAAGTGAGTAGTCTATCCTCACACTTTCACTTACAGTACTTAAGATTTGCCCATATATAAGCATTTGGGTTGGATTGAATAAGTATTCATTTTATTCTTTCCTAAATACTATATCTTGTGTTGTAAGTGGAAGTACTCATTTATTAGTTAACACTCGTGAAAAAGTGCACAATAGCTTAAATGGCTGATTAAATTTATTATATCTTAATATAAGTTTAGTCCATACCTCTAATGGTCTAATAATATGAGAGGCTAGATTGTCATAATGGCTACATGGGTATGACTACAATATCAAATCCAATAAGGACTTTCAGTTTCAATAAAATGGATGGTTGAATAGTTAGAAGAGTGGTAAAATTGAAGCCTGTCCATTAAAGTTTGAGGAATTTCTATCTTGATATAAACTGAGCACTGATTATATATATGTGTGTGGGAGATTATGATGTGGCCCAACTGATGAGTGCTGGTTCTGCACGAAATACATATGTTGGGGATCATGTATCTTTTTCAAATTATGTGGTCATGTGTATTGGTTTCTTGAGATAGAGTGGATGAGGAATAGACTGAAAAATCCTGAGTTCAAATCTCTCTAATTACATATATAGCTTGAGGCTGTCCAATAAAGTTTGAGGAATTGCTATATTAATATATACTGAACACTGATTATATATGTAGGGGAGATTATGATTTAGCCCAACCAAAGAGTGGTGTTTCTGCATGGAATATATATATATTGAGAATCTTGTATCTTTTCTGCATATTTGCAGTCATGTGTATCCATTGCTTGAGATGGAGTGGAGGATAAATATACTAAAAAATCCTGACTTCACACTCTTCTAATTACGTATATAGGGAAGGGAATATTCAGTATAAGAAAATTATATATATATGTAAGATAACAAATTACCGATTAAAAATATACTATATGTAAACTTTCTATTATAATAAATGTGATAGCAATATTAATAATAAATAAATATTATAATAAAAGTGTTAACAATAATAATATATAAATTAAGCAGAAGCACTATTCATTATAGGAAGACATGTTAGACAAAAAAAATAAGCAGATATCACATGACTTTCCAAGAACTGTGTATATTAATATTAGCAGATTGTCCATTTATTATACAATCTTTAAATTGGTTTATAAAAATAGCCTCTTTAATTTTTCTTATTTTATTATATGAAGAAAGTCATCATAAAAAGAGAAAAATTAAAGAGGCTATTCTATATATACACATATGAAAATCCTCATTGTTTATAACTTACAAGCTTAAGAGAATAGGGTCATGTGATCTATGACTTATTTTGACTATTTATAGTATAATTTATTTTTTGTCTGCTATTTAAAAACAGATGTAATATATTCATTTGTATTACAACATCCATATATATGTATAATTTATTTTAATATATAAATTGTATAAATAAATATACATATATATATAATCAAAAATGGAAAGAAATATAATCCATTATACTGTTTTTTATATAATTTTTAAATAAATAATATAAAGTATCAAAAATATCATTATAAAATAGTGATAATTCTATCTAGTTATTATAAGAATAATAATAAAATTTTTATTTTTTTTAACAAATACTTTGTCTTTCTCAATATGATTGCAAAATAGATTTCAATCACTTGAGAAGAACATAAAATATTTGTTGAAAAAAGTTTTTCTGCATTATTTTTTTAATAAATATGTAAGACTATTGCTTTTACATATTTTATATTATTTACTTAATATTTATTATAATATTGAACAGATATTTCAAAAGGAAATATTTAATACATGGAGTTTTCCATTCATAATTACTTAATTAGAAAGCTCTTGCTAAAAGGAATTCCTTATGATTGCATGTTAGCACTAGCATTGGGAAGTTAATCTTGTTTGGCTACTGTCCTACTAATAGCATTCTAATCAAATAATTATAAATGGAAAATATTTGCTAAATATTTTCATATATATATGCATATGGATATCAATGAATGTTATGGATTCCATTTTTTAAGCAAAATAATATTTAAAAATTGAGTCAATTTATTATTAATTTGATATTAAAAAAGCAATAGTAAATGGCATTAAAATAGGTGAATGATTTAAGAGACCTGATGAGATTGGTTTAATTAAAAGAAATTGTGGATGACTTTACACTTTTCTATGTCTTGAACTAATAAATAAAGTGAATGAATTACATTATACCTTGTTCATATATGGAGAATATGTAGATAGTTAATTTTAAAAAAATCATGCACTGACATGTATTATCTGAAACTATTTGATCTTTAATGCAAATTTAAAATTTATATCTTTATTTAAAATATTAATAACTTAAAAAAAATTATGCTGCTTGCTTGCAGACGTGTTGTCATGGGATCGCTTCCCGGCAGATGCTTTGACATATGGAAAGAAAAATTATATTAGTTATTATGATGAAATAATGTAATAACCATATTATATATTTGTGTGTGTGCTGTTAAAGTAATGGATATGATTTGAATTGAAATAATATTCATTATATAAACAAAAAATAATAACATATATGTGAATGACTGACTATTGATGAGACTAATTCACTCAAAATGCAGTTTATATATATATATATATAATCATTATATAGAGTTATATGTTTGAATAAGTAATATAAATGAATCCTTTTTCTCATTTAAAAATTTTATTAGTCATTTATCAAAGATGAGGGAAAGTAGTCCCCAAAACCCATGATGAATCAAAAATCTTGTATAAAATAAACAATTGTAATGATTTCCTATTATAATAAGTTTATATGTCATAAACTTTAAATATCTAATAAAAAGATTTAAAATTGGAAAAAAAGATATTTTATTAAGCATACTATTAATAAAACATTTTCTTGTGTAATTGTAGTATAAAAACTATATATTAGTTAACATAATGCAGGTGCTGTACCTTATTTTAATTGTAATTTTACAGCTGTGGTTGCCATTCTAAAATTACATTACTTATGTTGTCACCCCACTGAATATAATTCATTAAAAAAATTAAGGCATATTAAAAAATGTTAATTAGCCTAATGTCTATTTTTATGTATACTATTAGGATAGGTTATGTATTATGTGATTGCTCTTTTGTTCTGATAATTACTTAATGACTAAAAGTTTTACTTTTTTGCTGTAAATTGAGGTGTCATAATTTTTTGAATACAGTTGCCATTTTGTTTATTATGAATATGCAGTCTAATTGAATAAACATTAGATAAGTAAATATAATGTATGCTACACATTTTAAAATTATTTTTAGTCTTATTTATATGTGACCAAAGTTCTTTTCATAATAATTTTATCATATAACTTTATTTGGTGTGATTATGTGTTCAATGAAAAAAATTATGATGAGTTTAACACTTCTATTATTGCAAGAATATTAAATAAAAATTAGTTAAGTAATGATATTTTAGCTAATGTATATAATTTCATATTTACTTTCAATCCATTTTATTACTATAATTTGTAATTATATAATAGTTAAAACTATTTTTTTCTTTTTTATGTTTATAACAAAAAGCATTTAGTAATATTTACTGAGGCTATAACCTTGAGAATGTGCATGTAAAATGTGTGTTTAATAAATTTATAATTACAACTTTAAATTACTGTAATAGATTTCTAACTATAAAATCTTTCCATTGACTCATTGTAAATTGAAAGATTTCGCGAGTATTAATGTGTAATAAGAAATGTGGACTTAATCAGTGAAGTATTAAATAGCTTCACGCTCGCAGATCTAACCGCTTCAGCTTCACCTATTTAAATAGAAAGTAGGTTGAAGTAAAGAGGATTTCCCTCTTTTCTTCCATAGCATAAGCTTGTGGTTAAACACCTGTCCCTACTATCACATTTTACACGCATATTCTCGAGGTTATAGCCTCAGTAAATATTACTTACGTAATCAATGTGCGTTTAATAAATTTATAATTACAACTTTAAAAAGCATTTAGATAAATTGGTGATTATTAAAAATGAGGCAAATAATTCATACTTGTAGATAATATATTTACTTTTTCAATATATTTTTAATGCTTTTGATTACCATATATGAAATAAAATATGTAATGAATAAAATGTGTGCTTTTTGGATATGAATTTGAGAAGGCATACTGGTTTTTTTATCACATCATTCCACTATGCCAATAACATTAAATTACAGTTTAAAAAATAACAAAAACCATAGACTTGAATTGATTATTATCCTGCAGTTATATGGTATTTTTTTAAATAATTATTCTACCAATAGCAAGCTCCCCATATAGTAGTGCCACCTAATGCAATCCTTAGTAATCTGTGGCTGTAAGGGTATGTATATAAAATCACAATCTAGTGCCTACTCACTCACTATCCCCATGCTAGTTTCTAGCTTGTAGCATTCATCAGTGAGAATCCTTGGATCTGAGAGCACTGCACTTAGATCTTTTGGGACTAATGCAACCCTTCAGCAGCTACCTTTTATATATTTAGTTAACTATAAAGCTAGGAGTCCAAGATAAGAACACAATAATGTTTTCAATCCAAGCTCATCACTTATATAATTATATGGATCTGAACCCAGTTTAGCTTCTATACATTTTGGTGGGTTTGGTTTCATATAGATTCTATCTCTTTCCTGTTATAAAATGAATGTTTGTACAATTCATTTATCAAGTTACACACAATAGGTTAAAGCTCTGATTTCAGCATAGTGAGTAATGGTTGGCTTATATAACAATAAGCTCTAAGAATAAATGGTCCACTTATGCTTTTTAAACAAGTGCTTATAGGTGAGTGCATGTAATTTTGTAAAAAGTGCATGATGGGAAGTTCATTCCCTTCTTTATATTACATGCATAGTCAAGTGCTATATAAATAGACTAACAAAATTTCATCAGAAATACTTTGTTTTAATATAAGAAAGATTAATTTATTTTTATTATCCAGAATCACTGACATCTAAATCATAAATAGTATCTGTTATTTATATTAATATTAATTGAGTACCAAAGTAGTAAACATTAAGGCTTTAGTTTTGCTCAGAATGAAATTTCTCTTTTTTTTTTTCGCTCAATTTTTTATCTTAATAGTTGATTTAAGAATTTTTAGCTCATAAGCTCAATTACAACCTTTCAATACTCAAGACATATATTCATTAAGTCTCTTAGGAATACTATTTTAGATTTTGGACATCATTATTAGAATACTATCCATTCATTTTTTTATGATAGTACAGCAGTTTTTGAATTGAAGCATATTTTTTAAATTTCATTTATATTTCTCAAACTCATTGCATATATATTCTTTTGGCTTCAAATCACATTTTTGTTTTAAAACCATTACAAATAAGACATTCGGTTTGTATTTAATTATTTAGAAATGATTTTTGGTTTATGGCCAATGGCAGAATGTCATCTTATTCTTACCAGTATGAGACATTCATAATAGTTAAATCAAGTAATAAAAGTTATGTTTTTATTCTTTGTACAGTTTTAATTCAAATGTTGTTGAATATATTATTCTACTTTGAATTTCAAACATCAATTTCTTCTGTTAATTTAATCATGAAGTACAGGTAATTATTTTAAATTTAGATTTAGTAAAATAAAGATTTATTGCCGTAAGTATCATCATTCAAAAGAAGCTGCTTGTAAACTAATGACAATTATTGGTACAATGTATTCTTGCGGATCATTATACTGTACTCAACTATGAAGTTTGTAAAATCAAAACATTGGCACAATGAATATCTAATGAAGCTATTACATATTTCGTTAACAAATCATGACCAAATTTTAATGTTCTTGCTAATCAGATACATCATATTTTTTGTAAACATAAAAACACGTCTTCGGGAGATTGTAAGCCGTCCACTCATTTTATTGTAATAGTAAGTCACCCATTTTCGGGAAGTAAATTTAAAAAAAAAAATTGAAATAAAGATGGTCAATTAAATTTATTGAAATTTATTACTTTATTTTTTAAATGAAATAAAGATTGTTAATGAAATTTATCAGAATTTATTACTTTTTTTTTAAAAAAAAAATTAACATTAATCTTGGAAGATTGTTAATAAAATATGAGCTGCCATCTTGGTCAACCCTCGAAGTTGTATATTTATCAAATTTTATCAAAAATATGGACTGCTATCTTGGTCGTTCTGAAAACTCACAAGTAGCTAGTTTTTTAATTGATTCTATCTCACTTATTAATTTTTTATTTTATTTTTTTGTACCATTAATCAATCATATTAATAAAAAAGTTAATAAATCAACTATTTTCTTCTGGTCAGTACTTTAAAAATTTAATTGTGGCTTTTGAATATATCACAATTTTCACACGTGGCTCTTGCAGACATGAAGTTTGGCCATCTTGATCTAGAGTCTCCCACTCTAGACACCAAATTACATAGGACAGTAGCTCATTAATATTATCACAGTGTAAACTAGGATGTGTATTTCCCCCCCCTCTCTATAACTATATATTATTACTGATAAAATATTGAATGTAGTGAACAGCAATCTCTTAATGTGTAAATTTTTAATTGAAATGATTCTAAATTATTTTTACAACCAAAACTATTTTCAATTAAAATTACATTAAATCGAAATAAATGCAATAAAGAAAAAGATGGGGGAAAGGCTAAATTCTGTTCTTCATAAAAAATAGGAGGAAAATGGCAGTTCTGTACATTAAAAATATGATACTAATAACTTCTAACATTAAGAGTAAAAAAAAAAATTACATATTCATAACAGACACATATATACAGAGGAGGCGCAGACCTTGCATTTTTTCTTCCAAGTATTAAATTTTCAATATAAAATATTGTCAATAAGAAATGTACAATTTAATAAAAGAATCTGCGATGATGATGAGAAAAACACCTCTCAATAAATAAGTCGATGTCATCATTTTTAGATTTGAAAGCAGAGATAAATTAAACTAGGTTTACAAAACACGTCCAGAATTTTAAACAGGGTCTAGACTATTTAAAAAAAAAAAAATCCAATTAGTGACTTAATACTGTTTGTACTGTCAATAATTTTAGTATCATTTTAGGACAAAAAAAAAAACTGCAAAAAGAAAAAAACGTCTTACTAAAAATGGGGAATCAATTTTTTAATCGTAGTTTAAAAACTTGATTTACATTGTTTGTAATCCTAAGCTACATAATATTCCAGTGCAAGCAGTATATGTATATATACACCCAAATATGAACATATCGTGTCTATAAAATTTCAAAAAGTAGCATTGGTGGGCGAGAGGTCAGCTACAGCTGCTTTAAAAGTAGTTGTCCCGGGTTAGCGGGTTCGCTTCCCGGCTGATGCTATGACACATGAGGAAAAAAAAAGTAAAGCAAGCAGCATATGTATTTATACACACAAATACGAACACATCCTGTCTATAAATTATAAAAGTAAAAACACCTTATTCTCTTTTTTTTTTAATTGGAAAATATTATCTCTGATGATTTGGAAAAGTGTAATTAGCACAGCATCAAAAGTAACTATATATATACATAAACTAAAAATGAAAAATAGATAATAAGCATGTATCTATCTATAAACATAATAAAAAATGTTATTAATGAACCTCAAAATACTTATATATTAGTAATAAATATAAATTCTTATTAAGCGCAATGTCAGCACGTAATATTTAAATAAGGCTATAACCTTAGTACATGCGCCTTGAGTGTTTAATTTATTACAAAAGAGACCTTTACAAACCTAAATGCAAGATTCGACTTTATAACGATAAGAGAGGCCACTCTACATATTACAGAGTAATACTTGAGTTTTTTCATTGTAAACTTGCATAAACATTTAGCACGAAATGATGCTACAATTTTATAAATGATCTCAAATTTCAGCCTTTCACCTTTAGCATCAAGAACTTAGGATTCAAAACTTAAACCAATGCAATTATGCAACTGCAAGATATCAAAAAACAGTAAATTTTGAATGCAAGCCATTCTGCTGGTATAATTATATAAATCTGGCAATAGATTAATAACTGCATAATATAGCAACTTTAGTTCCATTCTAAAATAAGAAGCCTTTCTCTTGGTTGTAAATGTTAATTCCATCATAATGTCTACTTCATTCTTTCAACTTACTTCAGCAGACAAAAGCACTTCTCTTTTCTCTACTCTAATGCCATCTATAGGAAGCTTAAAAATGAGAATTTGCATTACCATCTAATAAAAACATTAAAAGTATATTTTAAAAAATAATACATATTAAAAAAAAAGGAGAAATGAAGTTGGATTAATGATACTATGGAGTCATGTTTAATATAAAAAAAAAAAACAGATGACCTAGAGATGATATAATCTTTAGTCTAATAAATGATTAATAATAATCATTAAAGTATTTATCTAAAGAGGATGGTGTCAAAAATGTGAGTGCAGTAAATTTGACACTTGAAAAACAAATTGTAGTAATTTGACAAATGTGTTTTTATTCATATGTTTTAAGAACATGTGATGGAATGAAAGTTTTAAGCATACATCTAAAAATAATAACAAAACCATATATATTAATCTTCAACTGAGTTTAAAGTTTATATCTGGAGTATAAATGATATGATATTATCTAGTTTAATAAATCACTAGTAATAATCATTAATATATTTAGTTAAAATGAATTGTGGCAAAAATATGAGTGCAAGAAGTTTGCCACTTTGTAGACCAAATTGTAGTAGTTGCCTATAAATAAACTGAAAAAAAATTATGTAATATTGGCATTAACAGTGAATATTCTATAATAAAGCTGTAATTGATTTTTACAAATTTAAACAAAAAACATAGAAAGTTAAAAATATAAAATTATTAATCTTTATATAAATATATTTAAAAATTAATTATTTAAATAATATATAATTTTTATAAATAAAATGAAAAAACAATTATAATAATTATATTATGTATAAAGTATAATTTAAAAATATACCTATAATTTAAATTTAAGCGATTATATAAATATTAATGCCAGAAATTAAAATGTTCCTTTAATTTTACTAGAAAAATAATTGTAATTGCAATCAATATAATGGTACGCTGATAAGATATATTATGAAATTAACTTAACTGAGAATTTAAATGTTTAAAAATTAGCTTAGATCCAAGACTCCTCACCGATGAAAACCACAAGCTAGAAATGAATAGACACTTAATAGGGATTTTATGTACAAACCTTCTTGTATCCATTTATTATGCTGGCTCGCACTGAGTGGCACTATTGTATGGAGAGTTTTGCCTCTGTTTAAGTTCTTATTTTATAATCATTTAAACTTGGTTTTATTTTTTTAATGTATAATGTTTCTTTCAAAAATTTTTCTTTGTAATTACCAACAAACTCAATCATTTTTATATCATTTTTTTTGTTTTATATTAATTTCAAGTTTATAAATTGAATTTTTCTTCTTATTATGTTGCTGTAATCTTGTTTTAATTTAGTCCTAGTGTTTCCTATATATTTTGTTATAATCAAATACATTTTCTCCATGTCATTTAGTAATTATGTTTATATTATTTTCACATTTATTGAAAAATATAATCATTATTGTATTTACACTCATTAAAATTATTATGCGATATACTTTCTACATTTTATTTTTATAACAAGTTGATAGTTCAAATTATTGTTTTTTATTTAATTTTTATAAAATTTAATTGATAGTAATATATGTATTTTCATTCTCAAGGACATCCATGTTAAATATCAACTTTTTAATGAGTTTGTATGTGGCCATTTGTATTTGTTTAAAAAATGTATTTTTAATATATTTATATTATATATATCTTCTGAAAAAAAAAGATATGAGAAATATTTTAAAAGCATTTTTAATGTTATTCATTTAAAATAAATGTTACAATTAGTTGCTATCTTTTGTATCATTATATATTGAATAACTTTTTAAAAAATACAAAAATAATACATTATAAATAACTTCACAAACTTCTTCTAACTTCTTTTCAAAAACCTTATTCCCATATATAAACCATATGAACATATATATAGAGATAGATAAAAAATGACATTATATATTTCCAACGTTTCAACTGTTTTTTCCTCATTACAGTCATTTTCAAGGACCTATAACAAAAAATACATATCTCTATATAATACTCTAAATAAAAATCTCTTTCATATATTAAACATTAACACATCAAATTCACAATAATAAAACATATTAATTATACATTATTATATTTTACTTATATCTTCTTCTCTCTTCTCCCTTTATTATAAAACTTCCTTTTTTACATACTAAGTATAAATTTTCAAAAAAAATATTAGAAACTATTTAAAACACCAGGTCAGCATGACTGCCTTGCACTTGCAGGCAGTTGCCCAGGTTACAGGTTCGCGTCCCAGCCGTTGCTATGACACTTAAAAAAAAAAAAACACCAGTATACAAAATACTATTTAAATCTATTTAACCCACCCCCAATTACGAATTTATTCCTCCTTTAACTATTTTATCTAACTTCCACATCAATTATCTACAATTCCTATCTATACTTTTAAATCTATTTAAAAACTAATAGAGAAAGGATAGTAAAAGAATATTTTTACATAAAAAGATATAAACCTGTTTTAAATAGGATTAATGGTGTTAGATAGGAATATAAAATAAAATGTAATTTATATGGAATGTTTAAATAGTATTTAAGTAAATTGTTAAAAGATAGAGAAATAATTTACATTAATTCTTAAATAGATTTAAAAGTATAGATAGGAATTATAGATAATTGATATGAAAGTTAGATAAAATAGTTAAAGGAGGAAAAAATTTATAATAGGGGGTGCTTAAATGGATTTAAATAGTATATTGTTTAATAGTGTTTTAGATGGCTTCTAATATTTTTTTTGAAAATTTATACTTTGTATGTAAAAAGGAAGTTTTATAATAAAGGGAAAAGAGGGAGGAAGATGTAAGTAAAATATAATAATGTATAAACAAAGAGCTTTGCTAATTGTTCAACAAGCTTTGTGATAAATGCTTAAACCAGAGAAAGCATTTAAATATCCCTATCAGAAAACCATATCCAAACCCCTAACCAATGGTTTCATGCTTTGGCAGTCCTCAAAGAGGTGCTAGGGTAGTTTCAGACACTAGATGTAAAAATACCAATCCATAGCTTTATGGGACTGAGAAATCTTTAGCTAAACCATATATTAGTAGTTCTTAGCATGAAACCATTGGTCAAGGGTTTGGGTGTAGTTTTCTGATAAGAGATATTTTAAATGCTTTCTCTGGCTAAGTATTTATCACAAAGCTTGTTGAGCAATTAGCAAAGCTGTTTGTTTATATTTTACAAGCTTAAAATAAATGGGGTCATGTGGTATATAACTATTTTTATTGACTATTTATATCCTTTCCTTTAAGTCTTAAGTGATGTTATATTGCTAAGACTACTAATATATGGTTTGGATGAAGATCTCTCAGCCCCATATAGCTATTTGAGATGGATAGCTGGGTTTGAAGACATTTAAGGGTCTGAAAATTCAGATTTTCTACTCAATAGTTAACTCTTAGATAAATGCTGGCTTTGGGTTGGTATTTTTAGATCTAGTGTCTAAAACTATCCTAGTGCCTCTCTGAGGAGTGCCAAAGCATGAAACCATTGGCCAGGGTTTTTGGGTGTGGTTTTCTGATAGAGATATGTTAAATGTTTTCTCTGGCCAAGCATTTATCACAAAGCTTGTTGAGCACTTAGCAAAGCTTTTTGTTTATATTTTTTTAAGCTTAAAAGAAATGGGGTCATGTGATATATAACTTTTTTTTTTACTATGTATAGTTAATATGTTTGATTATTGCGAATTTGATGTGTTAATGTTTAATATATGAAAGAGATTTATATGTAGAGATATGTATTTTTTTTTTGTTATAGGTCCTTGAAAATGACTGTAATGAGGAAAAAACAGTTGAAACATTGGAAATGTGTGTGTATATATATATATGGAAATAAAGTTTTTGAAAAGAAGTTAGAAAAAGTTTGTGAAGTTATTTATAATGCTGGAGAACATATATATTTTAAAGAAGAAAGTGATTGTTTAATTTGTTATTGTAATATATATTGAAAATAATACATCAATAATAACAGTAGCAGACTTTCTATACAATGTCACTAAGTGTAAGCCTTCTTAATCAAGGGATGAAAGAAGGTTTGTGCATAAAATCTCTATCTAGTATCTACTCATCCAATATCTCTGAACTAGTTTCTAGCTTGTGGATTTCATCAGTGAGGAGCCTTGGATTTGAGATCACTGGATTCTATGCACAAACCTTCTTGCATCCATTGACTACAAAGGCTTGCACTTGGTGGCACTACTGTATGGGTTATTAATAGCATGTGTAAGCATTTGAAAAGGTGATGGGGTGATGTTTTGATAGCTTAATATATCATTATTATAATAAATAATAAACTAAAAAATTTATGACAATTCTGACTCTAAAATGTAATTTAATCAATAATAAATAAGTAATAAGGACTAACTATAATTGAAATTAAAAAAAGCTCATGGTTATTGTAGTAATGTATTACAACTTAGTTGTTCTGTGAATAAGTTTATAGATTCAGCATTATGTATTCTACAGCATGATGTGATGTGATGTATTATGGCTTCTCCTTAAACGAAGTCAAGAATATCTCAGCAATTATGCCCAGATAAACCTGTTAGCCACTTTATTTTCCATTCGCCACTCTAAGTTTTCCCATATTCTTCTCAATCCCATTTTCACAACATAATCTTTGTCAACTCTATGGCCTTTATATCTAAATCCCCCTTATCTTTTCCCAAACCCAGCATAAAAACCAATAATTCACTTTCTGTGTAATCACTCTTTTCATATTTATTCTTCCATAACTTCATTATATGTACCCTTTCTGTTTTCAAACATTTACATTCAGTTAACAAATGCCTAATATTTTCTATTCCTTCCTTACATAATTTACAAAATAAATCACCCATATTTTTCCATTTACATGTATATTCTTTTGTAGCTAAAGATCCCGTTTCCAGCCTTAAACAATAAACTACGTTCCTTACTATTATCATATATTAACTCACACCTAATATTCTGTTTATTTCTATATATATTTAAATTCTTTTTACTCTCCATACTATTTCTCCATCTCTCTAACTCCCTAGTCTTTATTAATAAATTTATTCTTTTATCCCATTCCTTACTACTATAACACTCAATAATCCTCTTAACACAATCATCCCATCTTTTGTACAAATACACTGATATAAATTCTTTATCCAAATCTTTTGCATACCGCATTACCTTTCTCACCCATCTTGTTACCTGCCCTTTACTCATAACCCAATCAAATACTATTTTAGCTATTCTTTTATTATCTATAAACTGCAATCTACCAAACATTTTCATTTTACTTTTTGTATCTCTCATATGAAAACTTGACCATCCCATTTCTCCTTAAATTGCCTCCCTTGCTGACCATACTTCTGCATCCAATGCATGTCTTCCTACTTCCCTTTGAGATTTTTCTAAGTAATCTAATATCTTTTTACTAATATATAATGCATCATTACCATATGTTAACCCTGCTACTGCAACTCCTTTCCATATAATTCTAGCTACATCATATTTATTATATGAAAACACTTAATTTCTTTATCAATCCCTTTCTTTTCTTTGCTTCATTTATCAATTTTTTCTTCCATTCATCCAAATAATTTTTCTGATTACTTAAAATAATTCCCAAATAACTATATCTATTCACCACACTTAATATCTCCCAATAAAAATTCTACATCCAGTGTAAAGCTTAGTAATCAATGGATGCAAGAAGGTTTATGCATAGAACTCATCCAACATCCCCAGACTAGCTTCAATCTTTTCTACTCTCAAACTCTTTGGCCATTCATTTCATTGAAAATTCGAGGATGGAATGCTATGACAATAATATTGGTATCAGCAATGGCTTTGAGCATTCCATTGTCAGATTTTCAATGAAATGGATGGCTGAAGAATTGGAGGGAAGAAAATTGAAGCTTGTCCATTAAAGTTTGAAGATTTGCTATCTTAATATAAACCGAGCACTGATTGTATATATGTGTGAGAGATGGTAATCTGGACCAACTGATGAGTGCTGGTTCAGCATGAAATACATATATTGGAAGTCATTTATCTTTTTCACATGTACATAGTCATGCTTATTGATTGTATAAGATGTATTGAGTAGATGTTGGGAGCTTGAAAGGCTGAGTTCAAGCCCCTTATGTATATAATTTAAGTTGTTAAATGTATTTGAAAACCAAACAAATTATGATTCATATATTACAATGATGCTGAAAGAGATATTAGACAAAATAACTTTCTACAATATCAATAGAGGCCAAATCCAGCCTCTGTTTTTAATTTTTGGCTACTTGTTGATAATAAACTATTTAAGTTTCAGAGCTGTCAGGTTAAATATAAAATGACAGTTCAGAATACAATGGTATTTGTCTCACACATTAGCAAACAGTCTGAATATTTTCAATAAAAACTGCTATCATGGAAGATTGGTTTCATGTAACAGATGCTATAAGCTAGGATATGTGTGTAAAGAAGTACATTTGTAACAAAAACCCCATAAATATTGATCCTGTTCCATAGGCAATTACAAATGGTATGTTTTCAAATAGGAAAGCTTAGGTTGGTAAGGCTTCAGGGTTGAAAAGTAATCTTTAAATGCCAGAACTTGAATTAGAAATAGTAAAAAAAAAGAATAGGAAACTTCCTCAGAGTCTGTGTTAGTAGTCAAGTTATGAATTTTCTAAAACCCATTTTTTTTTTGGAATAAAGTAGGAGTGAGAAATGTGTGTTTAAATATGAAAGTGAATAAGGCATTTATGAATTTGTTTCTGGAGGGGTTATAGGAATATATGATTGAACATTGGGGGAGGAAAATGGCTTAAACACTAGTTAAGGCTTAAACACTAGTTAATTAGCTTGCTTCCATAGTCAAATAAATCTAACACCTAGTTAGTTTCTATATATTTCAGTTATCTCAGTTTTATGTCTTCTATAGGCCAGGAAGGTTTATACCAACAGCAAAATATTGAGACTTTCTTTAACCTACTTTAGGGTCAACTATTGTATGCTTGAATAATTATTAGCAGTGCTACATTATTCCCATCTTCAGAATGATTACTAGATTTTGTTTTGGTCAGTGAAATCTAGAATTCATTATCATAACTAATGCCCTTAAATATCTCGCAGTTCCATAATTTGATTGCTTGAATATTAACCTGCTTAGTCAAAGGATAAAAGAGGTTTACAGTTGGCATAAAACCAAAATCACTATTATATGTAAAAGTTGACCATGTGTCTGACACACACACACAAATATAAATTATGCCAATGTTATTCTGAGTTCAAAACCTCAGGGTTTTTTAACCTTCAATCTAATAGCTTGAATAGTGTAAAACAATAAAAAGTAGCTGTTAGATGTTGAACTTATTAATTCCAGATTTGAATCATAATTCTCACTGATGAAGGCAAATTCAGAAACCAGTCTAGGAATGATAATATTATATCACCATAGCATGTTGTTTCCAGTGTTCACTCAAGTTTATCATAGATAGCTCTAGAGTAGGATGAAAAAAATTATGATTAATCATAGGAGAAAGTTGTTGTTGTTATGATTAATTGTTCTTAAAAGTTCACTATATAGTATAAAGAATAAAGAAAAAATCCTAATCTTAATTACAACTGATTCAATATAGGAGAAAGTTGTTGTTGTTATGATTAATTGTTCTTAAAAGTTCACTATATAGTATAAAGAATAAAGAAAAAATCCTAATCTTAATTACAACTGATTCAATATATATCTTTTTTCAAAAAAAAAAAATCAATCAAATGTTTTTAATTATGTGTGAGAAAAATGTTGCGAAATGATAGCAAGAGAAAGATGTGTTTTATTCTAGCATCTACCTTAAGTGTTTCATATAAATTCAATTCTCTTTTATCCCATAGGAAAATCACTTTTACATTTTGTTTACTTAACAATGACATGTTCAGATTTCAGACAGTATGACATTATTTACTACTTTCTGTAGAAAATTTCTAATGACACTAGCTTATTCACTTAATAAATTTAAAAGCATATACATAGGATATGTGTGTGCGTGAGAGCAACATTAATTAATGCACTGCATATATATAAAATAAATTTGAGGGTTACTTAATGCTTCTTAATAGAATTTAAAATATTAATATAATTTATATAATGTTGAACACTATGTAAAATAAACTGATTTAACTTTCATACAACATATGTTTAATCGGACCCTTATAGTCTTTTAGATATACTACATCTAAATACTTGTTAATCATATCAATATAGTAGTCAGGTCATATGTAAGTTGTTTAATGTAATATATTTTATTTTAAAGCATAAAGATATTAACACATCAATACATAATTTTAAAACGTATTTGAAGCAGTTATGCATTATTAAGCACTTACCATATAAGTCAGAGATAACTGTAGACACATATCAAATTTCACATAAAGTAACAATTGTTATAAATATTGAATTAAATATGTCGAGCCTATTTGTTATGTCAACGGTATTCAGTGCTTTCTAGTAAAATTAATAACTTTAACATTTCTTAAATAATAATGCTTGATTGCGATTGATATTTTAATATTTTCATATTTTAACAATAAAATTTATCATACACATTTAGTTATATAATTTAATAATGCGGAAGCACTGAAAAACCCCAACGAATTATATGATAACTAACTGTCAATAAACGTAAATGTAGAATATTAACATCTATATTATTTAAGTAGATGCTAGTTATATAGTTTATCTGAATGCAATATTAACATTCTAACAGGTATTTACAAATAGTATATATGACAAATCTTAGGTGAGGATATATAAAGTGTGAGAATTTAGTTTATTTATTTTACATTAATAGTATTTAGTATCAACAAGATAAAATTCATTAAGGAGTATTGACGATCTTTTACATATATACACAGACATTATTTAAATTCTTTGCCAGATTCAGGCCCATTAACTGTATTATACGTAAAAATCATAAAAACATGACATGATCACCATTTCATATGCTTACATGTGTTGTTAATAAGACTACCAACTCTTCATACAATAGTGCCGCCAAGTGCAAGCCTTCATAATCAATAGATCAGAAGATTTGTTCATAAAATCCCTAGCCAGTGCCTACCCATCCAATATCCCCAGGCTAGTTTCTAGCTTGTGGCTTTCATCAATAAGGAGCCTTGGATTTAAGAGCACTGCACCTAGATCTTAGGATCCAATCTTTTACCTATTTGGTTAAATATAAAGCTATGAGTCCAAGGTGAAAACACCATAATATTTCCAACCTAAGCTTATTCACTTATATAGTCATATAAATCTGAACTAGTTGAGCATTTATACATTTTGGTGTCTTGGGTTTTTTTAAAAACCACAATCACCATTATCCTATGGACAGGATAAGTATAAAAACACCAGAACATCACATAATTATTATTTGGTATGCTTACACTTGCTGCTAATAAGAGTACTAAACTTTCTGTACAGAGTGCATGCCTTCATAATCAATGGATGCAGAAAGGTTTGTGCATAAAATCCTTATCCAGTGCCTACATATCCAACATCCCCAGACTAGTTTCTCACTTGCAGCTTTCATCAGTGAGGAGCCTTGGATTTGAGAGCATTGCACCTAAATCTTAGGATTGAATGCAACCCTCCAGCAGCCACTTTTTATCTATTTGGTTAGCTATAAAGCTAGTAGCCCAAGATGAAAACACCATAGTGTTTATGTGATGTTTTGATATTTTTATACCTATCCTGCCCGTAGGATAATGGCGACTGTGATTTTTGAAAAACCAAAGATACCAAAATGTATAGATGCCAAACTGAATTCAGACTATATGACTGTATAAGCAAATGAAACTGAGTTGGAAACATTATAGTGTTTTCATCTTGGGTTCCTAGTATTATAGTTAACCGAATAGATAAAATGTGTGGCTGGAAGGTTGAATTGGATCCTAAGATCTAAATGCAGTGCTCTCAAATACAAGGCTGCTCAGTAATGAAAGCCTCAAGGTAGAAACTAGTCAGGAAATGTTGAATGAGTTTGCACTGGATAGGATCTTATGCCAAACCTTCCTGCATCTATTGACTGTGAAGGCTTGCACTTGGTGGCACTACTGCATAGAGAATTTGGTACTTACATGCTAATATGTCTGAGCAATAACACTTGACACTCACAGTATAGAGATTAGCATTTTCACATGCTATTTAAGTGCTTTGAGTTCATTTTCAGATCAGGTAAAAGGTGAATAATTTTTCAGGTTTTAACTAAATTTAGTATTTTATTTCAGATAAGCAAACCCTAATTAATGCAACCAGCCAGTCAAACATGATTAGTAAATAAATATTTAGCTCTTTTTAGTTAGATGGTAAAACACACAAAAAAAGAAGTGGTTTTTATCTTGATCAATTCTTTTTAGAAGATTATTGAAAAAACCTTTATCCTGCAACAAGTATTTAAATATTTTTTACATTTATATTTTAATCATTTAAAGTTATAAGCTACAGTATAAACTTTATTAAGATTTTGAACTATTAAAGTAAAGTAATTTGTAAAATTATTATTAATTTTGAATTAAATAAAGAATACAAAAAATAATTTTAGAGATAAAATATAGATTATAAAACCCAAGTAGAAAATAGAAAAACTAAATTCTAATAACAAAGAATCAATATATATATATATATATTATTGTAATTAAATATTAATAAATACAATAACATAAATATATATAAAATACAACTTTAAAAACTTTTATCCATTTAGGAGCTCTTTTGACTAGCTTCGTAGTCTTTGTCAACTAACTCTTTCAAACACATTTTCAAAGTCTAACCTTGTCACAATTCATTGATCTTTATGTTTGCTGCCTGTTTGTTAGGTCATGCTTGCATTTATATATTAGCATAGCTTCCTTTATTTTCCTTTTATTATTGTTTCTTTCAGTTTGTAATATTTTCACAGTATTATACACCAAATTAAATTTTTAAAAGCATATTATTGCTAACATCCAATTTTAATACACCAAATTATAATTGTTAATGACATAATGAATATACCAAGTCTAATACTAATTTAATTATTTTATTAGATCTTAACTGATTTACATAAATGTTTTCTTACATTGCCAACACAATTTTAATTACTTTTCAGTTTATCTTCTGTCTAATAAAGTTTGTATTCTTATAAATTCCACAAAACAAATGTTTTCTACAGTATTTAGTGATATGCTAAAAAAAAATTGGCAATTAATGCTTTTTTTATATTTTAAATTGGTTTCTATAATATTATATTCTTTTATCTTCCTTTGAAATCTTCTATAGCCTATTACTTTTTTCTATTACATGATGTCATGTTATTTTCTTCATTTGATTCAAGCCTACTTTCTCTATAGCTAATGTATACATTAGATTAGTTGTTGTTTTTTTTTTAATTTTGTAACTGATTTCTTAACATCCATAAAATGTCCATATATTCTTGGAAACCTCAACATCAATTCATCACTTTCTCTGTTGACTACTTTTAATATAAATTTAATATTCCAGTTTACTTAGGTAAATTATCACAGTTTATTTCCACATGAATATTTGTTATTAATGCTTGTATCTTATTGTCTATTCATAAAATAAGTGACCCAATTTTTAAAATGTCAGATGAGTTTGAATGTGTCAAAATATAAAAACAAAAAAATAATTATTATTAATATTTACAATAATATCTGAGCTTTTACATAATTTCTGTAATCAGTTTAGCAACTGACAAATGCTTAAGCAATTTTGAATTTTCTAAATAGCTGACTTATAGTAATCCATTTTTATTGTTAAATGGATAAAAAGCTATCCTTAACTGAAGATACAGTTAGGATCAGTTTCAGGAACGGTATCTGGTCATAAAAGAAAAAAAAATGGGATCAGCATTGGAAAGACTATGACTCAATACTATATTCAGATGACTGGTAATTTGACTGTGAAATCCTAAACTTACGTAGAAATTCTCAATTCAAATCAGATTTACATTTCCAAATCATAGATGATATGTCAGGAGGAGGTCCTATCACTACACCGTGAGATATTTCAAAATCTTAATCTAGGCACAATGAATAAATTTTGGTAGATATGCAAAAATGTCTTGTATATATAACAATTACTTCCGTCTCCGTTAAAACAATGACAAGAAAACAAATAAGATATATAATAATAAAAACTGCATTAAACTTTATATGTAATTTTTATCTTAGTTTTTTTATTTATAAGTATTCAGTCGATATTCTTCACTCATATATTAATGTATTTATTTAAATTTTTTAATTGATTTTTTCACTGACTTCATAAACATTTCTATGCACTTCAAAATAAACTGGTATTTTGTCTTTTACAAATTTTTAATCAATATTTAAATTAAACCTTTTTTTTTTTGCTGATGTACGAACTTTAACTTATGAATTTTAATTTTAAAATGATATAACATTCTTTACTATTCGAATGTAAAATACATTAAATATTACCGAAACGTAAAATTGAAAATAAAATACGTAGCCATTTTTTTCTGCCGTAAAAATGTTCATTTTGTAATGGAACGTGGATATTAGATTTTATAAAAATTTTGCAACTAATCTTAAAAAGAACTGATAAATAATTGATTAAAACAGACTAAATGTTTTCTAAAATCAATAAAAGAATAAATAAGAAATAAGGTTGGCGATTGACTTATACATACATAATTTTCATATTCATATTTTACACGTTATCCTTTTAGTTAGTAGACATTATATCTTTTTTTATTTATTTTTAAAGCAAGAAAAGAATTTGAAAAATAGGGTAGATTTTTATGGTAAATGAAATAAAAGCAAAACAATTGAAACAGTGAAGAAATATAGAGGACATCTTAGGAAATATTATTGCAATAAATATGGACTCTATGATTAAAAAAAAAAAAATCCAAAAAGTTGAGATAAATAAATAAATTACAGAAAGAAATTTGCAGAAAGGTTTATGAACTGACAGAGAGTCACAATGATTGGGATTAAGAGTACATTAGCAGCCATTAACGACAAATTAAAAAAAGATGTATATATAACATTTTATGATCATTATTTTTGATACTCTAAGCAGTCTTTTGTGAGTAATTCTGAATGTGATTTAGTACAGAAATAAGAGTGCCAGCCTCAAAGCCAAAGATTTCTGCATCATTTCCCAGCTAGGAAAGTAAAAAAATCTGTTTGATCTACTTGATAAAACTTCAATTCTTAATATGTTTTGTACTTTGCTTGAAAGTTACAGAATCTGTCAAGCTGGTGGTACATTAGGGTTATCAGCAAAAATAACTTTGTAAAATAATGAATGATATTATCGAAGAATCTTATAGGTATAGCTGGAAATAGTAAGTAAAAGTTAAAAAGACTACAGATTTCTAAATTTAAACATTTAGAACATTTAATGTGTAATTCTAAGGCAGTGTGCAATTTGGTTAAACTGAATGTTTTTTATAAATGTAAGTAAAGGGATATCTATTCATCCTTTACTCTATCTCAAGCAACTGATACACATAACCATACACATGCAAAAAAGATACATGATCTCCTATATACATATTTCATGTAAAACCAGCAATCACCAATTGGGCCAGATCATAATCTCCCACACATATATACAATCAGTACTCAGTTTATATTAAGATAGCAATTCCTCAAACTTTAATTGACAGGCTTCAATCTTCTAACCCTTCCAACTAATTAACCATCCATTTCATTGAAAACCCAACAACGGAACATTCAAAGCCCTTGTTTGGGTATATGGATATGTAATGTTTGATAATATGAGAAGTTAGAGTAACATAATGTCTACATGGGTATAACTATAATTTCAAATCCAACAAAGGCTTCAAGTGTTCCATTGTCAATTTTTCAATGAGATGGATGGTTAAATAGTTGAAAGGGTGAGAAGATAAAGCCTATCCATTAAAGTTTGAGGAATTGCTATCTTAATATAAATTGAACACTGATTGTATATATATGTGGGTTGAGTGTGGTCATGTATATCAGTTGCCTAAGATAGTGTAAAGGATGAAAAGCCAAATCCCTATATTAGCATTTAATGTGATAAAGGAAGTGAAAAGGAAAATCAAAGTAATAATAACAATGAGATTACATCAGTCAAAAGTTTTATTTAGAAATGTGGGATTGTAATAACATTAAAAAAATAAAAATATTTGGAAGCTATTGAATGCTTCAAAATAAAGTAACACATTCCTCTAGGATGTACTTAATATCCATTGACAATAGTAAGCCATTTTACACCATTCTTTGGGAGTCAACTTTTATGAATGAGTCATTAGTTGACACCAGATGGTAGTATTAAAAATTATTCTCTGACTTCTGGTTATGATGCTTCATTAGAGAGAAGTGTACTTTTGTATTATAACCATCAAACAGTCATTATTATTTCTATTGTATTATTTGAAAGCTTAATAGGATTAAAGCCTATTTCTTGAATGGCTACAATACAAAATTACGCTGATGCTGAGGAAAGCTAATAGCCTTAAAAATGTATGGAAATGAATCAGATAGTCAGTGATTATTGGTACTTTATATGGATGTTTCATACAAGAAAAATCGTACTAGATAAATTATTACTGTCAAAGCTGTTTAAAAAAAGAATAATAAATGTTTACAAAAAATAAATGGAATGAAAGAACAAAGATATTAAAAATTAATATTGGGGGAAAAATTAAATTGGCTCTATTCTTAAGTTAGTGAATATATATTTTGAAGATTACATTAGAATTGACTACAATAAAAGAAAGAGAAAAAAACGTATGGGAAGAAAAAGTCATTTTAGATTATTTTACCGAGTTAATTTTGGAAACAAAATACAGAAAGAGTTATTTAAAGATGAGAGAAAAAATATGATTTAGAGTAGATGATATATGTATGCTGTTTAAATCCGTTATCTGCATCGTTGTATATGCATGAGGTGCAAAATGTATCTGTTTTGTTTTAAATTTGTTATAAGTAAATAATGTATGAACATGGGGAAAATATTATCATCTTGTAGAAGGCATATCTTATTGCATTAGGATATCATCAAAACTAAAACTTAACTTGATGGATTATGTTGAATTATAGTTTTGATCCTTAAATCATATCCTTTAAAAATACATTAATTTCACATGATATGTTTAGATGAGCATGAATTATAACACCGAAGTATTAATATTAATAAAATAGAGTAACAATATTTTTCCTTTTCCAGTTAAAATGTTTCACCCCTGTCCTATGTTTATTACTTGAGCCTCAGATTCTGTAATCTTCAGTATTCTTATTGTTATCCTTCTAGATTATTTAGAAAATAAGACTCAGTTGACTTGAATTATTGATTATAATTTTTTTGTTTATTAGGTTTTTATTTTCATAAACATTTTAAAAGACTTACCGATTAACTAAATTAAAAAAAATATGATGCAGAAACTTTAAGTCAACAATAATAACTTCATTTAAAGTTTAACATTAAAAAAGTAAATATAAAACCATATAATAAAAATGTATGTTTTACGCAAATCTCTTTTTATTTATGATTCCTGACAATATTAATAAGAGCTGGATAATGTTAGTTGGCTACTACTTCACCAAAATCTCAAATATATCATGACCAAGCTGAGATCTAAATGCTGATGTATAAAATTGCGTTCTGTTTACAAAATAAAATAAAGTGATGCGTTGTTAATGTAATTTGTAAATGATGGATACGATGGGTGAAATATATACTAGTATACTCCAAGATTAAAATGATCAAAGCTTTAAAAAGTAAATCTGATTATATTAATAAAAATGTCACTCTTTAAAGGCATCAACATATTAAACGTTAAAATGCTAGTTTACACTTTTATTGAAGCCCGGATTTTTTACAAAAGGGATTGTGGGTACACATAAATCTATTCTTAAGTTTATTAAAAGAATCATGACTGAGTTTTGATAATGATTCTATTGTTAGTGACTTTATAAGAAAGAAACACGGGGCATTTTTTGTTCGAAATAAAATATGGGTCTTCATAACTAATATATAGATTTACGGCGAAAGTCCAACAACTAACAGGGAGACATAAAAGTATTTGGGGTGATTTAAACTGCAAAAACATATTACCATTTGCGATCATGGTTAATTTAAAAGTCTTTTTGGATACATTGAAAATAACACTGGACTTGAAAAATAATAGCGTAGTAAATCAATGGATAGCACTTTTTAAAATGATGATGATATTTTAAACAAATGGAGGAAGTCCTTTTTTCTTTTGAATAATGCTATAAAAATTGGGATATTAATTTTTAATAAAATATATCCATCCAATCTATTCATTTACATTTGGAAAAGACGCCGAGTTTATTGAAATTAAAGGATTTCCTTGTAATCTTAAAAATGAAAAGACTGCAGGTCCTGTGAAAAGTTGCCAAATATCATAAATATAACTATTCATAACTACTGGAATTTTGTAACACTATATACAAGCTTTGAAATGCAAATAAAATATTATATATTCCTTAAATGAACATTTCACAATGCAATCTATAAAATACAAATTATTTCTTCTTGCTTACAATTTTAATTGCACGGCAGTCACTCTCAGAGCTACAATTTTAAATTATATATGTAATCATATTATTAATGCTTATCTATGCATACATACTTATAT
The DNA here is from genome assembly GCA_028023455.1 of Epiperipatus broadwayi. Lineage (NCBI taxonomy): Eukaryota > Metazoa > Onychophora > Udeonychophora > Euonychophora > Peripatidae > Epiperipatus > Epiperipatus broadwayi. Next base: position 457,413 of record JAQFVV010012596.1, read on the forward strand.
ATAAAAACATTATGTACAATATCTTATATTATAACTGAAACACAGGCTTATTATATACCCGTATCTATATATGCAATATAGGGTATATGAGCACAGACTTTCAGATGACCCATCACTCTCCACTCTATCTAATAACACTGATACACTCAAGCACATATATGCTGAAAAGATAAATAATCACCAATATATGTATTTCATGCTAAACCAGCATTCTATCATCAGATTTTCAATTGGATGGACGGTTGAAGAGTTGGAGTGTGTAGTAGATTGGAACCTGTCCATTAAAGTATGAAGATTGTCTATCTTAATATATATCTGAGCACTTATAGTATATATGTGTGGGAGATCATAATCTGGACCAACTGATGATTGCTGGTTTAGCATGAAATACATATATTGGTGATTATTTATCTTTTCAGTATATATGTGCTTGAGTATATCAGTGTTATTAGATAGAGTGGAGAGTGATGGGTCATCTGAAAGTCTGTGCTAATATCTTATATTATGGATTTTTAAAAAATAATATTTTTCAATGTATATTCTTACACATTTTAAATAAATTTTATAATAAATTTATTAATTAAAACTGTAAACAAGAATGTATATTTTTTTATTTTACAGATTGCATCGTGAAGTGTTCATTTAAGCTGTATTTGGTATTTTATATATATAAATCAATGCATAATAGGATAAGAAGTGGGAAGAAATTATAATTTTTCCAAAATCGTAAAAATGTGTCAGGCAATTTTAGAAATACTTTATTATTCTCATCTTTCATAAATAAAAAAATCAATAATATTGTTCTCGCCCCTTTTTCTTTTTAAGTTTATTTTTATGAATTTATATATATATTCCATCTATATATATCAAATCCTCTATATTTACAATTAAGCTCCAGGTATATGAAGAATGCCTGTATTTCAAATCTTACACATTAAGCCTGCATCCTGCCCATCCCTCTTCTATGTATTTAAATGGATAAGGTGCTATACATGTGGAGTCAGAGTAACTTGAGGTCAACATAGGCATAGCAATTATATTGGCATCAGCATAGGATTTGGGTATTGCATCTTCAGATATGGATGGTTGAAGAGTTGGAAGTTGGAGTAGATTGAAGCTTGTCCGTTAAAGTATGAGGATTTGCTATCTTAATATAAACTGAACACTGATTACATATATGTAAAGAAGATGATGATCTGGATCAACTGATGAGTGCTGGTTCAGCATGAAATACGTATATTGGTGATTATTTATCTTTTCTACATGTGTGTGGTCATGTGTATCAGTGGTATGAGATAGTGTGGATAGTTGAAGGGTGCTTGAAGGTCTGTGTTTAAATCCCATATATATATATTCCAGTATATTATACACAGCTGCAGAAAGGAGTTTGCTATTAACTGAAAGGAGACCCTTTGATTCCTCTTGGAGGCCTTAAAGGAACAGAGCAGGGCAAATTCCTAATGTCCACTCCATACGTTCTTGTCGTTGCAGCTGTTATTACTATGTGATTATTCATATAGTATACGAACATGGATGGGCTGCTCACCAACACGCATTAGCCAGCATGGTGAGTTTATTGGTTTTTTTACCTCTGAGTTTAAGATCAAGAAACACCATGGTCTTTCTTCTCAGTGCCTGATAAGGCAGAATGAATGTTTGTGTAAATGATAAATATTTTTCCAATACATATATACAATTATGACAGACAAAAATAAAGCATGGCCCTTATTCCCAGGAGGCTGTAAAGTCATCAACCAAGGCAGCGGTTGGTGGCCGAAGGCGGAGGGTGCTAAGAATCCCCTGATTGCAGACCCAGGCTGCCATTTGATGACGACTTTTTATTTAGGTACTTACAACTGCAGATCACTTTCAAGTGAAGGAAGATTGCAAGAATTAGAAGAAGAACTCTCTTATATTAAATGAGACATTATTGGACTTTGTGAAGTTAGAAGAAAAGGTGAAGAAACAATTGATTTAAAAAGTGGACATATACTCTATTATAAAGGCACAAATATTGGAAATACAAGTGGAGTAGGATTCATTATAAATACAAAGTGGAAGAACAATATTGTCGAGATTGATGGTATATTGGACAGAGTGGCAAGATTAGTTACACAACTTAATAGCAAATACCAAATGCAGATAATTCAGGTCTATGCCCCAACAAGTTCTCATAGTGATGAAGTAGTAGAAGATTTTTATATGGATGTACAAAAGGCTTTTGATCAGAGTAAACAACATTTTAAAATTGTTGTGGGAGACTTTAATGCTAGAATTGGTAAACAAATGAAAGATGAAAGTGCTGTAGGTAATTTTGGTTATGGTAATAGAAATGAGAGAGGACATAGACTTGTGGAGTTTGCAGAAAAAAAAAAACTTTATATTATGAATTCTTTTTTTGAGAAAAATGTTAAAAGGAAATGGACATGGAAGCATCCAAATGAAGGTACAGCAGAATTGGATTATATTTTGACTAACAGGAAATACATATTTCAAGATTGTAATGTTCTTAATAAATTTAACACAGGAAGTGATCATCAATTAGTAAGGTGTAAGATACATGTTAATGTGAAACTAGAGAGACAAAAATTATTAAGGAAAACAATATTTACAGTTGATATTCCTAATCTTCAGAAACATTCTAATGAATTTAAATTAGAACTTACAAATCGGTTTCAAGTATTAGTAGATTTTGAACATGATTCAGATTTGAATGAAATTAATAAGAAAATAACTGATACACTTTTAAAAACTGTAACAAAGATAGCTGGTAGAAAAAAGCAGCAAGTGACCAATAAAATTTCTACTGAGACTAGAGAATTTATGAAGAAAAGAAGGAATATGAAGATGCATTAAAAAGGAATTGAATATCTCGAATTTTGTAAAATGGTGCGGAAAAGAATTGAAAATGATATAAGAAAGTATAACTGTGAACTAGCAAGTAAAGCTGTAGAAGAAAATAAAAGTCTTAAGAATGTAAAACAACATTTTGGTATTGGTAGGAAATTTATATCTGCAATAGGAAAAAAAGATGGAATTGTTACTAAAAAGAGAGATGACATCATGAAATTGGTAGAAGATTTTTATCAAGAATTATATAGTAATAAAGAACAAGTACCTCCTATATCTATTACATCTTCCGAATTGCCCAGAATTTTAAATGAAGAAGTGAGACATGCAATTAAGTGTATGAAGAAAGGAAAGGCTCCAGGAAATGATGGAATTATAATTGATATATTAAAAGAAGCAGGTGAAGAAATAGAAAAAAAATTAGCAAAGTTATATACCAAATGTCTAAATGATAAAGATGTACTGGATGATTGGAAGAATGCAGTAATAATATTAATATTTAAAAAAGGTGATAAAGAAGATATTAGAAATTAGACTTATCAGCCTTTTATCAGTTTTATATAAAATTTTTACCAAGATAATTACAACTCGTCTACAGAGAACATTGGATTTCCACCAACCAAGAGAACAAGCTGGATTTAAAAGTGGTTTTAGTACAGTAGATTATATCCAGGTGTTGAGAGAAGTTATAGAAAGGATGAATGAATATGAGTTGTCATTATGTTTTGAATTTGTAGATTATGAAAAGGCATTTGATTCTATAAACATTTCTTCAGTGATTAAAGCATTGGATCATCAAGGTATAGATCCAGGATATTGTCATATTTTGAAGAATATTTATAAAAATGCAACAGCAACAATTAGATTACATAATGATACTGGGAAAGTCAACATTGAGAAAGGTGTAAGACAAGGTGACTCCATATCTCCAAAACTTTTTACAACAGTGCTGCAAGAAGTATTTTGTGGATTAAAATGGGAAACTAAAGGAGTGAAAATAAATGGAGATTATTTAAGTTACTTAGATTTCACAGATGATGTAGCTGTTTTTGCCAATAATGCTTCAGAGATGCAGGAGATGTTGCAGAAATTATCAGATGAAAGTAGGAAAGTAGGACTAAAGATAAATGTTAAAAAGACTAAAGTAATGTTTAATCGATTTGCTCAAAATATGAAAATAAAGATTGATTATGATGAATTAGAAGAAGTTAACAGTTACAAATACCTTGGTCAGATTATTAATACAGATGGAAACATAATGGAAGAAATTAATCATAGAATTAAACTTGGTTGGAGTGCTTTTGGTAGAAATAACTTGATACTAAAAGGAAATATGCCTATGTGTTTAAAAAGGAAGGTTTTTAACAATTGTGTTTTACCAGTTCTTACTTATGGATCTGAGACTTGGACACTTAACAGAAGAGCAATACAGAGACTTCAGACCACTCAAAGAAGTATGGAGAGATGTATGTTGGGAGTAACAAGAAGAGATCGAAAATGCAATGTATGGATAAAAGAACAAACAGGTGTTACTGACCTCATTGAAAAAATTAAAAGATTGAAGTGGAGTTGGGCTGGACATATTGCTAGAAGAGATGATAATAGATGGACAATTGAAATTTTAAACTGGATTCCAAGAGATTGTAAAAGACCCAGAAGGAGACCACATGTAAGATGGATGGATGAAATAAGAAAATGTGTAGGGGTGATGTGGAGAAGAGAAGCTAAAGATCGGAGAAGATGGATTAAACTTGGAGAGACCTTCATCCTGCAGTGGATTGATAATGGTTGATGATGATGATATTATACACATTTCCGATGATCTACAAATATATATATATTCTAGTTTTTGTTTTTAAAAAAAAAATGAATAGAGAAGACAGCAGTATTTATCATGGAATATTATTGATATTCACTTTAGTGAACAAACTTTCAGTCATCAAAGAATATACTATTATTTTTTTCCTTTACTTTCTTTGCATTTTTTCATATATTCATATCATCATCATCATCATCATTATCAACCATTATCAATCCACTGCAGGATGAAGGTCTCTCCAAGTTTAATCCATCTTCTCCGATCTTTAGCTTCTCTTCTCCACATCACCCCTACACATTTTCTTATTTCATCCATCCATCTTACATGTGGTCTCCTTCTGGGTCTTTTACAATCTCTTGGAATCCAGTTTAAAATTTCAATTGTCCATCTATTATCATCTCTTCTAGCAATATGTCCAGCCCAACTCCACTTCAATCTTTTAATTTTTTCAATGAGGTCAGTAACACCTGTTTGTTCTCTTACCCATACATTGCGTTTTCGATCTCTTCTTGTTACTCCCAACATAATCTCTCCATACTTCTTTGAGTGGTCTGAAGTCTCTGTATTGATCTTCTATTAAGTGTCCAAGTCTCAGATCCATAAGTAAGAACTGGTAAAACACATTTGTTAAAAACCTTTCTTTTCAAACACATAGGCATATTTCCTTTTAATATCAAGTTATTTCTACCAAAAGCATTCCAACCAAGTTTAATTCTATGATTAATTTCCTCTATTATGTTTCCATCTGTATTAATAATCTGACCAAGGTATTTGTAACTCTTAACTTCTTCTAATTCATCATAATCAATCTTTATTTTCATATTTGGAGAAAATCGATTAAACATTACTTTAGTCTTTTTAACATTTATCTTTAGTCCTACTTTCCTACTTTCATCTGATAACTCCTGCAACATTTCCTGCAGCTCGGAAGCATTATTTGCAAAAACAACTACATCATCTGCGAAATCTAAATGACTTAAATAATCTCCATTTACTTTCACTTCTTTAGTTTCCCATTTTAATCCACAAAATACTTCTTGCAGCACTGCTGTAAAAAGTTTTGGAGATATGGAGTCACCTTGTCTTACACCTTTCTCAATGTTGACTTTCCCAGTATCATTATGTAATCTAATTGTTGCTGTTGCATTTTTATAAATATTCTTTAAAATATGACAATATCCTGGATCTATACCTTGATGATCCAATGCTTTAATCACTGAAGAAATGTTTATAGAATCAAATGCCTTTTCATAATCTACAAATCCAAAACATAATGACAACTCATATTCATTTCTCCTTTCTATAACTTCTCTCAATACTTGAATATGATCTACTGTACTAAAACCACTTTTAAATCCAGCTTGTTCTCTTGGTTGGTGAAAATCCAAGGTTCTCTGTAGACGAGTTATCTTGGTAAAAATTTTATATTCATATATATATATATATTGCTTATAATCATTTCTTTCATATACATTTTAATGCAAAAAAATTTTTTAATAAAACTTTTTTATTTTCCTGACAGTTTCAACTGATGAAGACTGCTGGACAATCAAAACTGTCAGGAAAATAAAAAATTTTTATTAAAAATTTTTTTTGCATTAAAGTGTGTATGAAAAAAGTTTTTATAAGCAATATATATCATAAAAGAATACTTTACCAGAGATTCATTGTAGTTTTAGGCAATCAAATGATATAAATATGATTTTAGTTGCCAGAAAAATGTAAAAAGAAATATTGAGAACAAAAAATGATTTCCATACTGCTTTCATTGATTTTGTCAAGGCATTTGATTCAATTAATTGAATAAATCTTTGGTAATCAACTTTATTTATACTATGAAATTTCTACATTATGATATATAAAAATAAATTGTATTTGTGCTGCTCCAATTTCATTTACCTATTTTTGTAATTGTGGTTTTTAGGGCTGTTTATAGGCAGCTTCATAAAGCATTCTTCAAATTTCATATAGCTTTAATGATGGGATTTTTAAGTAGAACCAATTTAAAGCAAAAGTAAGAACTTCATTGTTATGGCTTCTGGATTTATAGTATGCTGATGATTGTGATTATTTACATCAATTCAAAAGTTGATCTACAGAATGTATGGACTATTTTAAATTCAACTTATGAAAAGACTTTGGTTTAAAAATATTTAAAAAATTCAAATTCTTTATTTGGTGAAAAAAATCAGCAAATTTTAGTTTGGATAATTAATATCTTAAGTTTGTAAGTCAATTTAAATATCATGGTAGTTTATTAAGTAGAAAGATAGAATTAATGTTGAGATGTGACTCAGACCCCAATGTGCTGCTAGTTCATTTAAAAAAAGAAAACATTTTATAATAATGTTATAATTACACAATTACTAGTTTAGAAAGCTGTTATTTTACCCAATTTATTATATGGATGTGAGATCTGGATTCTATCAATGGAAAGTAGAGGCATCAGAAAAATTTCCTTTAAGGATGTTCTATAAAATTCTAAAATATGATAACAAGACCTAAAACCAATCAATATCTTCTCAATATGATGTATGGATGTGAGATCTGGATTCTATCAATGGAAAGTAGAGGCATCAGAAAAATTTCCTTTAAGGATGTTCTATAAAATTCTAAAATATGATAACAAGACCTAAAACCAATCAATATCTTCTCAATATGATGTATGTGATATTTTAATCTATTAATAGGAAATTTTATATTTTGGGATTGGATATCTAGAGTCAATAAATAGTAACAGATTTTCTTAGAAAGTATTTTATGGTAAACTTGAATATGGTTTATTTGGAGAAGTAAACCCATTCATGTTATAAAGATTATTTTAAAGATACTCTAAAAAATGCAATATTGACTGTTTTCATTGGAAAGATATGGCTGAAGATCGAGCACAGTAGAGAGTTAAAATTAGGAAAAATGTTGACGACTTTCAGAAAGCTTAACTGCAGAAGTAGTTAAAAAACATAGCAACATAAGTTTTCATATAAATAGACACTAATGGATTACTATGTTGCATATGTGGACATACTTGTGATTCAAGGCTTAATTTACATAGACATTGCAAAAGTATATCATTATTGGAATGGCCTATTTGTTTGCAAGTGACTAATGCCAGTGATGATGATTATGATTATAAATAATAGTCTATTTAAAAAATTACAAACATAAGAAATGTTTATGGACACCATATTGAATTACACAAATAATAAAAATGGCTGCTTTTGAATATCAAACTGAACTAATGTTCATATAAAAAACAACAAAATAAATTATAACTTTGCATCAGATTTCAGATATCAATATGAAAAAAATATAGCACTACTATGAATTCTTTTATAATATATACTGACTGCATCAACATATTATCAAATACATCATGCATATATATAGTTAATGTTTTTTTATTCTGAAAATGTATAAAAAGACAAAACAAATTCTTCCTAATTTAATAATGACTTGCTCCGAATGAATTCATTTCACTACAATAATTATAATAGATTAATTATTATATTTCATTCCAATATCAGCCTTTCAAGCTAATTGAGCACGTGCCTTTTGAGAGTGTTAAATAAATGAATACTCTTCTCTTCAATCCAAGATATAGTATTTATGCAGGAATAAAAAGAATCCCAAGAATCCCTCTTATTCCTACGACTCAAATTCTTTTATATGAGCAAATCTGAAGAACTGTTGAAGAGAGTGTGAGTAGATAGATACTCACTTTAAATTACTATTTACGATGTTTTTTGACTGAATGACGTCGGTGTAATTACTTAGAATTTACTAAACGTCATTCTTACTGAAACTTAATTATAAGTAAATAAGCAAATATTTTATCTAGCATGCTCAATTAGCTTGAAAGGCTGATATTGGAATGAAATATAATTGCAAGCATGGCGCTAGATAAAATATTTGCTTATTTACTCATAATTAAGTTTCAGTAAGAATGACATTTAGTAAATTCTAAGTAATTACACCGACGTCATTCAGTCAAAAAACATCGTAAATAGTAATTTAAAGTGAGTATCTACTCACACTCTCTTCAACAGTTCTTCAGATTTGCTCATATAAAAGAATTTGAGTCATAGGAATAAGAGGGATTCTTGGGATTCTTTTTATTCCTGCATAAATACTATATCTTGGATTGAAGAGGAGAGTATTCATTTATTTAACACTCTCAAAAGGCGTGTGCTCAATTAGCTTGAAAGGCTGATATTGGAATGAAATATAATTGCAAGCACGGCGCTAGATAAAATATTTGCTTAGTAATTATTATACTAAAATTATTGTTTATTAAAATTTTCATTTTGTTTGTATTTGTAATTTGATTGCAAAACATTTTCATGTCTGCAAAGTGAAATAGTTTTTTCTTTTTGCAACTTAGTCACGATTGAGTGCACTTTCAGTGAGGTCCACTGATGAGAGCTATGATACTGATGGACTTCACGGAAAATGCATTCAGCCATTTCTAAGTTGCAAAAACAAACAAAAAAAAAAAATTTCTTGGTGCAGATGTTAAATTGCAATCAAATTATATAAGTATTTATAAATAAAAATATCAATTAATTGAAGATTAAATTAAAAATAAATAAATAGAATGTTTCGTGATTTGTACTAAAATATTTTTGAAAAAAATATTTTACGGTCAAAAATATTTTAATGGTAATTATAATAAAAAATACATATGACTCAAAACAGCATGTGGGTTTGTTTATAATTAGTATAAAAACAAAACAAACTAACTGGCAGTTGAGATACAGTGTAGTAATAAACTTAAAAATTTACTTATTATATTAAAGTATATTCAATATTGCATTTCAAAATACTTTTTAATAATGATTGACATCAATTCTATCAGTAAAGAAAATGAAAATATCAAAGATCAAAATTATTAATCATAGTAGAATAATTTAAATTACTTAGATTATATTCTTAAATATTAAAAAACACCAAATATAACTTAATACCTGCAAATTATCTCTCTCTATAAAATCCATGTGAATGTTTGTCCACAAGGCTGTCATATGTTTCCTGTGAATATTTGTCTGCAAGGATGTCATATGTCAAATTATGATGAAGTCACTATTAATAGTTGTCCGTAACACTGTCAAATTCACATATCAAACATAACAGGTATAATTAATAATTTTAATTTATAGGCTTAATTTGATTACAACCATTTTATTAAAAACAAATAATTTTGCAAAGCAAAAAAAAAAAATTGTTAAAGCAACTGATTAAAAAAAGACTATTAGAAAAAAATAATTCCACTATTAATAAACCAGAATACAAAAAAGACAGCCTTTCAGGATATATTTATCACATTTGGATTTATAAATTATAAAAATCTTTTGTTTAATTCGCATTAAATCTTTAAAAAAAGCAACCAAGTAAAAAAAACCATGACCGTTATAGGCTGGGCACTTCTGGTTTATTATAATATTCATAAATTTTTATCTTATTATGAGGGATTTTCTTTAAGCGTAATTCTATATTTATAAAAAAATCCTTTTAAATTCAAGGCTTTGAAAAAAAATCATATTTTTTCAATTGAGCACTTATTCTTTAAATAAAACAGGCAAAACCCTCCATACAGTAGTGCCACTCAGTGCAAGCCAGAGTAATCAATGGATACCAGAAAGCGTGAGCATAAAATCCCTATCTACTGCTTACTCATCCAATACCTCCAGACTAGTTTCTAGCTTGTGGCTTTTGTCAGTAATGAGCCTTGGATCTGAGAGCATTGCACTTAGATCTTAAGAGCCTGTTTTAATAACAGTTATGAGCAAGCATAAAAATGGTGATCATGAGATATTCTTTAAATAATAGTGATGATGATAATTATAATAATAATAATACAGGTTGATTGAAAGACAATTAAATACAAAGTGAAATAATAAATAGCACTATCTACAAGATTCTATGAGATATAAAAAAGTCTCTTAGAAACATTACAGATTTGGCAGGAGTTAAGGTTAAGTGAAAATCGTATTACAAGGGAATGTTTTTGTTAGCATTGAATATAAACAGATTAAAGTGAAACTCCAAGTAAGCTTGAAATAAAATTTGATGTTTTAGAGACTGCGTAAAATGCAGTTCATAAAGCAAGCAATAGCAAATTAGTAATTTTGATAAATTTGTTATTTGTATGCTATCATCAAGATTCTTAAATTGACTTTCAAACATATATGAACACACACAGTATATTACCTAACATTCTTACTGTTATTTTCAACAAAAAGAATTTATGATTTAAACAAACATTAAAAAAAAAAAAATCTGACATAGGAAACGAATTCACATCTGATTGCAATTTTTATTTTAAACCATTTTGTCTTACAAAAATATACTAAAAAATTCCTTTAATTTTAATACTCTTTACTGCATATTTTATTTCCTTGATGAGAGGAGGGGGTATATAAAAAGTTTATTTGTTATATTATTGTTTATTAAATAAAAAATAAAAGTTTCTGATTATTCAAATAAATGAAACCTGATGTTAAACGAATTAAAAATTATTAAAGAGTGATGTATGTATGCATAAAGAATGGGCAAATAGATGGAGGGGAGGGGGGAGGCGGAGATAGTTACGAGTCTAATAATGTGAATCGGAATTATCACCATAAAGTCAAAAGGAAATTTGCATTGTCTGTTTTTAAAATCAGATTATACAAGAAAAATAAAAGATCCAACAGGCTAAATGATGCAAGTAAGAATTAATAGACCTCAGCTGTATTAAAATGCAGCTGTTTGTAAAGGCAGAACTTGAGAATTTGTTAGTTTCACAGCGTGGCATTCACATTCGCCCACCATATATTTATCTAGTTTGTATTCTAGGTGGAAAAATTAAGTAAATTCAAACCAAACATCTTTTTACCATTCGAATAGGATCCTCCCTGACAAGTGTTTATATTAGGTTAAGAAATATTTTTTATATCTGCTGATACCTTAGTACCAGCTTCACACGTGTGCATGTATACACTCGAGACACATCTGTGAATGCAGAAAAAAAGAACACGTGACCTGCAATTAACGACCTAAAATTGGAATAAAAATGCAGATGCTACTTTATAAGATTATTTTTTCTTTGCAATAACTCTACTATAAATTCATATTTCAAATAATAATGACAAGTTTATATTTGTTTAAAAAGAACGATAATTATATACAATAATAAATCTTTATTTTAAGTTGAAATGTAATGTCAAGTCATGAAATGACTTTTATATTCACTAATCTTTTTTCCCTTATTTTAGTGTAGTAATTTAAAGAAATAGAATAATTGCTTATGAATATAGTAGCGCCCTCGCTAAATCTAATAGCCATTGTTACCAAATCAATCAGGATTGTGTAGTGTGTTACGTGTGTGCGAAGATATAACTTTTTTTTTTTTATATTCGTAATAAATAACGTTTTAATGAGCGCTATTACATTTATACTACACATGTGAGTCAGAAAGGCAGAGGAAAAAGTTACATCGAAGTGGAAAAGAACGTTTTAGTTGTTAAAATATCTCCTCGTTGTCCTTTAAGACTTCTCTTAATGTGAATATATGGTTAATTTTACTTAGTACAAGTGTATGTATTTTTTTCTATACATACTATTTTAATTGTTATTGTGCATCATAGGAAATAAAATGCCAATACCACTTTAATAATCGGGCTAATGGTCATTTTATTTTCGTAATAAAGTGAAATGGAAAAAAAGATAAATGAGTTTAATGATGAAATGATTTTAGGCTTTATTATTTGTGATGGAGTGAAACTTTGCGAAGAAAGTATTTATCTGAATGTCTAGAAACCTTTCTTGATAAACTTGACAGTTGAAGTTTCCTGAAGATAATTTCCATGAAGATAACTTGGTAGAGACATAAGTGAGTTAATAATTATAAAAAAAAAATTATGGATTGCTTTTATTAGAGATAAAATTTCAAAATTCTTATAATAATTATGAAGTTATCAACACATGCCAAAGCAGATATAATTCTGTTTGATAGTAGAAAGTTAACTTCAGAGAATAATTTCTGGATTTCTCTTAATATTGAATTGATCCAGATTGCAAGTAAAGATGATAAAAAATATGAATCTTGTGCAAGTCTTTTAGAGACTTAGAATATTGGAGAGTCTATTAAATTTGTTGTTGATTTAGATTGCTTCTTTTTATAATTAATTAGTGTTTACACTACACTACGTTTACCATATAGAAGTTTGATGATTAGGACGCAAGTATATGGAGATTTACTCTGTCAAATGCAGCTTGTAAATCTCGGATAATTTTTTTTTACATGTCAAATCTGGCATGTTGCATATATTGGACCTGGGAAAGTGGAATAAACTGACAAAAATTTGTTGATGAATCATTTGAAGGATTATTTTGTGTATAAATTCATATGAATATTTTGTATTGATATAGGCTGAAGTTCAGAGGTATGGGAGCTGGTTATCGTTACATTTCTTTATTACAAAATGATCTGTTATTTATTTTTAGCTTATTGAGATATTGTGTTGTTATCTATCTTCATCAATTAAGGCAATATTATATAATGGAATTTTTAAACTAGATAGCAATGGTACTAGAATACATTAAAGTGGTGTCTAAGTTTTCGCTATTGATTTGAGCACTACATTTTAAAGGTAAATATAGAACGATCAAAGGTTGATGATTAACCAACCAATTGCCCAATAAATTCCAAGAATAGTTAAATGGTTGAATGGATTTATTTCTAATTAAGGACATAATTGCAAAATCAACTTGAATTTCATTTAATATGTTTGATTATCACTGATTATGAAATAAATTCTTTGATGTCTTTTATTAGATATCATTCATTATTGCCTTATATATTTTGTCTGAAGATTTAATTATATTCATTAGTCACTGAATGTGGATACTTCTTGTTTAGTATTAAATAACTGAACATATTGTTTATTTAACAAGGAAATAATGGGTTTGTTTTTACCACTAACTGTGAGATCATTAATTAATGTAATATCTCTTTCATCATTTCTTTAACACAAATATGTGAAAATAGTTTACACCACCAAACATCACATGATATTGGATGAATAGATAGGGATTTTATGTACAAACCTTGCATCCATTGATTACTATGGCTTGCACTAGGTGGTACTACTGTATGAAGAGTTTGTGAGAATAGTTTTAAGAACATGTTGTATGTCATCTAATTTACTGTGTGTAGCATGAAAAACTATGTTATGAGAAAATATTATTGCTAAATCCACAACCAGAAAATTCTAAATATATCATCTATGAATAATTATATATCTGTAGAAAATTTTATTTGCTTCATAGAAAAACAGAAAATTGCATTTGCTAACTCAATTTGAATATGTTAATATAGTCTGAAAAAAGGACTGAATGGAATGGTGTTTTAAATGAGTGGTCTTCAACCTTTTTATACCTGCGAACCGGCAACAATAAGGATAAGGTTTTGCAGACCAGCAGAAGTCTATAGATAAATTTTCTTAAAGATGTAAACTGCTTAGCCTTAAATGAGCCTAATTGTTATAACTGATCAAAACAACATGAACTTATTTATATATATGGAGTTTGTATAATAAAAAACTTTTTTTTTTTAATTTTGAATTTTTCTAGAAAAGTAATAAAAAAATTAATTCTACCCCCTAAACATCTGTGATAACTAGAAAAACAAATTAATTTATGTATGATAGATTAGATTTTGTTTTCATTCTGTTTTTTTTTTAATTGGGTAAAAATGAAATGAAAAAAAAATTGTTTATATTAATTAAAAGTTTAAACTCGTATTATTTTGTTATTACAAACTTTCCTACCAGTTTACCATGGACCGGTAAAAAACTTCTGCGGCCTGGCACCGGTCACCGGTCCTTGGACCAAGGGTTGAAGATCACTGTTTTAAATGATAACCAGATTAGAGAAGAGAATAAAATATGATTTATTAGTGATGTTGAGAAACTATTAGCAAATGAGTATACATTTATGGGAAATACTTGTGAAATCAATTTTAAATTCTCTCGCATAGAACATTAGAACATTCAGAATTTTTTTTAAAAAATACTATTGAAATCACTCATTATTAAATAAAGTCAGTGGTTTCCATAGTATTAAAGATGTTTAATTTGAACCATAACATTCTTGAAAATGGCCGATGAGTGCATAATTACTATTTATAACTTAAGATAGAAAATTGTCTAAGAATTAAAAAATCTCTTTGGAGATAAATAAAGTTCAATAATTGGGTAAGAAATTACATATAAATTTATTAAAATTTGTGAAAAAAATTGATGGGATGATGGTTAAATGGTAAATGTATTTCTACTAATTGGATAAACACTTAGAATATTTGGGTTAGTGGAATTATGTCATTTTTTCTTAGACAGACTGAAAATAGAACATGAGTCTCTTTGAATAGAAATTTATTATATTTTCTGCCAGTTATTGAATCCTTCAATATTAATGGCTATAGTTTTTATTAAAACACTATCCATTTATATTTGCTATATGCTATCAAACCTTTTTGATATATTCTTCTATGAGTCAATATCTAAGATATTTATTTATCAATCTAATACATTTAAAAGTAATATTTGATTATATATATATATATTATGAAGTATATTTTCAGGAGTATCCATGTTTAATAGAATAAAATAAATGTATTACCAATGTTTCAATAACACATCTTGTATTGGATAACAAAGATATATAGTAACAATTGTTATCCAATGAGCTTGCCAATCGCTCTTAACAAGTTTTTCAGAATATCCTCAACCCCAGACTGATTTCTGGCTTCCTCAATAAGGTGCTGGTATTTTTTTGCAATTGTAACAGTTATATGGGTATAGTATATAGAATTGTTTCATGTAATTGTTATATCATGTGATCGTTGAATAGTCTGGTTTACAATTAGCAGTAGTTTTTATATTTATTTGTGTAAGAAACTTTTCCAAATAGTTGGTAATTTTATTGTTTCATCACATTTATTAATGCAGTTTTTGGTTTTAAAAATGTCTATAGCTTCTCTAAATACTCTTTGACTGTGGTTATTGCATATGGATATGATTTTGATATTTGGGAAATCTATGTGATAGCCACTATCTAAAACACGGAAAGAAAATGCTGAAGATATTGAGATTTTTTTTATTGCATTAATGTGTTCACCTATTCTAGCATTTATATGTCTATTGTTTCTTCCTGTGTATGTAGTTGGGCACATGGGATCTTTAGATTTGATTAGAATATTATTAATCTTTTGCTCAGTAGAGAATGTTATTTTTATGTCGTAGCATTTTAGTACCTTTCCAATTTTATATCTATTATTAATAATTTAAAATTAACATCTAACAATATTCTTGTAAGCTTTAATGTTGTTTCTTTATTTTCAAAAATACCAGTTAATGAAGCATTGGATATAGTTTTTAAACATTGCAATTTGCAAAATCATATTATAACATTAGCCAAACATTGTCTTAATAATACTTATTTTACTTATAATAATCAATTTTTTTAAGAAAGGCTTTAACCTTTATCATATGCACTTTGAATATTTATAATAATTACCCTTTCTTATTGCATTGCCAAATGTATACCATATAATACTAAATCATATGACACTTTAGTACTGTTACACAATGCTTCATTTACCACCCTCTTTTACAATTTATAGTTTCAATTGCTCCAGCAGTAGTTCTGAAGAAGATTGCTGAGGCAATCGAAACTATAAATTGTAAAAGAGGGTGGTAAATAAAGCATTGTGTAACAGTAGTAAAGTGCATGGGTGATTTAGTATAATATTTATAATAGTCAAATGATATCTTTTTTTGACTATAGGGGGATCTCTCAGACATCAACATAAGAGTGACTTTATAAAGATAAAACATCTGTCTTACCTTTAACCTAAATTCCCACTTATATAGACCAATCTAAAGCATTTTGATTTGGGAGTGTGAAGCTGTTAGTCTTTTCATTTTTTAAGTCCATTATTTTCTTTACAAATTAATCTTCATGAAATCTTGCGATTTACGAAGAGTTAATATTACAATCTTTATACTGGGAATATATTGAAACAGTCATATCTATCGGTCAGTCTAATTCACCTACTAAATTCTATAGTAGTATATTTATTTCATATCTGACTCAACTCAAATTGTATATATTCCTTTTATTAAAACTTTGAACTTGTGCTTTTAATATTGCTGAGTATATGTGTCTATAATCACCTCATTCATTATAATATGCAGACACAAGCAAGGGCAGCATATACACACATATCACCCTTATAACAAAATTATAAATTTAGATTTCATAAAATTATTTATTTAAGAATTTATATTTAAATATTCATTTAAAATAATTTTCGAGTTCTGTTGTTTTGTTTAAAATTACACAGGCTGTAAGTTGTTTACAAGTTTTAACATTTCATTTAAAAATAATTTTTTAGCTGAAAATTGACCTAATTTAAATTATAGGTGAAAACAAATTTGAAAACCTAATCAGGCATGTTATTCACTATGGGTTGACTTGGAAGCATGGGTAAGAGAGTTGAGGTATGATCAGATATAGGCTAGTACTATCCCAACTTAGTCAGCTTTGGTTCTCTGACTCGGACTCTCGATCTGTTGAGCAAATGTACAAACCTGACCGTTACAATATAAAATAATATAAAATTTATTAAGTGCATAGGAATTATGTAAATACTTTTAGAGAAATGCTTTAACCTTGATCATATGTACCTTAAACATTTATAATAGTCAAATGATATCTTTTTTGACTATAGAAGGACATCTCAAACCTCAACATAAGATAGCAACTTTATAAAAATAATGTGCAAATGGTAAAGATTAAAGCCTTTCTCCAAAAGAATTTACATATTTCATATGTTCTTAATAAATAATTACAACTTTACATTAGTTTATATATTTCCAGTATTAAGATCATAATATTAACTTGTTGTAAATCGCAAAATTTCATGAAAGTGAATTTGTAAAGGAAATAGTGGACTTACACTCAACCCAGGATAGCGACTTTATAAAGAGAAGAATGACCACCTTATCTTTAACTTAAATTCTCACTTATATAGGCCAATCTGAAGCATCTTGATTTGGGAGTGTGAAGCTATTAAGGCTTGGGAGTTTTCTCTATAGTTAAAAAACATTGTTTGACTATTATAAACATTCAAGGTGCATATGATAAAGGTTAAAGTCTCTCTCTAAAAGTATTTACATACTTTCTATGCACTTAATAAATAATCACAATAATCAATTCTACAAACAATTAATTGGAACACCAATGAGATCTCCCATCTCCAATGCTTTTTGCAAATTTATTCATGGAAGAATTTGAAATACAAGCTTTAAACTCAGCATTATACAAACCATTTATCTGCCTCAGATATATTGATGACACATTTATTATTTGGACACATGAAGAAAAAAACCCAAATCACTTCTTTACTCATATTAACAAACTATATCTACAGTTAAATTCATTATGGAAATAGAAACGATCGAAAAACTTCCTTTTCTTGATATTCTTGTTTCTAAAACAAACAATAATACCTTATCATCCTATATATATATATATATATATAGGAAATTTACACATACTGATAGATATCTAAAGGCATTATCACATTACCATCCAACCCAAATCTTCTCTGCAGCTAAATCACTTTTTATAAGAGGATTTTTACTTCCAAATACACCTGAATTAAGAAAAGAAATCAAACATAGATGTGAAATCTTACTAACAAATGGTTACAATACCACCACTATAAACAAAGCAATACCCAAAGCAAAGTCACCACAAAACGAAATGTAATTGTAATCATATTTTAGTTCTTTGCATTAATGAAAAAACATTTTTTTCTTTAAATTTGATTTTTTTAAAAAAATAAATGATAATAGCTTTTACCTGTCTAAATAATAGCATTTTCAATCGATGTTTTTATTGATTTTCTTCCATTTGTATATCATTAATTGTTTGTATGCGGAATAAAAATGGTTACTGAAATTAAATAAAACTTTCAAATAAAATTATGCTTTTTTAAGTTATTAAAATTGAAACAATATCACTCTATTTTTTTTTCCAATTTATTGAGATTAGATCAGACTTTGCTTTTTTTTTTTCGTTTTTTTTTTTTTAATGCTTTCTTTTTTTTATTTTATTTATCTCCTATTTAAAGTAGTAGTCTTTTTCTGGCAATATCCAAAATGGCTAAAAATTCTTTTAAACTGAATGCAATTTTTCCCCTCTCAATCTAAATCCAGTAATCATAATTACTGAGACAAAACTTAGGAATCATTTTATTTTAATTTTTTTTATTATCACAAATTTTCTTCAATAGGCTATATCTTGGAAAAAAATTAAGTTATTTAGAAACTAACATTTTGTTTATATCTTTTGCAGTTAAAATTTCCAGAAATTAATCTCTTGGATTATTAATAACTTCTAATATGTTCTTCAAGTTTTATTAAATTCGTGAGTGTGAAACAATTGCTTTCACACAGGACTTCATAGTTAAGGAGAACTGAATTTTGTTGTTTTTATTGTAAATTTCATCATTTAAATTTTTTTTTCCATATGTCATAGCATTGGCCGGGAGGCGAACCCGCAACAACCGCCTGCAAACAACTGCTTGCTTGCAAGGCGGCTGCGCTGGGCTAACAACGCTTGACAAAATTTTTGGTAACCTATTTTAGCAGTGACTACAAAAGTTGTTTCTTGTACCTCAATTGGACAGAAAAATACTTTACATATTAAGCGTTGGTGGTCGAGTGATCAGCACAGCCGCCTTACAAGCAGTTGTTCCGGGTTAGCGGGTTCGCTTCCCGGCCGATGCTATGACACATGAAAAAAAAACAACAACTCTACATTTAAGATTTTAATTCTTTTGTTTAGTCATATAATTTGTTGACTGCAATATTTTTTTACTGTCTCTTATTGGTAATTGATCCAAATTTTCTCTTTTTCTACATAATATCAAAATAGCTTGTATAAAATAGCGCTAAAACTATTCCTACATAATAACCTAGAATTTAAAATTTATATTTAATTAAAATATTTATAGAATAGGAAACAAACAAAAAAAGAAAAACAATAAATTTGTTTTTTTAAATAAAAATGTTATTTACAATAGATGATTTTTTTTAAAAAAATATTTATTGTATACAAAATAGTAAATTAACACATAGTCGTAATTTTTATTTTAAGCTGTTAAAATTTATTAATTTAGAATATGGTTATGGCCGCCAACAAAATACAGCTGATATAGTTTAATATATATATGTAATGGCAAATGATTACTGTGATGAATATACCACCATCATTTTCAACCATTACCAATCCACTGCAGAATGAAGGTCTCTCCAAGTTCAATCCATCTTTTCCAATCTCTAGCGATCCTTACACACTCCATCCATCCATTTCACATGTGGTTTTTTTCTAGGTCTTTTACAATCTCTTGGAATGCAGTTTAAGATTGCAACTGTCCACCTATCATCATCTCTTCTAGAAATATGTCCAGCCTAACTCCACTTCAGTCTCTTAATTAACTCTTTCAATGATGTCAGTAACACTTATTTGTTCTCTTACCCATGTATTTCGTTTTTGGTGTAATGATAATGAATACTCTCTTAAAAGCGATTGTTGTTATCACTAATTGATTTTCCAAATAACCAAAGCATTTTAAATTAATTTAAGCTTTTAATAATTTATGCAACAATAATACAGGTACTCTTATTTCATAAATTATCAAATGCTGTTGCAAAGAACAGATCAATTATTAATAGTAACCATCATTTTTAAGAGATCATTCTCTATTGTTTTATATAAATATACTGTATATATAATTTTTTGATTGATAGTTATTACTATTACATTATTTTTAAATAATTTATGGGAACTTCACAGTGTGAGATCTTATTTAATTGAATGTTAACAAATTTTAATATTATATTATTGATGTCCAAGTATTGAACAGAAGAAATGTAATTTTAAACTGTTTGAGTAATGATAATAATATTTTATTTGATAATTAATCATTTATAAAATTAAAATGAAGCTTGCATTACATTATCATATAAGATGGATGAAAGATTATCGATAGAAGTATTAAGAATACTATTTAAATTTCAGGTCAAGATTATCTTTGGAATATCTACCTGTTGTATTAAAGTTTATCTTGATACATGATAGCAGCATCCCGATTCTCATCACTCTACTTGAATAAATCCTTCCACAAATAGTCAAAAAGTAGTAGGAAAATCTATTTGGTATCCATGAATACTTATGATTATGAAATTATTTATGGATTTCTGCTGTCAAGTGCAAATTAACTTTTAATTAAGATATCACATATTACTTTGTTATATGACTTGAGTTTAACTTAAAGAGTAATTTCTCTCACATTACAATCATTTATGTTATTACCATATTTATTTAACTAATCTTTCTTATTGCATTGCCAAATGTATATCATATAATGCTAAATCATCCATGCACTTTACTACTGTTACACAATGCTTTATTTACCACTGTCTTTTACAGTTTACAGTTTTGACTGTCCTAGCAATCTTCTTCAAAACTTTTATATCTCCTACGACTGTTGCACAATGCTTTATTTACCACTCTCTTTTACAGTTTTGTCAAAACTGTAAACAACGAAACTATAAACTGTAAAAGAGAATGGTATAGAAAATAAAAAAGTTCTGAAGAAGATTTCTGGGACAGTCAAAACTGTAAACTGTGAAAGAGAGTGGTAAGTAAAGCATTGTGTAACAGTAGTAAAGTGCATGGACGATTTAGTATTATATGATATACATATTTATTTATATAGTTAAATAATCAAATAGTTTATTATTTCAGAAATTAATTGACGATCAAGCACCAAAAGGGAAAGAGTTAGATCTTTGATCTTGAAACTTTAGCTTTTTAGTTAATCACATTAAATTTATGTGTTTAATAGATATAAGCTGTGTGCATAATAATATTTAGAATGAAATAATTATAAGTTTTTTATTCAACACCCATATGCCTAGATGAGCTCGTTAGTTTCATTCAATTTATTGAATTGAATTTGTTTTTTACTTTACTCAGCTAGAACTTGTAGCTCTTCCATGTTTTAAATGCATAGGGTTCTGTAAATAAATATTAAATTTTATTTAACCAAGAAATTGGTAGAAAAAAGTCTTAGCTTTTAAAGAAAAATTTAAATTTTTTAAAAATAAATGTACTATTTTATAGTAAATTATAAATATATTGATAAAAATAAAGGCATTTTATTTATTTTTATTCAAAACAAAAAGTGCGGCTTTAGATATACTTTTTTATACATCGTAAGCAAAGATGAATTACCATCAGGGATAATCAAGCATTATTTTCTGGTTATAGTTGTATTCTTTGTTATCTCATACTGCTGATAAACTTGATTACACACATGTCGAAAAGATAAATAATCACCAATATCTGTATTTTGTGCTAAACCAGCACTCGTTAGTTGGTCCAGATTATCATCTCCACACATATATACAATCAAAGCTCAGCTTATATTAAAATAAAGTGATTTAAGTCTGTCCGTCTTTTGTATATGTATGTAAATGGATTATGTCCTTGACTTGTGGTCAACATGAGTAGGATGAGAAGGTTGGCACTAAGATGGGCTTTGAGCATTCCAACCCGATTTTCAATGAAATGGACAGCTGAAGAGTTGTGGGATGAAGTGGTTTGATGCCTGTCCATTAAAGTATGAAGATTGGCTTAATATAAGCTGAGCTTTGATTGTATATGTGTGTGATGATGATCTGGATCAACTGATGAGTGCTGGTTTAGCATGAAATACGCATATTGGTGATTATTTACCTTTTTGACATGTATGATCAAATGTATCAGCAGTATGAGATAGCATGGATGGTTGAGGGTTGTGTGAAAGTCTGAGTTCAAACCCCCTATATATTACATATGTAAATGCAGGTATGAAAAGCCTGTACTGTAGAAAAAAAAATTCTTTGTTAGTAACTTCAGTATGTCTTCAAGTCAAGAACTTAATATGCATATATTTTAAGTAAGATTCACAATATAATTTTTTATATTAATTCTATAACTGTCAAAAATTTCTTTTATAGATAAAAGCAATCATTAGTCTTATTGGGCAACATTAAAGGGCAGTTGTTATGGGTATTTCTAATTAAAATCTTGCAACTATTCAATGACATTCTGAAAGATATGGTGTAAGTAATCCAATCAATGTAGAATTGTACTAAATGCTATTGTAGCTGGAACAAAAAAGAAACAGAAATGGCATATGAGCTGATGAGGCAACACAAATACTAGATGTTCATTTTGTTCAAAAAAATTATATCCTTGAACAAAAATGATATTCAAACTATTGTTCAAAGCAGCTACAATAATATTAAACGTAAGTCTAATATTATCTCAAAATATTCCTCTCACATATAAAATACATACATTCAATATTAATATACAAGCATATGTTGTGTAAAAATATTAACTACTGACTTCTTAGGATATAAATTCATTACACGAAACAAAATTTACACACTTCAAACACTTAAATCACCATTAAACTCATCAACTTTGATATTAGACTGAAAT
The DNA here is from genome assembly GCA_028023455.1 of Epiperipatus broadwayi. NCBI lineage: Eukaryota > Metazoa > Onychophora > Udeonychophora > Euonychophora > Peripatidae > Epiperipatus > Epiperipatus broadwayi. Next base: position 480,688 of record JAQFVV010012596.1, read on the forward strand.
CAGTAATTGCCAAATAAAGTTTCAACAATTTAGCCTCATATATATAATATAAGTAATAATTAGGATAGTTCTTCATACGGGTATTAAACTGAAAATTATTAAGCTATAATAATCCATTCAAATTTGACTTCATTGCAATGGTAAAGATATATTTAAAAAATTTTGTCTAAAAAAGTTGGATGCCAAATGTAATGATAATTAAATAAGTGAAATATGTAGAATATTTATCTAAGGTTCGACTAGTTAAAAATCAAGGAGGCGTATTTTATTATCAGTGGTAACAATACCATCAATAGACGCGACACGTGTTTTGCTATTTCAAGAAAATGGACAAATTAATTTGCATACGCATTTGCATACATTATTATTTAGTAACATTACAGCAATGATTCATAACCTATTTTGGCCATGAATATGAGGGAAAACCTCGAAAGTACTAGGCCTAAATTAATTTGATTTAAATTGTTTTTGGTTGCTACTGACAGCTTCTTCTTCAGCGGGTTAAATCGCTTATATATGCTACTAGTTAATTTAATAATACATGAATATATATATAATAGAGACTCCTAAGTTTAAATTAATGTGGGTGAAAAATAAGCAAATAAATCCTTTAAATTAGTAATATGTAGTTTTAAATTACAAAGGGATTTTATTAGAATTCAAATATGTTTTTAAATAGGTAAAAAATATTTAAATTTTATACAATATTAAAATTATTTACCTCATAAATATTTTATTAATTTATAATATTATTTAACTTTTAGGAACTTCTTACAGAATTTGTTACCAGTTATAATATATTTAAAGATATGAATAAACAATAAATAAATGTAATAATTTAATTACCAAAAATCAGTTTAATTAACAAAAAAGAAAATTTATTAATGTAAACCAATCTCTATGGGGCCTCTTGGTATTAAAATCCTGGAAAACGTTCTAAAAGATAAAATAGAATCCTATCTCCTCCCTTTCTTATCACCAATGCAACATGCAAAAAAAGGCTCCTCAACAGGCCAAGCTGCCCTCATTTTCAAAACCATTGTAAATTCAGTTTGAGAGCAAAAAAATGCTCCAATGGCCGTTCAAATTGATATTGCAGCTACTTTTGACTTGGTTCCTATTGAAATTTTAATTCAGACACTTGCAGACACAAAAATACCTTATTCCCTCTTATACTTACTAAACCAACCTACTCCTTAGTTGAGAAATCCATATTTACAATTAATGGTAGATCATCACTTTCATTGACCCCTAACCAATCCATACCTCAAGGATTTTCACTCAGTTCTTTATTATTCATGTTCTACATTAACCCTCTCATAAAGAAGATACAACAAAAATTACAAGGAATTCAAAATTCTACACACCAAACTGTATATATCATGTATTGCATACATGAATGACCTTACTGTTTTTCTTGCCTCCAAAAAGCAACTATCTATTCTGAAAAAAATACTTAATGAATACACCTTCAAATATAAACTCAAGTTCAACATTAATAAAATATCAGTTTGGTTTCTTTACGCTGGCAAGGTACATTCACAAATTTATCATGGTAAACCAACTAATTTCCTTGAATTTCCTTTCCATCTAGGACCCTCTGGAATAAGGCAAAAGATTCAGAAAAAACTGAAAGATGATGCTGAATCCATAACTAATTCTCTCTTCAAAACCTACCTTTTGTTATATAAAAGTATGCCTTTTCAATCAGCTTGTAACTACAAAAATAACCTATTACCAATTATAAAATTCACTAAATCTTTCACTTCATCCATTTATTCACACTGTAGCAAGCTATTGTGATGTAGAAAAGTAGTCTCCAGCTCTGTAAAATGACTTAGTCTTTCACCAACCAGAAGTGGATTAGGCCTTCCATTCATTCAAATTTTTCATAGACAAAAAGTATTAATCTCCTGGCTGCACTGATAAGAATTTTTCCAGCTCTTGAATGTATCCTTCAAATAACACCCACAGACTGACCACTACCTTCACATAGATATTTGTCTTTTCTCATAAACCAACTCCAAAGCATTTATGATCAGGTGTCTTTTTGGGTGTTGGTAGATACACCTATTGGAGCAGTTATAATATGCTGTACCTAGACCTAAGTACTGAACCTCAGTCACCAATGTTAAATATGAACAATAATCAGTTGATGCAATGATTCAAAAAAATGGTCATTGGAATTCAAATTTTTTATTTTCTCTTAATGCTAAATCTTCATGCTCTACCTACCTCATATTTCCTTAAATACCACAGGTTTTACACCAAAATTGATGCTTTTTGTTCTTTGTGCCACAGCGAAGAAGAAACACAACAGCACCTATTCCACACCTATGCAGCTCAGACTAATACTTGAGTAATTATGATTAATACACATAGAGAAAATAACATCACACTTGATAACCTAATAGAAACACTCAGTAAGGGCTCAATACTAGCAGCTTGTGCAGCGACTTTTTGTTTATATACTTTGTGGTGCACCAGATGTACTATCTGTCTTGGAAACAACACCAGAAGGCACCCAGCCACCTTCTCTAATAAGCTTGAACAACTTCAGGTCAGAGATGGCAAAATTGCACACCTAGATATTTTTGCTGCAACATGGTCACTATTAAAAACCTGAGACAAACCATAATCTCAAACAACCAAATGACTTTGCTGTAACAAGAGCAATTTTTTTGTTACATATCTCATTTACAACAATTTTTAAACACCACATCTGTGTATTGAATAGTCCAAAGAATATATTTAATTCAATTAAAATATATTTTAAACTGATGAACTAAACCCTCAGACAATGAAATAGAAATAGAAAATACACAGTTTACAAGTTTACATTTATCAGACACCTGACTAACAATTTATTTGAACTGTATCAATAAAATCTATCTGTTTTTTCTAAAGCTATATAGTTTTCAACCAAGTATTTTAACAATATAACCCTATATGATTTGAAACAATAATAATAATAATAATTATAATGATAATAATAATAATAAGGCATAAGTATGCAAATATCATGTAACCTTTGTTGACAATAAAGTATATTATTGAGACAATAATAATAATAGTACTACTAGTAGTAGTGGTGGTGATATGGTAGTAAGGGTGGGGGTGATGGTTGATGGATGTGGTGAGGGAGGTGGTGAGGTAGTGGTGGTGCTGGTAGTAGTAGTGGTGGTGGTAGTAGTAGTAGTAGTAGTAATAACAACAACAATAAAAAATGAAAAAAAGAGGAAATAAAATATTCCTTGTTAAATTCTTTACACTTGGATTGATTACTATTTAATTACTATGTGTTGTAAACAATACACCAAGAAAACAAAAAAAAATATAGGTTTTATATTAGCACAAATATTGCTAAATAAATACATAAAGGTATATTTTTCAAGACTTAATTAATATTTTTAATTTGTTTACTATTTTTATTATTAAAATAAACGTAAGTTTATTAATTTGCATTTCATAAAATATTATGTTAAAGTTGTTTATTAAATATATAAACTTTCATTAATATTTTCCATAAATATTTATACATGAGAACTTTTTTTAAAAATATAAATGAAGAAGCAAATAAACATACTTTTATGTAAACAAATTAAAAATATCATTAATAAACATATTGTTTTCATATTGTTTACTATTTAATTTAACCTCTTCTTTTTGATATTTTTCTTGTTTACTAAACAAATACATACATTTTCAAAACATAATGAGTTTCTAAAAAATAATTTACCTAGTAAACTCTTCTTTTTTTTTTTACTCACAGGAATGCCATAAAATTGTAACTCCATTGAAAAATATAATATCTATTATACAAGCAAATCACCCACCACATGTGATGTGATGTATTTTGGCTTCTCCTTAAATGAAGTCAAGAATATCTCAGAAATTATGCCTAGATAAACCTGTTAGCAACTTTATTTTCCATTCCCCACTCTAAGTCTTCCCATATTCTGCCCCATCCCATTTCCACAACATAATCTTTGTCAACTCTATGGCCTTTATATCTAAATTCCCCTTATCTTTTCGCAACCCCAGCATGAAAACCAATAACTCACTTTCTGTATAATCACTTTGTTCATATCTATTCTCCCATACATTCAATCAACAGATGCCTAATATTTTCTATACCTTCCTTACACAATTTGCACACTAAATCACCCATAGTTTTCCATTTACATGTATATTTCAGCAATGCCCTATATGAATAAATATAAAGACTGAACTTCAAACAGCTAAACTCAAAAGTATACCCTCTTGAGTCAATATGCATATTTCCTTGTATAAACAAAACACAAAAAAATATTTACAGTTCATAATCTATATATTCTGCTGAAAATCCCACGTTTTGTTTTGTACATTGCTGTTATTTGTAATTCATATTTATTCCAAGTTATTAGTGTTCCATTGACATTATTCATTTTGATGATCTGTTCTTATTTTTAATAAAGTATTCTGTAATTAACATTTTATAATGTTCAATACTATTTCATTTATATATTAGCAAGAACACTTGTTAATTTCTTCAAAATATTTTTTTGAAAAATATCACAGCACTTAACTCTGATATCAAAATGAGATGATTTTTATCCAATGTTATTATATTTAAATTCTCAAAAGACTTGAAGTCTTTGAAGTAGATGTTTTATGGATTTAACTCATAATATTCATTTTAAACTTTAAATAAAATTATTGATATATACATATATGCAGCTGATCTATTGAAACAAAAAATGAGAAGATCTAATCTAAGATCAGGGACTTAAATAATTTTCTTCTGATGATGTCGTATTTATGTCATTATCCTACATATTGTTTCTATGGCATTTCATGTTGTAAACTCTATTTTTATTTGTTTCCATGTTTTGTTTTTTTTTTGCTAATAAGAGTCAAATTTATCCATTTGTCCACTATAAAATCTCTTTCCTAACAAACCAGTATTTATGATGCTAAAATATATATTTTTAAAAACTTATAAAAATAAATATTACAAAAGCTTTAAAAATAAATAAAAAATTATAATTTTACAAATTAAATCATAAAATATATTTAAAAACCCATCAAGCAGACATTCCTCTAAATTTATTTTATATTCTACAATCAATATTTAAATACCTATTTTAAAATAATATATTGACTACATAAAATTTAATGCTTTTTGAATTATCCTAAAACATATAAAACACATATACATGCAAACCCTATTTTTAACAATAATTTAATATCCTATTTGTTCATGTTTAAAACCTTATTTTTGAAATGTATGCAGTAAATAAAATATCAACAAATAAATGTATATTATGTACTTTATTTTATTATTGCCTTCATATAAAACTATTTATATACTTCTATTAGTGTATTCTTAACATAATATATACATTATTACTTTTATTGTATTGTCCTAAGAATTGAAAACAAATATTAATCTTAAAATAACAAAGTTTGATAAATTACTTGTAAAAAAAATATGTATGACCATTTTACATTGTGATGTGTTAACAAAATTACCAGTTAATAACAAGGTAAACTCTTTTACTTATTTTTAAACCATCATCATTATTTCAAATCATTTTCGATCCACTGCAGGATGAAGGTCTCTCCAAGTTCAATCCATCTCCAATTTCTAGCCTTTCATCTCCACATCATACCAGCACACTTTGTAATTTCATCCATCCATCTCACATATGGTCTCTTTCTAATTCATTTAAAATCTCTTGGAATCCCATTTAAGATTTCAACTGCCCATATAATATCTCTTCTAGCAATATGTCCATTCCAACTCCCATTTCAGTCTCTTAATTCTTTCAATGGTGTCAGTAACACCTGCTTATTCTCTCTTTCTCTCTCTCTCTCTTTCTATATATATATATATTTAAATACGTGTACATTATCTATACTGAATTTAATGTAATTATAAGGAAATTGAACTCAGACTTTCAAGCTCCCTACAGCTATCCAATCCATCTTATACAAACGATACACATGACCACATATATGGAGATCGTTTATCTTTTTCACATGTATGTGGTCATGTGTATCAGCTGCATAAGATAAAATGGATAGCTGTAGGGAGCTTGAAGGTCTGAGTTCAAGTCCCTTATAATATATATTATAATTGGTAGTTTAATTGTTAAGCAATAGATACTATTAAATTAAGGGTTAATACAAAGGTGATCTTAGGAGCAGCAAGGACCTATGGAAACACTTTTATGAGATTTAACAGTTAAGATTTGTCCAATTTTAGATTTATAAAAGTCACTGTAGACTTTATTTTTCAAAACATGGAAAGCAATGAAAATGTGAGCATAAAAATGCACGAAATTAATATAATGAAACAATGGGTCAGAACACATTTTGATATAAAAATTCGTACACTAAACAATAAGGATGTATAGATTCTCTTAAAAATAAATGTCACAAAATCACTTGATTTATGATTGTAAAATGATTTTAAAAAATTATTTAATTTTTGTTTAGAAAAAAAGTAATAAATCAAAACCAAGTGTAAAAGCACTGTTGGAAATAAATCATTTTTGGGATTTCTGAAAATCATTTAACATTAGTACATTATAATTAGTCATATTATTACTGTCTTTTATTATAAAAAAGTTTTTTTTTTGCGTTTTTTGCCTCTGCAAAATCTTTTAAAATCAAAATGGTTTTATTGAGCAAGATCTAGATGCAGTGCTCTCAGATCGAAGGCTCCTCACTGATGAGTGCCACAAGCCAGAAACTAGTCTGGGGATATTGAATGAGTAGGCACTAGATGGGAATTTTATGCACAAGCCTTCTGGCATCCATTAATCACTCTGGTTTGCACTGAGTGGTAATACGTGTAGAGGGTTTTGCCTGTTTTAATAACAGTTATAAGCAAGCATAAGAAATGGTGATCATGTGATGGTTATTGGCTTAAAATCAATCCTGCCTAATAGGATAGTGGTGGCTATGGTTATTAAAGAACCAAAGTCACCAAAATATATAGGTACTGAACTGAATTCAGACCTATATGACTATATAAGCTAATGAGCTTGGATTGAAAATATTAGTGTTTTCAATTTAAGACTCGTAGTTTTGTAGTTAAGTAGAGATAAAGGTGGCTGCTGGAGGGTTGCATTAGATCTGAAGATTTAGGTGCAGTCCTCTCAGATCCAAGGTTCCTCATTGATGAAGGCCACAAGCCAGAAACTAGTCTGGGGATATTGGATGAGTAGGCACTAGATGGGGATTTTAGGCACAAGCCTTCTGGCATCCATTGATTACTTTGGCTTGTACTGACTGGCAATACGTATAGAGAGTTTTGCCTGTTTTAAAATATAATACTACGGAATATATTTCTTGTTTTAATATTGTGGCTAAAATTATTGGTATATTAAGACTTTTTATTGATTTTAATTGTTTTGAATCAAAACAAAATATTTGAATGCAAAATCTAATTTAATCTGTCCCAAATCTAAATCATGAATTTGAAAAAAAAAATTCTTTTACGGGGAAATGACAAATACTGGTAGTAAAAAAAGGAAGTGTGAAATAAGAAATGGTAAGAATAACTAAGAACATATGAAAGTGGCTAAAATTTGTTCACAGGAGTTGGATTATATACTTGAATATAATAATTATTTACTTTTACCTAATGATGGTAATGTATGTCAAAAAATAAACTGTAAAACAGTAAAGACAATAAGAAATAATTAAAAAAAAGTAGTATAGTAATAATAAAGTTTTATTTTTTATGTGAACCTCTATTAAAGAAAATATAATTACTTTTAAAAATGATAAAATATTAGATAATAATAAGTTATTGTTGAATAATAATAAGGTAATCTTTAATTATAAAATATTACCATAAATTATAAAAAAATAGTGATTTTCATATTTAAAAATATAATAAAAAATTTATATTAATAATAATAAGAAAGAGAAAGGCTTTCATCTTTTTCACATGTTTAAATATTAGTTTAATAACCAAATGATGTAGTTTTTGACTATAGAGGGACCTCTCAAATTTCAACACAGGATAGGAACTTTATAAAGACAAAAGCAGCGGCCTTAGTCAAAAACTATATCATTTGGCTATTATACAAGCATTTAAGGCACATGTGAAAAAGGTTAAAGCCTTTTTCTTCCTAATTACAGACTTCATGCATGCTTGATAAATAATCAGCATGTTAATAGTAATAGAAAAAAGCATAATATAAAAAGTTAATATGAGACTAATTGAATATCTATCATAAAAATTAAACATCAGATTCTTTAAATAATAAATAAAACAAAAATAATGTCGGAAAACTGCATGAATTATGATAAATGATATTAATCTACAAAGTGCATGCAATATGCATATTGCAGAAGCTATAAAAAATATTAATAACTTAGTTAAGGCTGAGCGCTTTCGAGGATCTATGCCTCATAATCATAGCCATTTTGAAAATTGCAGTATTGTTTACATTAGACTTAAGATATGCAAATTAAATGCAAATGAGTTAGGTATTCCATTTTTTATATATATCAAAGCAGGTGTCACATCTGTTTATTGCATTATTATTGCCGTTGATAAAATATGCCTCTTTTATTTTCCTTTTGCAGTCATTTGTTTCTATACATACAATTTTGGGGTTGGAGGGAATGATGGCAAGTCTTTCATCATTGCAATATGGTAAATTCTGATCATACCAACTTATGATTTTAACAAAACTGGATTCTTCAATAAAAGTAATGACCTTACATATCATTTTTGGTGAGGAAATGAATAAATGTTATTTCAGAGATTCTTGAATTGTGACATGTACACTTTGATGTAGCTATAGAGGTTTTAAACATTTCAACATAGCATGTAGTGTTGAACCATTAAACATCACACGATCACCATTCTTTATGCTTACACAAGGTGTTTATAAAAAGGCAAAATTCCATATAGTAGCACCACTCAGTGCAAGCCAGAGTAATTAATGGATGAAGAAAGATTTGTGCATAAAATCCTTATCTAGTGCCTACTCATCCAATATTCCCAGATAGTTTCTAGTTTAATAGCTTTCATCTGGGCAGAGCTTTAAATATGACAGCAGTGCACCTAGATCTTAGTATCTAATGCAACCCTCCAACAGCCACCTTTTATCTTATTTGCTAACTATAAAGCTTTGAGTCCAAAATGAAACACAATAATGTTTTCAATTCAAGCTCATTAGCTTGAATAGTCATATAGATCTGAACTCAGTTCAGCATCCATACGTTTGGGTGTCTTTGCTTCTTTAATAACCACAGTTACCATAATCCTATTGGGCCACTGAACATCACATGATCATGATTCTTTATACTTACCCAAGCTACTTAGACAGAAGCAAAACTCTCCATACAGTAGCACTACTCAGTGCAAGCCAGAGTAATCAATGGATGCAATGAGTGGCGCTACTGTATGGAGAGTTTTGCCTCTGTGTAAGCACGTAATGTTTTTTGTTATGAACTTGAACTTTCACAAGAGAGAAACAAAAACAATTATTTTTCCTATCTTGAAAAAGTATTAGACAGGAAAATTGTATCTGAAGGATATTTAAATATTATTTGGTAGTGTTTTGCTAACACATACTATTAGAGAAAATTAATATTGCTCTCTGAGTTGGAAAAAGGAAAATATAAATTGCTTATTAAAGTTTATTTTTGATTCTTGTATTAACATGACTATTTTTGATGATATTAATTTATTTGAAAAGCTAAAAGGATTTTATATGATTGTAAAATGAATTAAAACTAAGATATAGCAAACAAAGGAATATTTTCAAACTGTAAACTATAATCTGATTAAATGATAATATATGGGATTATAGAATTCGCAGTAAAAAACTTGATGGTCACATGCATCAATAGAAAACGTAAATCTGTAAACTCTAGGAAACTTCAGCATATAATTTATAATGATGAATTTATATGGGTTAAAATAAAATTGAATTCTGTGAAAGAAATCTTATTTGAATATATTTCTAAAGATATTACTTATGATGATTTATTCAATATATTTACTGGCGGGCGAGTGCGCGGATATTTATAATATTTAAGAAATAGCGCATTATCGGAGGTTGACTTCCGCTGTAATAATTTCAATATATTTACATATATTTAGATATATTGTAAACTAAATTACTTACAAACATAATATTATCATCTATAACAAAATAATATTAGGAATTTCTTTCTATACAATTCTATTGGTGAAACACAATATTTACATATCAATGTTTTGTTTTCCAGAAGGGCATCATCATTCTGTTAGTTTTTTTACTTCAAGCAAATTTTGTTAAAGAAAAGCATAAAGAAATTTAACATTTTAAAAAACTTTAATTAGGAGATTATGGAAATTTTTATATAAATTTTAAGTGACATAATTAGTGATTACATGCTCAATATTGTTAGCAATCATGAAGCAACGAAAAGATTTTTCAATCTGATATCTAAAATATCATAGACATGTATATTCCAAATAATAAAAATAAATAAATACTATTTTTCTCTTTGGTTCTCATTATTACTTAGACTAATTATTAAAAGAAAAAGCTATGACTATAATGAATACTTAAAAACTGGAATAATTTATTTAAAAAAATATTAAAAAACTGATTTAGGACATAAGATTTACATTCGATCAACTGAAACAAAATAAAAAAATGATCTAAACTATTTTGAAAATATAATAGTACTTGTCATGAGAATCTTCAATAAAAGCAAATGGGATAAGATATTTTCCCTCTAGAACTGGATAAAAAATTCCATAAATTATAATCATAAAAGTGATTAATTAGTATCTGTCTATATATCTATCTGTCTGTCTATCTGTCAATCTATCCTATTTACTTATCTATCTACCTGCTCACCCTTCTACCTGACCTGCCTGCTCACCTGTCTACCTATGTACTCACCGACCTACTCATCCATCTACCTACCCAACCTACCTGCATAAACATACATGACACCTACCTATCTATCTACCTGCCTACCTCCCTACCTAACTGCCTGTCTACCTAATCTCTATCTACCTATCCATCTACTTACCTACCCACCCATCCACCTACCTAAATGTAATATTAATTCCCTGCAAAATTTTCTGTGAATACCCCCGCTATTTGGGAAATTAATAATAATAAAAATGATTTTAGAACTAAAGCTGCGAAAATTAGTGCACGACCTTTTATTGAATATTTTAGACTTATTTTTTTAATAGGTAAATATATTATTTAAATGTTATATACATTTAGTAGAAAAGATAGACTTTTATATAACTTAAACTTCATTTTTACTCTATTCATGCTAATCATGATTTCGTCATGGATAAGTCACATTCATAGCAAGCTAAGTTTATTTAGTGTCACAGCATTTGCATTCTCTTTGTCATTAATTTAATATTTAAATATATTTAGTGTTTTTTTTTTCTAATTTATTTAAATAATCCATTTTTTTGAATGAGGTATACATGACTTTTTTATCTATAGTATCGTGACCTGCTGTGATTACCCAGGCATCTTTGATCTAGCATTTCCTGCCTTCTCTCTCCATACATACAATTCTAGCTGTTAAATCTAACTTATGATCTGATTTCTGTTCATGCTCCATAAAATATGATTGTATAGTTTTCACTTCTTTGTGTCTTATTATATAAGTATATAGATATTAGGGTGGGTTTAATACAACCCCCTTACAGTCCCTTGTTAACTTTTTAATTATAAAGCTATTAGTTTAAAGTAAAAATAATGCTTTTAGTCCAAGATCTTTCACTTGTATAGTTATACAGATCTGAACCCAGTTCAGTATGCATAAATTTTAATGTCTTTGGGTCTTTAATAACCATAGTAACCATAATCCCATGGGCAGGATTGGTATTAAAAATCTCACAATCATCATTTAGGAAATGATGATCATGTGATAATCAGTGGTTTTAATCTCAAGTAGTGCCAGCCAGTTTTCTAAAAAAATTACTTCTAAAAATTAATTTTGATTTAACCTTAGATAAATGTGGGAAATAATATTTAGATTACAACATGATTTCCATTAGTTAGAGAAAAAAAAAGTAATGTCTTTTATGTTCCAGAAAAGGATTTTCTCTTGAAATATTGAAGCAATATCATCAAGATAAATGAATTCTCAGCATTCTGTATTTTGAAGATCACTGATGAATTCAATGCCACTTGAATTTTTCTATTGGAGAGCATTTTGACAAATAAATTGATGTTTTTCTCATATTTAAGAATTTTAGAAACTTTTAGTAGAAAATAACAATTTTTCCAAACATAATTATAAGCTGAAGTTAGATCAATAAAGATCATACCAGTTCTTAATTTGTTTTGAAAGTCTTTTTCTGTATGAGTTGTTAAAAAACAAAGGTTTCTCACAGTATTTAACCCAGCTTGCTCTATGGGTAGGTAGCTTTTAACTATTAAAATTTTTCATTAAAATGATTCTTTTATATAACTCATAGAGAACAATTAAAAACATCACATGATTACCATTTCATATGCTTACTCATGCTGTTAATAAGAACACCAAACTTTCCATACACTGATGAAAACCACAAGCTAGAAACTAGTCTGGACATGTTGGATGAGTAGGCACTAGTTAGAGATTTTATGCTCAAATCTTCCTGCATCCATTGATTATGAAGGCTTGTACTTGGTGGCACTACTGTATGGAGAGTTTGGTAGAAGGCATATGATAGAGTAAATAGAAATAGATTATGAGTAAGTTTAGTAAATTTGGGAATAGATGGAGCTTTAGTTGATATTATTAAGAGATTATATGAAAATAATTACTATACATATTAATTAGGGAATATAGAATCAGTTAAAGTTAAAAATGGGGTGGGACTAAGGCAAAAATGCCCTATGTCACCTATTATGGTTTTGTTGTATTTGAGAGAAATGGAGAAAGCAATAGAAAGACTAGGAATAGAGGTAGAGATACCATTAATAGGTGGCAAGAGAGTATATACATTGTCGGGTCGTTTATTTGCTGATGATGTCTTTTTGTGTGCAGAAAGAAGGAAAGATATGGCAGTTATGCTGAGGACATATGCAAGGACAGATAAAGAGATGGGGATTAAGTTTAGTGAAGAAAAATCAAAAATAATGATGATTAATACTGGGGAAAGAGAAGACAAAGGATTTTTATTGGAGAATATAAAGTTAAGTGCGGTAAATAGGGTATAACTATTTGGAAATTGTCTTAAATAATCAGAGAAATTGCTTGGATTAGTGGGAGAAAAAATTTATTAATGAAGCAAAAAAGGTGGGGGGATTGATAAAGAAATTAACAGTGTTTTCATATAATAAATATGATGTAGCTAGAATTGTATGGAAGGGAGTGGCAATAGCAGGGTTAACATATTATAACAATGTGTTATGTGCTAGTAAGGTGATGTTAGATTACTTAGAAAAAGTACAGATGTGTGAATGGCTAAGGAGACAATTCTAGGAGAAATGAGATGGTCAAGTTTTTATATGAGAGATGCAAAAAGCAAAATGAAAATGTTCAGTAGATTGCAGTTTATAAATAGTAAGAGAATAACCAAAATAGTATTTAATTGGGTTATAAGTAAAATGCAGGCAACAAGATGAGTGAAAAAGATAGTATGGTATGCAGATTTGAATAAAGAATTTATGTTGGTATACTTATATAAAAGATGGAATGATTGTGTTAGGAGAATTATTGAGTGTTATAGTGGCAAGAAATAAGATAGAAGAATTGATGCATTAATAAAGAACAGGGAGTTGGAGAGATGGAGAACTAGTATGGAGAGTAAAAAGAGTTTAAATATATATAGAAGTAAATGGAATAATTGAGTGCAAGTTAATTTATGATAATAGCAATGAAAGTCCTGTTTAAGGTTCAAACAGAATCTTTAGCAACAAAGGAATATACACATAAATGGAAAAATGTGGGTGATTTAGTCTGCAAGTTGTATAAGGAAGGCATAGAAAATATTAGGCATCTGTTAATTGAATGTAAATTCCTAAAAGCAGAAAGGTACAAATAATGAAATTGTGGAAGAATAAACATAAACAAAGTGTTTATACAAAAAGTGGGTTATTGGTTTTTATGCTGGGTTAGGAAAAAGATAAGGGGATTTAGATTTAAAGGCCATGGAGTTGACAAAGATTATGTTGTGGAAATGGGATGGAGCAGGATAGGGAAGAATATGGAGAAAACTTGGTCAGGGAATTGAAAGAAGAGGTAAAGTGGATAACAGGTTTCTCTGGGCATAATGGTTGAGAGATTCCTGATTTTGTATATAGGAGAAGTCACAGTGCATCACATCACATATTCTTATAGAGAACACATAGTAATATTGGGTGATACTTTTTTATATATTTTTACTAGATTTATTTAGCTTTAAGGTTGCTATAATTTTGTCTTTATGCTATATTTTAGGATAGTTTTTGTATGAATAATGGTACTGAATACTTTCATCAACAATGTTTTTATTTTAGATTCTAATTTTTTTTTTTTTAAGAAATTCTAGAAGTATATCATCTACTTTTGAAAACATTACTAGTTTAAGATAATCCAAGACATTTTCAAATTTATCAACATCTATAGATTTCATAACATTATACTAGTGGAACGTTGTGAAAGACAAGCATAAATTTGTATTCTAATGATACTTTTCCTATTCCATTATCGATCTTAGATTTTGAGATCTGGTATATGAGATTGGCACCCTCATTAGTAGCAACAATAGTAGTTCTTGTAGAAATTGTTTTACATCCATCAAGATTTTTTTAACAGTAACAAGGCCATACAACTAAATCTTGTAAAGTTTTGCTTCTGCCTGATATCTCTCCACATTTTCTTCAGATATCAACCCGGGATTTTACAAGGGGTGTCAGAAATTTCTGAATCATTGATATCCTCTTTTTGTTTTAGCCTAGAATTAATTGCTTTCAATATTCATGACAGATGAATTCTCTGGTAGCTGTTATTATGGACTTGTTAAACTTACCGTAATAGAGGAAACTGGAGACATTCTATTAATATCCTTTTCAAGATATCCAGTATATGAATTTCAAATAGTTTTTTTTAAAAATTCAATCTGGGAACAGAATAACTTTCATTTATAAGAATGATTAGATTTTGTTTGTATTGATTTTGAAGAGATGATCCAATATTCTCAGCTCATCAGCTAATAGTAAACTTTTTTTTTTCAAAACAAAACATAAGAAGTTTTCTGTACACCATCTGCCGGAATTGAATGTATCTCCTAGCTCAGCATCACACACTAAGTGAATATAGTTTAAAACCATCCATTCTAAAAGTTTATGTAATATTGAAAAAATGTAGTCTTCTGCAAGCCTTAAAATTATCTAAACTGATAAGAGATAATATATTGTTTCAAAAATAGTTTTAGTAATTAATAAAGACGTGGGGTTGGTCTTTGAAATAAATAGATCTTTTAATATTCTAGTAAAACAAACATTCCAATTCTTATAATGTTATTATGCAAATCATTATATATTGAAAACTTTTTATTATCAAAACAAAATTATTTTTGTTTGATGAATTGGCTTTATCAAGATTACCGCATGCCTCTGAAATATAAATAAACAGCATATATATATACTCATTAAAAACCAGTCAACATTTAGACAATCCCAATATTAATAACAATCAACAATTTCAAACTGTTGTCAAGGCAACCTTTTTTTAACAATAAAGGTGAAATATATATTTGTATATATGGATTAGAAAGATAATAGATATGTAAAATTGATTGGAATATAAAACTTTATTGATTGGTAAATAAAACACTGCGATCATTTGAGCCATGATTTGAATAATTCAAAGAGCAAAATTTATTTGAATTTTTGTACAATTTCTAGAATTGTCCAATGATGCCATAAAAATGTGCAGAGTTGTAAATAAATAATTTTCTTATTTTATCTAAGTATTTACTCAGAGTCTTGAATACACACTTAATATCCACATTCTTTGTAAAATTTATTGGCAATTTTCCCCCTCAATAGTCTTTAAATAGTTATAAATGTTTGAAATGAAAACCCTATGACAACATCAATGGTATTTTTTTGAGGTTTTCTACAAAATTTATTTAATCACTAAAACCACATGATTACCATTTCTTACCCTTAAATAATTTGTTAAAATAGTAACAACTCTTTCCATATAGTAGTACTACCTGGTGCAGGCCATAGTAATCAATAGATACTAGAATGTTTGTGCATCAAAATCATTATTTAGTATCTGTTCATCCAATATCCTCAGGCTATATTCTAGCTTGTGTCTTTCATCTTGGATCTGAGAGCACTGCACCTAGATCTTTTGATCTAATGTAACATTCTAGCAGTCATCTTTTATCTTTTTGGTTAACTATAAATCTATGAACCCAAAATGAAAGCACACTAATGTTTTTCAATCCAAACTAATTTGCATGTATAATCATCCAGAATCAAATCCAGTTCAGTATCTATACTTATGGGTGTTTTTGTTTTTTAATAACTATAGCCACTAACATCCTTTAAACAGGATTGGTATTAATCACTAAAACATTATGAATACCATTTCTTATGTTTATACAATTTATTAAAACAGTAGCAACTCTTTTTATAAAGTAGTGCCATCTGGTGTAAACCATAGTAATCAATGAATGCTAGAATGTTTGTGCATCAAAATCATTATCTAGTGTCTGGTTATCCAATATCTCCAGACTAGTTTCTAGTCTGTGACTTTTATCAATGAGGAGTCTTGATCTGAGAGCAGTGGACCTAGATCTTTGGATCTAATGCAATATTCCAGCAGCCACTTTTTATCTTTTTACTTAAATATAAATCTATTAGCCCAAAATAAAACAATAATGTTTTTAACTCAAGCTAGTTTGGATGTATTATAACTGGTTGGGTTACATGGGACACAGCAATGTAATTGTGTGTGCACATATATATAAAGTAAAGGAAAAGTAGAAATAAACACAGACATAAATTTTTGTAGATATTTTTTACATTTCACTTGGAATAATAATGACTATAAAGGGTTAAATAGTTCTGGATTTAAAACAGAATTTTATTATGAAATAAATATTTTAAAAAAATTGAAATAAATTATTAATATTGAATTCTGATTTTGAAATTAAAAACAAGCATGTCTACTGATAATTGTAAAAATATTTATCTATGTAAAATTTTCTGTTATCTATTTTGAAATCTTTTTAATTAGTTAAACTGATAAAATTTCCAAAATGTAGCTTTTAATTAAAAGTGCTTTTGGAGGAATCCAAGATTATAAAAAGTTTGGAAAATAAAATTATTTTAGTCTGGATAAGTGTTTGAAAAAAGAGTTAGCTAATATAGTTTGGTTAATATTTTAAAGGGATTAGCTGTAGTTTGTTGGTAACTGTAGTGAAGAGTGGTAACAGTAAATTTAGCTGCAGAGCTAACTAACAGAACAACACAGAAAACTGCATGATGTAAAAATGCAAGAAAACAGCTGCTCTACATTCAATGGTAGAGTTTGAATTCACATGGAGAAAAATGACCCACTTCTTTGTGCTCAAATTTATAACTACAGATGTGTGCTAAGAAAACAGCTGTTTGTCTGAAATCTCAAATACAAGACTGATTGCTGGCCTTAAGTATGCCAATCCTTGACAGCAGGGAACTGATTGAATGCCAACATATTTGATTATACCTTTCTCAACACTGACAATTGCTTGGACTATACTTTTTGATGGACCAAAAACCAAGCTTACCAAAAAATGCTTGAAGAATTAGTATACATGTGTTATTGTTTATCTATACATGCAGGGAGCCACAGATAAATGTGTTAAATGTATATACAGTGAGTTATTATATTTTAATATTCTTTGGTTTGAAAAATGATATTTTAAAAATTAGAGAATTATAAAATGATTTTATTTTACATTTACTAAAAGGAGACATTTTAAAGATGAAATAAACAAAGATGATTTTGCATTAATTAAAATAAACTTTTAAGAGTATTTTTTTAAAAAAATGTTTACCTAATTAATCTTGAGGGTGACCTGTCAATAAAAGAATTTTCATAAACTGTCAAAAAATTGACTTTATTGCTTTTTAAAAAGAAGTAAAGAAACTGTAATCATTAAAGATAAAATTTGATAACTAATTTTAATTTTGTATCTATATTTTCTTGATACACAAGTATATTTGTGAATTTAATGTATTTTAATCAAGAAATTAATCATAGAAAGTATATTTTGAATAACTTTTATTATTGAGTCAAACTAAAATATTTAAACATCAGTGGGTATGCATAAATGGCTAAATGCATACACATATATATTAAATCTTGTCTGATAAAAAGGAAAATGATTTTTTGTTGTTATCAAATGTGATAAAAAATGAATTTCATTTTTATAAATAATCAATTGTACCACACATATGTGCACAGATTATATATATGTGTTTAAGTAAACCTAGCATAGGTATTTGTATTATTAAAAATATAAGTTAAAAAGTTTAATCATGTATTATTGTAGGACAATTTAAATATTTTCAGAAATGTATCATTGAGGGTCAAATAAGATATATATGTAAAATTTAATCATTTTTTTTATTGAATATCAATTCAAACATGTTCATTTTGTATCAAGTCACATGCCTATGTGCTGAATGGGCTTTAGGTAAATCTAACAGAACAGATATGTAAACTATAATAGTAACTTGAATTTGATATATTTATATTATAAATCAAAATGTAATAATTTAAGTTTTGTATGTTAATCAAAACCAGAAGGCTTATGTGTATAGCCATATTCTAGAGACCTTAACTTTATTTTTTTACTGCTATTAATAAACTTGACCTCAATTGTTAAAATTATTCCAGTAACTTAATTCTATTAAACAATTCAAAACAAAGCAACACTCTCCATATAGTAGTGCCATCTTGTGCTAACAAGAGCAATCAATGGATGCCAGAAGGCTTGTGCATAAAATCCCTATCTAGTGCCTACTCATCCAATATTCCCAGACTAGTTTCTGGTTTTTGTTTTAAATTGTTTAATAACAATTATGTGCTAGTATGAGATAGTGATCATGTGATGTTTAGTGGTTTAACTTAATTCTAGAGTTTAGAATATTGTATGTTTGCATCATCTCTTGATCACTGTAACAGTTATAGATCTCATGTTCACTGAGCTAGATTCGAGCACAATGGCTGATTACATAAATGGGGATGTATATTAGTACTTATGGGCAGCCAGATGATGAGATTATGATGATAATTGATATATTCTGATTGGTGCTAAGAGTATATACTTTAAAGCCCATGCACTATATTTTAGTTTAGGTTAGTTTCTATTAAAATTTAAGTTTATAGTTGCCAGTACATTAATGATAGTAAGTGGCCAGAGCATTGATGATGAGCAGTATGTTTTAATATCCCAACATTATTTTTTCTAGTTATATATTCTATGGGATGAGCACTTAGTTGGTGCATCCAAATTAATGTTTAAATAATTGCCCCAAGCTGTCAAAGGCTAAATAGTTGTACTGGTCTACAGAAGACCCATTTCCATTCTAGTCACCAAATTGACTGTTGATGTATATTTTGTATTGTTCAAATCCAGCCACAAGATGGATTGTTGATTTATTTGTATTAATTTATTTTATTATTAATAATGCTGGTGAAATTGGTGGATTTATAATCATGCTTATAGTTGCTCTAAGGAGTTAACTAACTGATCACTTCTCAACTAACTGGATGATCTCACAGAGATCTTTCATGATCTCATGCTCTTATAATATCACCCCAGATACCCCATCCCATTATAGTATAATCATGTAGATTTAAACCTAGTTCAGTATCTATATATATGGATATCTATTTTTAATAACCATAGCCACAAGCATCCTTTGAACTAGGATTGATATTAACCACTAAAACATTATGATCATCATTTCTTATGTTTACAAAATCTGTTAAAACAATATCAACTCTTTCCATAAAGTAGTGTCATCTAGTGTAAGTCTTAGTAATCAATGAATGCTAGAAATTATTCTGGGGGTATTGGATGAGTAGCCACTAAATAGGGATTTTGATGCACCAACCTTCTAGCATACATATATATTGTTTACAATAACTTCCTTCATATACACTTTAATGTAAAATTTTTTTAATATAATTTTTTTATTGTCCTAAGTTTTGACTATCCTGCAGTCTTCATAAGAGGTAGAGGAAGTTAAGAACCTTTGATGAAGACCGCAGAACTGTCAAAACTGTCAGGAAAGTAAAGAAATTATATTTAAATTTTTTTGCATTAAAGTGTATATGAGAGGAGTTATTATAAACAATATACATGAATATATGAAGAAATGCAAAGAAAGTAAAGGAAAAGAATAAGAATATACTTCTACTATCCATTGATTACTATGGCCTGTACTGGGTGGCACTATTGTATGGAGAGAGTTGCTAAAATTTATCTGAGACAGTATAAATGCCAGAAAATGAATGAAACCAAAATTGTGTCATTTTTTATTTGACTAACTAATATTTCTCTATCACTTTTTTTGTGTTTGTCCATTATCATTGATCACTGCTAATCCTTCCAGAATAATTCATCTGGGTACAACTATTCACTTTCCTTGAGATCCATATATCTTTGTACTCAGTCAGGCAAGAGAGAAATATATATATATGTCTTTTATCAAATAGTTATAAAAAATAATAATTAATAAATAGGATAATTCTCAAGTGTCATATAGCAATTTTTTACCTCAATAAAATGCAAAAATAGCAGGGAAGACAAATCTCACCGTCCCTGTCCCAAGCCTATAGTTTCATCTAGTTTTATTTTCAAATTGTTTTTATAATTTTTTAAAAAATAAAATTTGATAGATTTGTTTTAAATTCTTTTTATTTATTTATTTTTTTTTATAACTATTTGTAAATTCTTTCTTTTTCCCAAAGTTAAATCTATATAAAAAAAAATTTTTCTGTCTGAAAACAAAAATAATCCAAATTTCAGAAAACATTAAATTATAAAATAAATTATTTTCCTGTAAAAAATGTCTTCTTATATCTGATAACTTTTGTACAATGTAAATTAAATATTAAAATACCCTATTTATTACAAATCTATGTGTTTACTGATAAAACATTTCACAAATATAGCACAGGAACAATGAATTTTAATTTTTCACAAACAAAAAACAATTAAGATTTTTTTATGAAGTCCACACTTATTGTTTTTGCCAGACAAACACAAAACGTTTGCAACATATTAAATTCTAAGAATAAATAAAAAGGATTTGCATCATTTTTTTTCACAACGTGTAACAAAATTTGATATTATGATTTTCATTTTGAGATTATTATTTTTAGGGAAAATAAAATGACAGATAACATTATTAAAACAGGCAACATTCTCCATACAGTAGTGCCACTCAATGCAAAACAGAGTAATCAATGGATGCCAAAAGGCTTGTGCATTAAAACCCTATCTTGTGCCTACTCATCCAATATCCCCAGATTAGTTTCTAGCTTGCGGCTTTTGTCAGTGAGAATCCTTGGATCTGAAAGCACTCCAACTAGATCTTAGGATCTAATGCAACTCTCCAGCAGCCACCTTTATCTCTACTTAACTACAAAACTATGAGAATAAAATTGAAAACCTAATATTTTCAATCCAAGCTCTTTAGCTTATATAGTCATATAGGTCTTAACTCAGTTCAGTCCCTATACATTTTGGTGTCTTTGATTCTTTAATAACCATAGCCACCACTATTCTATTAGGCAGGATTGGTATTAAACCACTAAACATCACATGATCACTATTTATTATGCTTGCTCATAACTGTTGTTAAAACAGGCAAAACTCTCTATACACTAGTGCCATTCAGTGCAAGCCAGAATAATCAATGCATGCCAGAAGGCTTATTACTTGTGTGTATAACTGTAATAAATAATTGAATTATCTTTTTTTAATCTGACAAAAGCTTGCAGTTTTAGATGATTTATAATTTTTTTTCTCTAAGCTGCACAGGATGTGGACTCAAATTAAGGTTTAAAAATGATATTAAACTAGTAATACCTTATTGAAATTAATATATATATATATATAAATCCATATGGCTTTATTACTCAAGAGTTCACAAAAAGTTGAAGCACGAGAATTGCAAGTGCCAGAATCAATTTGGGATCTTCCAATTCCAAGTTGGCTACTCTATCAACTGCACCAAACTGTACAAGACAAAAAATCTATATGGCTTTATTGCTTAGGAGTTCACCAGAGTTGATCCTGGGACCTAATGAACCCATGTCAAATGCTCTACCAAATCATGCAAGGTATTAATATATATAGGGATTCCAACCTTATTGTTAAAAGGAGGTTGCCTTGACAACAGTTTGAAATTGTTGATTGTTATTGATATTGGGATTGTCTAAGTGTTGATTGGATTTTAATGATATATATATATATATGGTTTGCTGACTTCTCAATATAATTTGTTTTTTCAATATTTAGAGTTCTAGCATGTGTGCGTGTGCGGCGCAACTGTTCCCAAAAGCTATAAAGTGTTAATATAAAGTAGATAACTAAAAACAAATGAGCTGAGCACTTTCAAAGGATCTTGCCTTCATAATCATAGCTTGCTACTATGTTTAATGATATGCAAATATGCTAATTCCATTTCTTCGATAAGGCATAGCACATGTCCTTCATATTTATGGCATCCTTGTCTCGTGAGATGAAGAAGGCCTCTTTGATTTTTCTTTTAAGATCATGTCTCTCTCTACACATGATTGTGGGATTGTCTGGAATGCATTCAGGGTGACTTGTGCTCTAGTGCTGATAGAAAACTGAATAGGTGGAAGGATCATTGAGAGTTCTATTGTATGAATATTTATGTTGTGCTAATCGTGTGGACACGTTATAGCTTTTGGAAACAGTTGCGCCGCACACACACATGTGCTAGAATATATATATTTCCCAAAAGTAAAAAATTATTTGACTTAATATTTAGAGTTATAATATCCATAAATTTAAAGTATTTAAATTATTGAAAATTTTATTATTTCTATATATATAAAGATGTTAAAAACTCATTAAGGTTTAGTATATGAGAATCATGATTTTCAGCATATCTACCTGCCATTATGTCAGGTGAATCATACATTTTTCAGGTTGCAAACACTTCGTCATCTAATTAATGATAGATGAATAGATATCTATTTATTAGCTAAAGGGTTACATTTACTTTAAATAACTTGTATTAATGGATTCTCAAGCAATGACTAATTGAAATGACATTATGTTTAAGTCAAAAAATATTAAATAAATTTTATTGTAGTACATATTTAAGTAATATTGCTTAAATTAATAAAATGCATATCAATAGTACAAGGATTTTACTATTTCCAGATATTTTTTTAATATCAGACTTTATTAAAACTTAAGTGAGATGGATGGATGAAATATGATATAGAGAAAAGAGGCTAGAGATCAGAGAAGATGGATTGAACTTGGAGAGACAATGATGATAATATTAGATTTCATAAAATTTATATTTAGAATCTCATCACTATTCATAAAGCTTATGATATAATTCTAAATAATGATAGGATTAAATGTAGAAAGCAGGTAACTAGCAATAATAAATTATTTCCAGTTATAATTAAGGATTATTACTAGTGATGTAGTATTCTATTTTCTAACATTTAGATATGCTACTGGGAAAACAATTTGACTTACATACATTTGAAAGTATTCTCAACAATAAATAGTCAAAATAAGAGTCATAGTTCATGTGACTCTATCTCTTAAGCTTGTAAGTTATAAAAACAATGAGGATTGCCAATTCCTCTACAAGCTTTATGATAAATGCTTAGCCAGAGCCAGCACTTAAAATATCTCTGTCAGGAACCCCTCCCCAAACCCCTGACCATGGTTTCATGCTTTGTAACTCCTCAACAATGTTTGATAAATTCATAAATCTTAAAGATTTGTAAGCAACATTGTCAGAGAGCATACTAGTTTAGAAGTAATAAATAAAAAATAAAAATTTGCTTTATAAATCAGATGAAAATAAAGCTTACAATAAGGAAATCATCAAGGATTTGGAAATGCCACTCTCATCTTCTGTTTGTTAGTTGCTCAAATTTACAAAATATTGCTGTGGAATAGAGTAAATAAAATGAATTACTATTCCTAATATAAATAATAAAATTTTTTTTTATGAAAATTGAATATATATTTTTATAATGTAAAGAACAAGGAAGTAATATAATTTTCTACTTCTTTTCCTATGTATTGATTTCTACTTTAACATATCATACCATTTACAACTTTCTTAAACACTTTATCAATACTTTTATTTATATCAAACTAGCAGTTTCGACTGTCCCGCAGTCATCATCAGAGCTCTTGACAATTATATTTGGGTTTTGGGTTTCTATTTGGAGTTGGGTTTTGGAAATAGAATTGTCAAGAGCTCTGATGATGACTGCAGGACAATCGAAACTCTTAGTTTGATATAAATAAAAGTATTGATAAAGTGTTTAAGAAAGGTGCAAATGGTATGATATGTTAAAGAACAAGGAAAAGTACCTTCTATAACTACTACATCTTTTGAGTTGCCCAGGACTTTAAATGAAAAAGTAAAACATGCAATTAAATTTATGAAGAAAGGAAAAGCTCCAGGTAATGATGGAATTATAATCAATATCTTAAAAGAATCAAGTGAAGAAATATAAATTTTTTTGGCAAAGCTATATACCAAATATCTAAATGATAAAGATGTACCAGATAATTAGAAGAATGCAATATTAATATTAATATTTTAAAAAGGTAATAAAGACTATATTAAAAATTTAAAGAAAATATTAGAAATTATAGACTTAGTATCAAAAACAGGTTTATTTAACTATGTTTACAATAAAGAAAAAATTATAAAATAACATTAAATTTGGCAATACATTTATAAACCATTAAATTACTTAATGTCCAATATTAATAAGATTCCATGTGGAATTTGCTATTAGGTGAGGAGCTAACTTCAAATCTCTTTCTTTGATATCTTTTAATTTTTGTAAAAAAAATTAATGTTGGATCAGGTATAACAGACTTGAAGATTATGAAGCATCTGACAAACCATAGACAGAAAGTGATGAAAGTTGCACTTCTTATAATTGCAAAATCCCCATAAGCAAAACCTTTTATGAGTGTGTTGATAATTGGATGTTTTGGTGTATAAATTTTATTAATCAATATTCTACAGCCCTGAAGAGAGGAACAATTGTTGAAAATGTGAAATATGGTATCATCCTCCCTATGGCAGAGTGAGCAAACAGGGTCCAAAGATGAAAAACCTCTATACATCACAAGAAAGTGGCTTGTTGGAAGAGCAAAATAATTACAACTTGTCTACAGGGAACTTTGGATTTTAAGTAACCAAAAAAAAAAACAAGCTGGATTTAAAAGTAGTTTTAATACAGTGGATCATATCCAAGTATTGAGAGAAGTTATAGAAAGGACCAATGAATATGAGTTGCCATTATGCTTTGGATTTGTAGATTATGAAAAGGCATTTGATTCTATAAGCATTTCTTCAGTGATGTATATACCCAAGATATTGTAATATTTTAAAGAATATTTATAAAAATACAACAATTAGATTACATAATGATATTAAAAATATTAAAATTGAGGTGGGTGTACCACAGGGTGACTCCATCTCATCAAAACTTTTTACAGCAGTTTTTCAGGAAGTATTTTGTGGATTAAAATGGAACGCTAAGAGAATAAAAGTAAATGGACATTATTTAAATCATCTAGATTTTGCAGATGATGTTGTTTTTGCAAGTAATGCTCTAGAGCTTAAAGGAAATGTTGGAAGAAATATTAGGTGAAAGTAAAAAATAAAATTAAAGGTAAATGTTAAAAAGACTAAAGTAATGTTCAATAAATTTTCTAAAAGGAAGAAAATACAGATTGATAATGATGAGTTAGAAGAAGTTAATAACTACAAATACCTTAGTTCAATTATTACTTCAGATAGAAACACTATGGATGAAATTAATCTTGGGTGGAGTGCTTTTGGTAAAAATAACTTGGTAGTAAAAGGAAATATGGCTCTGTGTTTGAAAAGAAAGGTTTTTAATAAATGTGTTTTACCAGTTCTTACTTATGGATCTGAGATTTGGACACTTAACAGAAAATCAGTACAGAGACTTCAGGCCACTCAATGAAGTATGAAGAGACTGAAAATGAAATACATGTATGTGAGGACAAACAGGTGTTACTGACATCATTTAAAGAATTAAGAGACTGAAGTGGAGTTGAGGTGGACATATTTTTGGAAGAAATAATAATAGATGGACAATTGAAATCTTAAAATGGATTCCAGGAGATTGTAAAAGGCCTAGCAAAAAAGCTATATGTGAGCTGGATGGATGAAATAAGGAAGTGTGCAGGAGTGATATGGAGAAGAGATAGAGATCAGAGATGAATTGAACTTGGAGAGAACTTTAACTTGCAGTGGATTGATAACAGTTGAAAGTGATGATGATAAAGGTAAAAACAACTATGTGTTCAAGGGTCATAGAATTATGTTAATCTGTGAAATCAACATGTTTGACTAGTAGAGATTATTCTTAGCTAATAGATAACCATTTATCTTCACTATTGAATGGCAAAAATTAATAATTTAATCATCAATAAACTATAAAGCTAGAAAACAAAAAGTTTTTTTTTTTTTTTGTCAAGCGTTGGTGGCTTAGTAGTTAGCAAAGCAACCTTCCAAGCAGTTGCTTGGGGTTCACTTCCCGGTCAACACATTTGACATATGAAAAAAAAAAGAAAAAGAAAAAGAGAGATTTTTGTTATTGTTTTTAAACAATAAAATTAGAATTCTCTATCAAATTTTTATCACATTTTTCACAAAATCCTCTTTAAGCACAATTAAAGAGTTAGTACTCATCTCTGTTTAATACCAGTTTTAATTTCAAAGTCTCAATTTTTTTTAACATAAAATACTTTTCATATTGTGAAATATGAAGTACATTTCAGTTGCCAAATAGCGAAATTGCTGAAAGCATATGATTTGGTTGGACTTTTTTTTCTAACCATTTCTTTGATGGTTATTATTAAAAGCCTAAAAACAGAACATTAAGCATATTATTTACACAATATGGAAGTTGCATGATTTGGCAATCATATCATTGTTTTTTATTAATTTTATGATTATTCTGCATGAAATTATTATAGCTGCAGGTTAACTGAATATTTTGAGAAATAAGATCTTTTAAGATAATAATGCTGTTTTGAAGCATGTTATAATACTGTATTTATTCCATTCTCACTCTGTCTAGTATGGGGTTTAATATTATTAAACATTTGATTTGATGCAAATCTTGAACAATGGATCAAGAAATTAATATTATTTATTGACATCTCTCAGACAATATCTTACAAAAAAACATTAAATATTTAATTATTATAATAATTAATATAGTTGACTTCATATTTTTTTCCAGGACCTGCATCTATGAATAGAGCATTACAAAATCAGTAATTACTACGACAAAGAATTGGACAACAACCACAAAGAAGAAAACAAAATTATAAATGGAATAAATTATGAAAGCTCTATTAGAGGATAGACATAGGGGTATTTAAATTCATTAGTTTACATCAGGGGTCAACAAATATATGGCTCTTTAATCCCAATCTCATGGTTCTTTTTATCATGATAAACAAACATATTTTAATTTCCTCTTTTAATTTATAAATAAATATTTTGATGATTTTAGGAAAAGAAAAATGAACATTAGAATGTCGTATTTTGATTGAGACTTATTATAGAATAATAATTATTGCATATAAAATTATTTAAATATTAGAAATTTGTGGAAAAATCAAACTAATTTTTTGTTTTTATTTATTTATTTTTAAGATAATGTTTTTTATTAGAATGTAAACAGACAAAATTCTCCATACAGTAGTGCCATTTAGTGCAAGCCAGAGTAATCAAGGGATATCAGAAGGCTTGTGCATAAAATCCCTATCTAGTGCCTACTCATCCAATATTCTCAGACTAGTTTCTAGTTTGTGACTTTCGTCAGTGAAATGGTGATCATGTGATCATTAGGATGTACACAGTTTCCATTATGTTTTATACTAAAATAAATTTTCAAATATATTCACAGCTATTCAGAAATTCATATTTTTCATGAATATATTTTTCAGCTCTTTCCTTATTACTCTTTAATGAGGGCAAGTGGAAATATCTCTTACCTTGTGGCTCTTTAGATGGGGTTGGTGAGATTTAAACAAAATGGCTCATGTTAAAAAGTTTGCTGACCCCTAGTCTACATAGTACAAAATAAATAAGAATTTGCCACTCAATAGATACAAGGTTAAATAATGCTTTTCTATGATAAGAGGGCCAAGGAGTTTGAAAAAAAGACAAAGATGAAACTATTGTGGACATTATTTTACCATATTTTAGTTAGTGCTTACATAGAGAGAGCAAAAAAGAAGTTGGACCATTTTCTAATTTAAAAACATATTTTAACAATATTTTTACACAAGTACAAAATGTTATTTTTACCTGGTTTAAAAATATGCATACAAATCTCAGGTGACTTGAAGAGGGTGCTAATTGACTTTAGTGAATTTCATGAAATGGATAATTGATTATATAATAAGAACCATGTGGTCATCACCAGTGATTGATTTTCATATACATAAATCTAAGAATTTAAAATATTCTATATTATTTAGTACAATGATGTATTCTGGAGTCAAAATCCTTGGATCATGACCAGTTATGTAATTTCTAATGTTGGAACTTTTAATTAACTCCATAATAATAAACTTTTCAATTGTTTATTTATTTTTAAGATTTTAAATAAAGAAAAAAAAATTACAGTTCATTAAAGTTTTGATCATGACTCTAATTATTGAATATAGACTAAATTGTTTAAAGATGATAAACAATGTCTGTAATCAGTGTTGAACAAATATCATCAATCAATAGTATCTTACTGACTAACCATGTCATCCAACTTTTAGTAGGAAACTTACTAAACAACATAAATATATAATTGGTCAAGATTCATGATAAAACAATGACTTAAATATTACACGTAGTATCTGTGTATGATTAATTTTAGAAACATATCCAAGAATTGGCGGTAATTTGTTGAGTCAAACGTCTGCTCTATAATGTCAAATGAAAAGCCTTGAGTAAATTATTTCCGTTCGATTCTCTGAAGGTTGTTGTTGTTTTTTAATGTAATTATTGTCCAGGTCAACTATTTTTGAGTGTGGAAGGGGCATTAAAGTATTTTCTTTTAGTTCTCTTTTCTGTTTACTAATTTTTATATGTAAAAAATCTGAAGTATTGTAACGATACTTTAGGAAATAACGTTAAATATAGATTCATAAGATTATTATTATATTAGTTCGCCATGCACTTAACTTGGAGTTAAAATTCTGAATGGAATCAAACCTTTTTCAGATATCTCAAAATTTTCAAAATTATTTATGACTTTTTCCGACTCACTAGCCAGCAAATATTGGTTAAAGTAAATATGACATTTCCGGTAATAATGATGGTATCAAATCGCATTTTTCAATTAGGGCATCATTAATTATTTGATTAAAGATATAGCTAAGAATAGTTAGGTGTTCCATTTATTGATCAATATTAGATTACTACCTTAAATAAAAAACTTTTAAAATTGCTTGAAACCTGTTTTTTTTTTTTTTTCCAAATTTTATGGGAGCAGTTCGATCTCAAGTATGGGTATGGCAAAATATGGCTGTATGCACACGCAATATATTAAAACGCACACACCGAGATATACACATACATTTATATGTGAAGTATGTGCATATTTAAAATATCGAATTTATACAAAAATAGTATATGTATAAAAGGTAAATATTTCTTTGAAATTTGAATCATTGATTTTCATTTGATCTCGTATTTCTTATTTCTGATGCGAATTTTATTTTCAAACACAAAATAATCTTTTTTTTTTCTAAAACAAGTAATGTCTGCAGTGAATTGACTCTCTAAGAAATGGAACTTTTAAGATTATTAAGAAACAAACTCTTTAAAATCCACTAATATTTACGTTCACAATTAGTAATTAAACTTATACAGTTTTCACTTTTAATTATATTTTTAATTAAATTCAAAGACGGAAAGAAAAGCTTGCGGTATTAACAGCAACCACGGTTCTGACAGGGAATCAGGGACCTTCTGCAAACATATTGAGCTTTGAATTATTTCAAAAAGCCAATTCCTTTCCTTTTGTCCGCAATTTGCCGTGAATGCAACAAGGGAACGTTGAAGAATGCTACTCCCCCCCATTTCCAATGTCAGCAACACAATACCAATTTCTTTTTTAATTTTCCCTTAAACTGTTCTCCCATTTCTGTCTTCCCAAAGTCTAATTCAATTCCATTAACAAGTTACTTTATAACAATAGCGAGCGTATTTAAGGGTGATTTGCTAAAATAGCCTAGCTACGAGATCTATGTTTATTCACCAATATTGATTTTGATGGAAGAAACTGATTCAAATTTCAGTTTAACAAAAAATTTCGGAGGTATTGTAAGGAATATCTAAATAAGATTAATATTTAAACTCTTTTAAAAAGGAAATTGTTATTAATATTTCCTGGTTTATATAGGGGCATGTAGGCGTATGAAAGCATTATATGCGTATAAACCATTACGCATATGTACGAATGTATGTAGACTAGTGTGTGTGTAAATAATTGCATTATTATTTTTACTGAAATTATTAATGCAATAATCAGAATAAAATTATATGATATTTATTCTGATTATTTATTACATGCGCAGAATGTGTGTATGTTATCTGTTGAAAAGCAGGTTTTGCGCCATTAGTGTCTCTTGCTAAAGAATACTGTGATTAAGAAGGAAACACTTAATCATAATAAATTTCAGCTTGCCATTGAATTTCTTAAACTCTTGCCAAAAATTATTATGGAAGATTTCTACCGAACATCGATTAGAACAATTCGAAATCCAACTGATTGGGTATATTTAAAAAGATGTAAAAATAAAATTTAGACCCTTTAAATTGACATTTACAGATTCACATATATAAAAAAAAACATGACAATTTTTCTATTATTTAATATTATATATATACAAAAATTTCTAAGAGGTCATCATTATTTTCGATTATTATCGATGTACTGTGAGGGGAAGTCTATCCAAGTTTAATCCAGTTGTTCTGATCTATAACTTCTCTCTTCTACACTATTTCTATAAACTTTCTTATATCCTTCATTCATATAATACGTTTCCTGTCTAGATCTTTTACCAGACTTTTGTAATCCCGTTCAATACTTGATCAGTGAAGAGCCTTGGATCTGAAAGCCACAAGCTAGAAACTAGTGTGTGGATATTGGATGAGTAGGCACTAGATAGGGATTTTATGCACAAGTCTTCTAGCATCCATTGATTACTCTGGCTTGCACTGAATGGCAACTGTGTCTGGAGAGTTTTGCCTGTTTTAACACCTTGAGCAAGCACAAGAAATGGTGATCATGTGGTGTAAAAGTCAAAGAGCACTAATTTTTGAGTTTCTTCAATTTTAAACATCTCACAATTATTTCGAGTTGATATTTCAGATCATATGAATTAGAGATTGAAGTTAAAGAAACATTTGTAAAATAAAATTATTTGTTTTTAATATCTTTCATTAATTTTAATAATTAATCAACTTAATATTTATTTGCTTTTTTCTTTCCTTTAATATGAAAAGCTTTAAACGTTCTTGAATAAAGAAACAATTTCTTCGCCTTTTATAAACTCTTTATATTCAATTTTTATTTTTGTCATTTATATCCATCTTTTTCTTGATCATTCTTTTGAAAATTATTTTCTCACATCTAATTAACTTGCCATTGGTACAATAATGGCGGTTTATTGCAATTGAATAAAAGTTCAAATATAATCTATATTGGTTAAAGAAGTTCAATGAGCTTATAATAAAACAAAAAATGAATATAAGATGTAGATACCATCATATGTGGTAGAATGTGAAATATGCTTATAGACCTTGACCATCATCGATCCATTGCAGGATAAAGGTCTCTCCAAGTTCAATCCATCTTCTCCAATCTCTAGCTTCTCTTTTCCACATTACTTCAGCACATTTCCTTATTTTATCTATCCATCTCACATGGTCTCTTTCTAGGTCTTTTACAATCTCTTGAAATCCAGTTTAAGATTTCAATATTTTATCTTAACTTTTATGTTATCATGGTATTTCAAAACTGGAATTATTTTTATTGATTTTTTTAAATATAAAAAATTTAACTATATTGAATATATTGAAGATATATTAATAAGGAAAGAGTATGTTAAGGGAAGATGTGAATTGGAGACAGAAGTGTATAGAAAAATAGGTAATAATAATATTGTGAATTGGAGGTCTAATATTGATAATAGGTATAAAATTCTATAAATTCAAGGATGCGTAGGGTTATTAGTTATTGTAATAACAAAGAAGATTATGATAAGGAGGTAGGGAGGATAGTTGAAAATTTTAAGGATAGTGATTTTCCAGAAGAAGTGTTGAGAAAGAATATGGAAAGAATAGAAGAGAAATTTAAAGAGGAAGAAAAAGAAGGTAGAGAAGTTGTAAGGAAGAAAGATAATAGAGAGAAGTATATAGGAATTAAAACTAATGATAATATAGTAGTTAATGGGATAAATAGAATTATTAGAACAATTAATAAAACTTTTAAGAATATTATAAGGTATAGAATAGTGAATAGAAAGAGAAAGAATATGATGGACATATTAGATAATAAATATATTAATGAGGAAAGGAGGAATATTAATGGGGTGTATGAAATAGATTGTAAAATATGTAAAGATAAAAGAATTAGAAATAAGTATGTGAGCAAAACAAAAAATTCTATATATACTAGATTGGTACAGCATAAATACGATAAAAGGTCACCATTATATATGCATATTATGGAAACAGGTCATAATATTGGGAAAGAGAGCATTAGAACGATTAGTTACACAGATCAAATAAGGGATAGGAAAATAGATAAAGCAATATTTATAAAAAAACTTAAACCAAATCTTAATAAAAATGGGGGGGGGGGTAAAAACAATAATAGCATAAAAGGAAATAATAGTATAAGAGAAAAGGACATTTTTTGGGGGGAGGGTGATAGAAATAGTAAGAAATATTAATAGTTATAAAATAGTTAATAGAGGGAGCTGTAGGATAGAATATGAAAGAGAGGTGAAAAAGGAAGTTGAATTACTAGAGTAAGATGGAGGATAGAGAAATTTGAAAGAATAGAATAAGGTAAGAATATTTTATATGGAATAATCAAGAAGGTAATATGAATGTAAATAAGTATTTAGTTAGAATAAAAGATAAAGAAAGATTATATTGATAGTGATTAAATTTTTTTGGAGTAGTGTAATTAAAATTACTTTATAATGTAAATGTTATATGTATTAAAGTTACATGTATAAGTATATGTTATAGAGAAAGAGGATAGAAAAGATTTTAAAAGAATATAAAATAGGATGGTAAATATATTAAAGATATTATATGAATTGAAAAGGTTAGGAAATATTTTTAAAAAAAATTAAAAGTTTGATAGGAATTTAATAATTTTATATAAAATAATGTATTTTAATGGTTGTATTTTTATGTGTGTTCAAATTTTGTAGATCTGATGAAGACTGCATGATACAGTCAAAACTGTAATCAATAATAAAAGTTTTTTTTGCTGAAAAGTGAAAGTGTGTATGATTTTTGAAATTCAATATTATATATTGAATATGCTGATTTAAAAATCTTGTGCATACTGGAATAATTTTAAAAACAATAGCAGTATCAGGAGAACTTTCAGAAGTTGTGCTTTCAATGAAAACTTTGAATTGTATGATATTTTAGCTGAAATATGATTGGAGTTTTAATGTTTTTGAATAATAATCAACAAACTGCTTTCTTAAACAACCTGATAATCCCACCATAATGCATATAATGTTGCAATTGAAAGCCTGTTAATCCATGCTTATTTTCTTAAAGTTATACACCTTGACAACATTTTTATGACACTAGTAAAAGTTGTACTCGGGTTTTGCATTAAAGTTTTATTCTGCAGGATATTTTTACATCATCACACTAACTTTATTAAAAATTATTATTCTGGAAAAGCTCCAATCAATATCTAAAATATTTGTCATTAAGCTCATGAAACAAAGTAAAACAACAAACTAAGCAAAAGTGAAATGTTTGTCTTGTACTTAATGATAAACAGTTCTATTCATGAGCATAATGTGACAAACTAACTGTTAATGTTAGTCTTTATAATATTAATATCATTTACATTCTTTTTTACTTTTACAATACTTTTTACAACCCACTATCGATGGTTTCGATTGCCTCAGCAATCTTCTTCAGAACTTCTACTTATATTTTCAAATCTTCTTCAGAACTTATTTTCAAATCTTACATTTTCAAATCTTAAGAATTGAAAATATAAGTAGAAATTCTGAAGAAGATTGCTGGGGCAATCGAAACCATCAATAGTAGGTTGTAAAAAGCATTGTAAAAATAATAAATAATGTAAATGATATTAATATTATATGGATTTGGCAATGCAATAAGAAAGATAAAGTTAGACTTCATAAAGAATGATAGACTTTCCTGAGTTCCTCTATAAACAACATTCATTTTCTGCTCTAAGCAAATATTTTTATAACACTAATATAATCTTAAATTTATTCTTTCATCAAATTTGGTTTGTTTTATGATTTATGTATAATATAATTTTTAATTATTTATTTTGATCATACTATAGCAAACACTAACTAATTTCTTATTCCATTCATTTACCAGAATGTTATTTTCACATTATTGTCATTAGACAACATCAAATTTTTGGTAAATTTTGGATATCATATATTCAGCATTTATCTTTAGTTTAAGTTTTGCTCCAATGTCACATTCATTATTATGAAGATTACCATCAATTTTTGCAAGCATTATAACTTTTCTAACCTGGCTTCAAGATTCCCATGAGAATTTATCCTAACATCGCAATTTTAGAACTATGGCATAAACTTTAATAATCCCCCTATATCATTAAGGTACACAATTAATTATCCTTATAATAAATAATTTGATGTGAATCTTATATAAAGATGGTGGTAAAACCTGTATTTATTAAAGTCTTGAAGCAACCACTATAAAAGCAATTTATTATTGCACCAAAAAGTAAATGCAATTTTTTGAATCAATTTATCCTGGATTACTTACCGAAGAAATCATAATATGATTAAAAATATGTTATTAAACAGGCAAAATTCTCCATACAGTAGTGCCACTCTGTGCCAACCAGAGTAATTAATGGATGCCAGAAGGCTTGTGCATAAAATCTCCATCCAGTGCCTACTCATCCAATATCCCGAGACTAGTTTCTGGCTTGTGGCCTTTGTCAGTGAGGAGCCTTGGATCTGAGAGCACTGCACTTAGATCTAACTGATCATGTGATGTTTAGTGGTTTAAAATATAATGTTCTTATACTGATTGTACCAGTTCTGCAAGAGCATTTTCATTTGTCACCAATATCCTTAAGCATTTTTTAATAACCTGCTTTAGATTTAATGAACATATTTTACTTAAGTCATAGTAGTGTTTCAATAAAGTTTCTACAAACATTTTATCAAACAAGTCCTCTATTTCAGTCAAGAAAGCTGTAAAAGCATCTAGATGATTAAAGCTTAGTCCTAAAAAACTAATATTAATTACTAAATATTTTGACAATTATGCTATAAACTTCATTTTTTAAAGTACATTTTTATAAAGTACTTACAGCTTTTCTGCTATCATTACAGTATTTTTTTAATATGTCAAAGCATCATCCAGGAAGTGAACCCACGAACCCGGAAGAACTGCTTGTAAAGTGGCTGTGCTGACCACCCAACCACCAACACTTGATTAAACCTGTATTCTTAGAATTTTCTCATATGTATTTGAGACCTGGATAATATTTCAAAGAAAAACAAAGAATTAAACAGTTTTCATGAGCACTATTTTCAAAAAATTATGAACATTGTTTGATCATAGAATGTCAAAAATATTGAAGGACTGTGGCATCCATCTGTCATTGAAATCTTCCTCACCACAGAAAAGTAAAATGTCGGGACTCCTAAAAATGGATGACAGCTACTTTTTCAAACAATTATTTAAATATTTTGAAAAAAGATTAAAAGATATATCAAAACAAAGACCAAGATTATCTGCAAGAAAAGATTTCCACTAATCTTATTACCGGAAGAATTATCTGGTGATCATGCTACATCAAAAACAATGCTGCCTTAATGCATGATAACATTAGAAAGATAACATAAAGTCAACAATATGACAAATGATGAAAAGGTGAGTTTAGATCTTTTATACTGCAACTGATTATTCTGATCATAGCATCTTCATTCATGTGAGAACCTGTTCCATTAGTCCTTGACTTTTACTAATATGATTTTAAGTAGTCTATAAAAATAATAAAGACTATTACTATAGATTACTTATAAAATGTTATTTGTTACAAAATTCTATGATGAAATAATGCTTGACCATCATATATGGTGATTTGGCAATGTCCATTATTCTCATCCATATTTATTCTAATATCTTACTCATAAACTAAAGAAGTTTACATCATCAAGCTTATCTATTAATATTGCCTCAGCTTTTAGACAATATATCAAAAACAGATTTTTATTTTAACATTATTTAAAGTTTGATTGGATCCAAACACAGTAAAGCAGATCTATTACATTTGGGTCGAAAAGATAGATGGATTCATTCTATCTTTCCCCAAAAACTTTATCTTGTGTTTGGAAAGTGAGAGTATTCATTTATATAGTTAAATCTATAAAGCGCATATGCATTAGCTTATTGGCTTATTAATATTACAGTTTATAAAAACATCACGCTATATAAAATAAATGTCTTGTTTATATTATACTAGGTATTTTTTTCATATAAGTGATATGTTATTTGGGTTCATCCATATATGATTAATTATAGTAATATACTAACATTTTGACTGAGTTGCACTGGAACATAAATGGGAAATGAAAATTATAAAAACAATTGTAGAGGCACTTTAAGCATTGATTTATAACAAGATTGAAAGTTCCATCAATAGAAAAATAGGTATAAAAAAATTATAAAAATCAGAAAATATTCAAATTAATGTGTTTTTTAAAAAATTCCAAATTGAAGGGAGTTTGCATACATCATTGTTTGTTGATACAATTTGATGGTGTTTGTAGTTTCTTATGTGGATATGATTAATCATTACATTAGTACTAGAAGAGATGAACATGTTAATGCAATTAAGTAACATTCATCATCATCATCATTTCTACTCTGTGCTATTGATGAATGTCATAGTAGCGATTTCTTTTACATTAGGATCCTATTCAGATATGATAATCTCGACAAATGTAAGATTAGAGAAAGAATTGGGATATTTAAGAGACAAAATTGTATCAACAAACATGATGAAATATGTAAACTACCCTTCTATTTAGAAGAATTTTTAAAAATATATATTAATGTAAATATACACTTAGTTTTTAAAACTTTCTATACCTATTTTTCTATTAATTGAATTTTCAATCTTGTTACACAACAATTTTACTGTTTCTCTATATCATTTTTATAATATTCATTATTCAATTGTTGTCTGGTGTGGCCCAGCTGAATCATCAGTATATTAATATAACTAATTATATATATGTAAATCAGATTTTAAAAATCAGGAAATTGTTGACAAAGTTATATATCAAATGTCTAAACGATAAAAATATAACAATCAGAAGAAAGCCCTAACGATAATGATATTTGAGAAAGATGAAAATAAAAATATTAAAAATGGCAAATCTATCAGTTTTCTGCCAGTTTTATAGAAAAA
Organism: Epiperipatus broadwayi; assembly: GCA_028023455.1. Lineage (NCBI taxonomy): Eukaryota > Metazoa > Onychophora > Udeonychophora > Euonychophora > Peripatidae > Epiperipatus > Epiperipatus broadwayi. The sequence goes on from JAQFVV010012596.1 coordinate 518,668, forward strand.
CTTTACTAAGCTCATTACAACCCATATATAGACAATTTTGGATCAAAATAAACCAAAAAGAACACTTTGGATTTAGAAGTGTCTATGACACAATAGAAGTATTATGAGAAGTTATAGAAAGAAACAAAGAATATTACTTGCTATTATTCTTTGGATTTATAGATTATGAAATTATATTTGATTCAATAAGTATTTAAGTATCATGTGACCACCATTTCCTTATTATGGTATTTTCAATTTAAGTCTCATAGTTTTGTAGTTAAGTAGAGATAAAAGGTGGCTGCTGGAGAGTTGCATTACATCCTAAGATCTAGATGCAGTGCTCTCAAATCCAAGACTCCTCACTGATGAAAGCCACAATATGGAAACTAATCTGGGGCTATTGGATAAGTAAGCTCTAGATAGGGATTTTATGCACAAGCCTTCTGGCATCCTTTGATTACTCTGGCTTGCACTGAGTGGCAATACATATAGAGAGTTTTGCCTGTTTTAATAAGTATTTAAGTAATGATTAAAGCATTGGAATATTAAAAGACAAACCCAAAATACTGTCAAATTCTGAAGAATATTTATCCAACTGCAACAATGATAATTAGACTTCATAATCCACATTAACAAATTTAACATTGATAAGGATGTATGATAACATGATTCCATTTCTTCAAAACTAAATAGAAATTTTATATAAATTATTTTATGAATTAAAGTGGAGAATTAAGGGAAGAAAAACTGATAATTATTTAAGTCACTTAGATTTTTCCAATGATGTAATTGCTTTTATAAGTAATGCTTTAAAGCTCAAGAAATAGTATACAAGCCATCAGATGATAACAAAAAAGTAAAATTAAAAATGACTGTTAAAAAGACTAAATCAAAATGTTCAATTGCTTTTCAAATAAGGAGAAAATAAAGATTGATAGTAATGTATTAGCTATAAATACCTTGGTTAGAATATTAATACAGGTAAAAACAATGGATGAAATTAATCATAGAATTGGTGAAATGTCAAATAATTTAATATTAAAATAAAATTTGCTTAAGTTCTTGAAAAGAAAGATTTTAATAAATATATTTTGCCAATGTTAAGTTATGGATCTGAGACATGGACATCTAATAGAAGAGAACTGTAGAGACTTGAGATGTGACCACAAAATATTTGGAGATATATGTTAGAAATAATAGGAATGAATAAAATATGATAATATATAGATGAGAAAACAAAGATTATGGTCATCATCAGTGCTTGTGGTTGAATGCAGGAATTGAAACTCAATGCCCACTTATAGGATTATAGCTCTATCATTTCTGGTACTCAAAATTCTTATAAATTTTTTAGCAGTAAATTATTTGAACATTTATTGTTTTATTTTACTATCATCATTAAAAAAATAAACAGACTAAACTAGGCTGGACAAGTTGCTAGAAAAGAGGGCAATAGATGTACAATTGGACCTCAACATACTAAAAACCTTTAATTTGAAGAAGTTTGTTGATAGATAAAATAATGATGCTGATTTTTATTTATACAAAAACAAAATATGCAATAAAAAAAATAAAAAGTACAAAATTGGCAGACATAAGAAAATTGTAAACTTCATAGTTTTTAATTCTTTACGTTTTTTTTCAATGTTTTATATCTTAAAAGCAAAGAATATGTCAAATCATTAATATTTTTTTGGTCAAATAGATGTGTTATAAAATTTTGCACTTGTTAATAATAAAAAAAATCTGTCAAAGTATTTGGTTTAAAACCATTTAAATACTTAAAGCTATTTTATATGCTACTAGAAATTAAAATTATTTCCTTTTAATATATCATCAAACTTATAATAATTGACTGTTTTGGGTGTTTTTTTTTTCGGTTAAAATTTATATCCAATTTCATGCAGCAATAAATGTAACGGATTAATTAATGAATCTGTTTTTTATTATGTAATAATTTGGTAATATTGCAAAACTACAATTTTGGAATCAAATCACTAACTATACCCTTGATGTATGCAAGCATTTTTATAAAAACTAATTTTAAAATTTTTCATGCATTGTTAACTTTCTTAATTATTTAACATTGAATCTACAAAGAATTTTATCATGTAATTGCTTAGACATTTAGCATAAGATTTATGGGATATTTATTTTATATAGCGCTAAGTTTTTTTTTTTTTTATAAACTGTAATAGTAATAATCAGCCATGTGCATTAGTTTAATGGCTGATTATTGCTATTATAGTTTATATAAAAAAATAGCGCTATATAAAATAAATATCTCATTTATATATGTTTAATTTCAAATAAGAATGATGTATCGTAAATTCTAGAAAATTTTGCAAATGTCATTCATTCAGGCATAGTAAAAGTAATTTAAAGTGATCGCTTAACATCTTCATGCTCTCATTTCCAAATGCTTAAGATTTGCTCATACATAAACGTTTGGCTTGAAAGGATAGATGGATTCATTCTATCTTTTCACAAAGACTTTATCTTGTGTTTGGAAGTGAGAGTATTCATTTGTAGTTAAAAATCCACAAAGCACATGTGCATTAGCATAAGATTTATGATAAATGGTTTAATTAATATTGATTAATAATGATTCTGCACATTTATAAAATAATGGGGGGAAATATTGGAAAAATATAGTTAGTTTTGGACTAAAATGATTTTTTTACATTATCTTTTTATATAATTAATACAATTACCAATACTACTGAAAGACAATAGTATACTATGGAGTCAGTTCTCATAATATATGATACTCTCTCCCCATTGCTGAAGGCTAAATCATATTATAGTTTATTTAATATATCAAAACTTATTTGACAAATTCAGATTATCTTATAATTTACCCTTAAACAGCTATCTAATGATCAATTTTGAATTTACTTCATGGTTATTGAAGATAAAACCATATTGAAAATATATCTATTAATCATTATAACATAAAAACGTTTTTAAAAACAATATTATGGTATATGCATCTTAAACCCAAACTTTAACACACATGCATCAAAAATCACATGCATTATTCACACAATAATATGATATGAAGAGATTACATTTAAAAAATATAAAAAAAAGATAATATATATAAAGCAATACTAATATTCTTAAAAGGTCTAAGAAAAAAAATGAAGAAAGTGTATAAAAAAATTACAAAAGCAGGACATTACAAAGATTTAAGAAGGAAGCTAGATTACAATGAAAAAAATTCTGTTTTAAAAATTAAATTATATGTATATTACAAATAAAATGTCCATTAATTAAAAACTGTTGAAATAAAAATAAATATAATAGTAATTAACTATTATAAACAGTCCTTCAATCCACAGGATGTTTTTTTGGATTTAATGGCAGTTGAAGAGAGTTAAGGAAGTAACCAAAAGTACTTCTGCAGATTGAAAGACTGTATATAATAGTTAATTACTGTTATATTTATTATTTTTATTCTTATATATATATATATATTGTCAAATTATATTCTTATCTCAGTACATTTTCCATCTTAGCTCAAACCTATCACAATTATCTGGTTTTTGGAAATAGGATTATAAAGGTGTATTTCAGAATATAATAAAAAAGTAATTTATAATGTTTAATGGTTAAAAATATATAATAAAAAAAGTTTAGAAGTAATTAAGAAAATATAAGTAAAATGATAATAATAAAAGATAGGTTAAATAGTAGAGTTTAAAAATTAATGTTTTAACATGATAATAAGTAGATTTAGAATAATTTAATAATAAAATAATATAAATAAAAAATTAAAATTAGTTAAGAATAGAATAATAAAATGGAAAATGATTATTTATAATGGTCAGGTTAAGATGTATGTATGTTTTATTATGTATATAAATTTATGTATCATCATCATCATCATCAACCATTATCAATCCACTGCAGGATGAAGGTCTCTCCAAGTTTAATCCATCTTCTCCGATCTTTTATAGCTCTGATGATGACTGCAGGACAGTCAAAACAGTTAAGAGTAAAGTTTTGGTGTAAAAAATAGTATTGTTAAGTGTATAAGAAGGATGGTAATGGCACTCCTTGTAAATATAGAAATCAATACATAAGGAAAGGAGAAAGAAAAAGAAAATTGTATTACTTCTATCATCCCCAATTCAGACCAAAACTCTCACCCTATAAATAAATTTGAACCAACTATTTTTTTAAGTATTTCCTATAGCACATGTTACAATTTAATTTCATATACATATTTTTCTTTAGAAACATTTAATCTTAACTTCATGTAATATGTATTTAAACATTTTTCAAATTTCTTTTCCATCAGTGAAACATATAATCAAAGACATGTGAGAAAGATGATCCTCATGATGTATATTTTGTGGTGAACCACCACTCATTAGTTGGCCCACATTACAACGCTTAATATTTATGAATCATATAATTATTTACAAATAACATCAATGTAAATAAATTGGGTTAACTATATTTTAAACCATGCATTTAATAACTTCATAAATCCATATTTATGATTATTCTACATATGGACATGACTACTAAGAAAAGGCATTAACAGCTAATACTCTTAACTTTTAGCTCACACAGTGAATTTATACTAAAAGTTAACATGGGCTTTGAATGTTCCATCATCAGATTTTCAATGGATGGGCTGAAGAATTGTGGGTTGGAGTAGTTTGAAATCTGTCCATTAAAGTATGAAGATTGGCTATCTTAATATAAAGCTGAGCACTGATTGTATATATGTGTGGAGATAGTAATCTGGACCAACTGATGATTGCTGGTTTAGCATGAAATATATATTGGTGATTATTTATCTTTTCAACATGTATGTGATCAGGTGGATCAGCAATATGAGATGGCATGGAGAGTTGAGGGTGATGTGAAAGTCTGGGTTCGAATTCCTTATATAAATCATTTAAAATATAACAGATTACTTTGAAAATAATTCAGACTTGACTTAAATCAGTAAGAAAATAATTACTGCTCTATTACAAACTGCAAGAAAAATAGCTTGTACAAAAAAACAGCAATTTATCAGTAAATTTTTTATGCGGATAAGATCATTAATCATTACGAAGAAAAGAAGGAATATTACATTTTTTGAAAAAGGATCCATTAAAAACAATTTAATATCTAAATTTTTGTAAATAAGTATGAAAAAGAATTAACAATAGTATAATAAAATTTAATTGTGAGTTGACAGAGAAAACTGTAAAAGAGAATAAAAGTTTCAAAAGTGTAAAACAATATCTTAATACTGGAACGAAAGTTGTTTACCAATTAAAAACAGAGATGATATCATGCAATGTGAGAGGAGCTCTGTAAACAATTATATAGGAATGAAGAAAAAGAAAACAAACATCTTATATATCTACTATATTTTCTGAATAGCTAAGTATTTTTTAAAAAAAGATCAAACATGCAATTAAATCTATATATAAAAAAGGGAAAAGATCCAAAACATAATAGAATTATTATTGATATTTTAAAAGAAACAGGTAAAAAAACAAATATGTTATCAGAGTGATATACAAATGTAAAGGATAAAGAGACAGCAGATGATTGAAAGAATGCAATAGTAATATTGATATTTAAGAAAGGTAATAAAGTTCTGTATAAAATCTTTACTAAGATAATTTCAACTCATCTATAATGAACTTTAGATTTTAACAAATCAAATGAACTGAATTTAAAAACGGTTTTAGCACTATGGATCACATTTGACAATTGATAGAAGCTATGAAAACACCCAATAAGGATGAGATGCCATTCTGCTTTGGGACTTCTAGATTAAGCATTTTCATGGTGATTAAAGCATTAGCTCATTAAGATATAGATCTAATATTTTATCATATTCTGAAGAATACATTTATCATAATGCAATAGTAGTGATTGGATTATATGGTGATACCAAAAAGATTAACATTGAAAAAGATCCATGACAGGATGATTTGATATTCCCCAAACTTAAAGTTTTACATAAAGTATTTTGTGGATTAAAATAGGAAGAGAGAATAAAAGTAAATGGATATTATTTTAATCATTTAGATTTTGCAGATGATATAGTTGTTTTTCCTAATAATGGCTCAGAGCTTCAGGAAAAGTTGCAAAAGTTATCAAACGAAAGTAACCATAAGGACTTGAACACAGACTTTCAAGCTCTCTTCAGTTATCTGTTCTATCTCATACAATCAATCCACATGACCATATAATATGAAAAAAGGTAAATGATCTCCAATATATGTATTTCATGCTGAACTAGCACTCATCAGTTGGTACAGATCATCATCACCCACATACATATATAATCAGTGCTCAGTTTTGCTTCAGTCTAATACTCCCTCCAACTCTTCAGAAACCCATACCATTAAAAACTCTGATGATGGAATGCCCACATACCTTGCATATGAATTGTATTTGTATTCAATCAAATAAAAGTAAGAAAGTGGAATTAGAGATAAATGCTAAAAAGACTAAAGCAGTGTTTGTATTTTCTCAGAAGAAGAAAATAAAGATTGATAGTCATAATTTAGAAGGAAATGACAACTACAGGTACTTTGGTCAGCTTATTAATACAAATGTAAACATAATTGATGTGAATTAATCATAAAATTAAACTTATATTAAGTACTTTTAATAAAAAGAACTTAGTATTAAAAATATATATACACTTAGGTGTTTGAAAAGAAAAGTTAGTTCATATTTATGAATCTGAGATTTGAACATTTATAAAAATCCAATACAGAAATTTTAGACGATTCAAGAAAGGATAGAAAGAGATGTATATTACGAGTAACAAAAAGAAATTGAAATATATGAACAAGAGAAATAGCAGTATTATCAACATCAATGAAAGAATTAAGAGACTGAAATGGAGCTGAGCTAGATATATTGATAAAAAATATGTTGATATTACATAGACAATTGAAGTTTCAAATTTAGAATACAAGAAATTGTAGATGACCTAGAATGCAACCATGTGTGAGATGGATGGCTGAAATAAAAAAAGTTTACTGGTCTGATGTGGAGAAAAGAAGCTAAGGGTTAGAGAAACTGGATTAAACTTGGAGAGACTATCATCCTACAGTGGATTGTTAATGATTGAAAGTAATAATGACCACAAACACATGACTGAGTTAGAGAAAAGTATGAGACAAAAAGACAACACATACATACTTTTTAAAGAATTCATTTCGTTATTACGATATTTTAATAAATTTATAAGAAAATTATCAAAAAAAACCATTGACAATTATACAACATAATATAAATAGAATCAAATCACAATAGAAATACTCATATTTTAAAGATTTAAATCATTTAATTCTCATTTCCATATAAAAATATTCTAATTTATTCCATTTAAATTAGCATTTAAAATTTAAAGTCAAACTTATAAAATGAAAAATAAAACATATAGTTATAAGTCATTTAATTCAAAGTTTTTAAAAAATGGGGGGAAAAATCATAGAGATGTCCCCCCCCCCCCTTATACATACTAGCGTTTAAATAATTTAATATAGATAGGTGTTTTGTAAGAGTGGATTTATAATATATGCATGTTATCTTCATATATATATATATATATAATCCATATCTCTTGTGATACACTATTAGCACCCATTGACACCATCTTGATAGATTCTTCACAATAAACTTGTGTATAACATGTATTTTTGTTAATTGCACATCAAAACCATTGATATTCCATTTGACAGCTTAAATATGATGAGAAATGCAGCTTGAAACAATCAAAATATTAATATAATAAGTTAGATAGTTGTAAGGAATTATTTGCTCTAAGGAAATCATTATGATAAAATGGTACTTATTATTTATTTAAACCACTAAACATCACGTGATTATCATTCTTTAAGCTTACACAAGCTGTTTACACAAAGGATAAACTCTCCATATAATAGTGCCACTCAGTGCAAGCCAGAGTAATCAATGAAATGCAGGAAAGTTTGCGCATAAAATCCCTATCTAGTGCCTGCTCATCCGATATTCCCAGACTAGTTTCTAGCTTGTGGCTTTCATCAGTGATGAGCCTTAGGTTAGGATCTAGGTGCAGTGCTATCAGATCCAAGGCCCCTCACTGATGAAAGCCACAAGCTGTAAACTAGTTTGGGATATTGGGTGAGTATCTGGCTTGCATTGAGTGGTGCTACTGTATTATTTATTTTTAGCCTATATTTTCTTAAGAAATAAAAATGCATATAACCAAATAAAAAATTTCTAGAATCAGTTTACATATATATTAAATATGCACATTCTTGAAACTTAAATAAAGATAACAGAAAAAAATATCATCATAGTGCATTTCATGCTGAACCAGCACTCTTCAGTTGGACCAGATCTCAATTTCATACACATAACTTTGCCATTTGTTCAGTAGTTATCAATATTTAACTGTTACAATTTAATTTGCAAGCATCAAACTTTCTGCACTCACAACTTTGATACCATCCATTTTAGATAAATACATAAAAGACTATTTTTAACTCTTACATTTTTTTTAAACATCGGTTAAAGGTTAATATATTACACATTGGAAAAATAGCGATGAAATTGAAAATTTCCTATGTTTATGTTGAGTTAAAACAATGGATATAGCATATATAAGTGATTTAACCCACTGAAGAAGAAGCTGTCAGTAGTAACAAAAACAATTAAATTAAATTAATCTAGCCCTAGTACTTTCGAGGTTTTTCCTCATATTCATGGCCAAAATAGGTTATAAATCATTGCTATAATGTTACTAAATAATAATGTATGCAAATGCGTATGCAAATTGCCCATTTGGCTTCGGAGCATACTATCTTGGGGTTGCAGGGTTTGAACACATGACTGGCCTGCTTCTCATGTTCGAAAAATATTGAGAAGTTATCATTATTCTTTTTTGCTTTTCTATACATATACATGTGTTGAGCAGCTCTATTATGGACAGTGGCCTTGGTTTCCCCGTAGTATGTGGCACTGCATCCAGCCTGAGGGCATGAAATGCTGTATATGACCTGGGGTGCCTGAGATGAGTCCATTCTGTTCTTCGAATTATTAATCAGACTGTTAGTATTAGGGGGAGTGAGGAAGCTGACTTTAAATTCACCAGCTAAAGTCTTTATAAACTGTTGTGATACTTTGGGGATGTAAGGGAGGGTAATTTGAGGTTTATCTTTAATTATGTGGTTAGTTATTGATTTTTTGTAAAATTGATCTATTTTCTTTGTAATTAATCTTACCTGAAGCCGACACTTAATAAATCTTTTATATAGCCTGTAATATTAGTCTTCCTATCAGCCTCAAATTTACACAAATTTTGATTCCTAAATAGAAACGCACTTAAACCTGTGAATTTATGTGATGTAGGTGTATTGGAATTTGGGTGGGCAAAACCTCTGACCTCAAGAGGCTTAACAATCATGCAATAATGCAGAGCTCTGCTTTCTCTATGGACAATGGATATATTAATCTTTAATTGAGATTTAAAGTTTATATTTGGGGTAGGAATTATATAATAATCTCTAATCTAATAAGGTATTAGTAATAATCATCAATTTATATATCTGAAGTGAGAACTATCAAAATTGTGAGTCCAAAAACCTTGACACTTATAAATCAAATTGTAATATACTGTATATGTAATACAACACAATATATATAAAATATTAAAATGCCAAAAACTAAATAGTTAATTTATAAATCAAATGTACAATTCAAAATTAAAGTACTGTTCTGACTACGCTCACATATGATGATGATGAGTAACCAAATATTTAACAATGCAAAATTTACTCATTGATTTCGACTTTGGTTGAAAAGGTAACCAATTAATTAATAGGACTGAGCTAGCTTTTGACAAAACACTGCCAGAGTCGTAATGCTGAATAAAATTATGCAATACAGGTATGCTTATAATATTCAAATGAGCCACAATATGCAAATAAGGCATTTAGGTATTCCATTTTTCAGACAATGGGACACATGAATGAATGTGGATCCTTTGAATTTGCCCAGGCCTCTCTGCACTTCCTTTTCTTATCGTCTCTTTCTGAGCAAACCGTTCTAATATTTATTTAGTAATTATATACATTAATAAAACAAGAACAGCTTTCAAATATCATGTGATATCTCCATCTTATATTAATTTCTGACTTTTGGCTTTATCAATAAGGCTTGGAACTCAGGGCTGGAAGTAACACACATATATATTAATAAATAAAATAAGTAAGCACAAACCAAAGTTATAAGTTTTAACTTGTTTTTCATGTTCGATTTCTTTTGTTTATAATTTCTAGTGTTTTTGCAAACAGGATTTTGGAATTTTTAAGTCCAAAAATTAATTAAACTTTTTGCTTGTGAATTCTAAACAGATCTATACAAAAAAAAAACCCCAAACACTGTCTGGTTTTCAATGAATAACTTTGGAAGAGTAGAAAAATTATCAACAGTTAGATGAGTTGAGTATTCATTTGTAATTGAGACAGAAAAAAAGCTAATGACTTTATTGTGTAGGAGTTCATAAAAAATTCAAGTTCCAGATGTGTGAGCAACAGAATTGATCCTGGGACTTCCCAATCTCCAAGTGCGATGCTTTACCAATTCTATGCAGGGTAAAAAGTCTTATGGCTTTATTGCTCAGAAGTTCATAAGAGGTTTGACACCAGATCTGTGAGTACCAGAATCGATCCAGGGACCTCCTGATCCTAAGCCGCTACCAACCATGCCAAAACATGCAAGATATTAAGACAGTTGTCAGCAAATAAAAATCAGCACCCCATTGTTTTATGATAACCAGCTCTGCAGACTAGCCCTCGTACCTACTGCTTTGCATTTTACCACTATCTTAACAAAACTAGTTATTTCTCTAGATCTATAAACTGGCAACTTTAACAAAATTTATATGAAAGATCATTAGAAAAAAATATTCCATAAGGTATTGGGTTAAACTCTGAATAACTGTGCCATCATGAGTGTATGTACAGTTGACTATCATTACCAAATTGCATTTAAAGAGGATAAAAAGATGAAAAAAAATACACATGTATATGCCAAATTACAGCCTGAAAGTTTGGACTGACAACATAGGTAGTAAATGGTTTGAGACTGCCTTAAATGTTTTTAAGTAGTCCAAAACTGTTGATGTTCAAAAAAAGAATAAGGTGGTCAGATATGTTGCCAAGATTAAATTCAGGTTTAAAAGTATTCATCTACTCTATATTAACTAACACAACATTTTTTTCCAGATTTTATTTGCAACAAGGTAATTCAAACTCAGTTACATCTATTTACATGTTCAGAGAAAGGAATCAACTACCTACTTTCATTATTGCCAGTCTCCATATAACTTGATCAATTTCATTATCTTTACACCTATTCCTTTTCAATTTCTGCTCAGCTCTCAAGTCAGCATTTGATAACAAATTTGCATCAACAACTTCAGGAGTTCATAAGAAGTTTGAATTACAGACCTGTAAGGGACAGAATTGATCCTGGGACCTTCTGATCCCAAGATGGTATGCTCTACTGCTGCACCAAACTGCACAGAACTCAAGATAATTTGGTGTTCAATGAAGATGATTTTGTAATATAAGTGGTATTTCCCATCTCAAAAGTCTTAGAAAAGAGATAACTTTGTGTGAATTTTTTTTGCAAATAATATATTTTAATGATCTATAATTAAAAGATTCTGGTACTTAGAAAAAATTTTGATCTTTTAAATTGAGTTTCAACCTGGCTTTTATTATCATTTCTACTTTTTGATTTCTTGTGTTCAGAAATTAGCTATTCAATAACATTTTCAACCACTATTAACTTACTGCAGGATAAAGATCTCTACAGCATCATCCCAGCATACTTCATTATTTAATCCACCCATCTATCTCATATGTGATCTCTTTCTAGGTCTTTTATAATCTTTTGAAATCTAGTTTAAGATTTCAACTGTCCATCAATTATCATTTCTTCTAATAATCTGTCCAGCCCAACTTCACTTCAATCTCTTAATTCTTTCAAGGATGCCAGTAACACCTCCTTGTTTTCTTATCCATATATTTCATTTTTGCTATATTCTTGTTATTTCTAATGTATATCTATCCATACTTTGTTGAGTGGTCTGATGTCTCTGTACTGCCTTCTGTTAAATGTCCATGTCTCAGATCCATAAGTAAAAACTGGTAACATATTTATTGAAAGCATTCATTTTCAATCACATATGATTCTATGTATGGCATCCAGAAGAAGTCAAAAACATTTAAAAACTAGATTTTGATAATTATGGAAGATCTTTATTTATAGGAGCTAAAATAGTGATTTTGTGTTAATTTTATTTATAAATCAATAAAGCATATGCAGCAATTTCTCACACAGAATAAAGAAATGTCAGTGAAAGAATAGTTTGAAAGTGGAATAGTATTTAGTATATCAGAAATTGTGTGAAAAATCAAATTAAAATTTCTGAGATTATGTGAAATTTTTTGAACTGCAAATGAGCTTAGGAAATTACAGCTCTAGTTCCAAAAAACCTAGATTTTTTTTTTATCATCAGCAAGTTTGTTTATCCATCCAACAAACTTTGATACAGTTGCAGATTGTTTGAGATTGAGTAAATACCAATATTGCTTGCTCTGGGCCTGGAATAGAGAAACAATGTCTTGCACCTGTCAACCTTGTTAATTTGTGTCGAAAAAAACTAGTACAGTGATAAACTCTTCACACAGTAGTGTCACCCTGGGCAAGCCATAGTAATCAATGGATGCAAGAAGGTTTGTGCATAAAATTCCTATCTTGTGTCTACTTATCTAATATCCCTAAACTTTCTAGCTTACAGCACTAGATAAGGATTTTTGTGTACAAATATTCTCGTATCCATTATTACTATGGCTTGCACTGGGTGGCACTATTGTATGGAGGGTTTGTCACTCTTTTAACAACTTGTGTAAGCATAGGAAATGGTGATCATGTGATGTTTAGTGATTTCAAGAAAGATAGCATCTATCTATATATATCAGATAAAATTAGCTAAATATTTATTTCCGAAACTGCCATACAAAATTATGAATTTTTTTGGCAGTTTAACCCAGCAGTAATGTTATGTGAATCAAGAGGTGTAAAGGTTTCTGACCCAATGCTCTGCCTGTTATTTTTTTTGTGTGTGTTCAAACATTGTAAGCATGATTATGTGTTCAGAATTTAAACTTTATGTCAAGCGCTTATCATAAGTTTAACCGCACATTTTAAATTGATATATATGAATGTATAACCAGTAGCGTAGGTAAGTTTTTTCGGGGTTTTTAAATAAAAAACCATTTTAAAACCTTGTAGTAATATATATGTTTGTAGGTACTGAGGTGTAACAGCCTTAACTTATTAGGGCGCTTAGATTTTGTCTAATTTTGTTACACAATACTGCGAGCACTTTTAAACAGCTTTCACGGAACAATTGTCAATATTATTTTTTTGAATTAACTATTTTTTGCTAAAAGAAAATTATTCCATGTCGTTTGCTTAAAATGAATTTCATTACGAAGACTAAATTTATATTGTACAATGTGTAGGATTTTTTTTTGCTACTTATAAGTTTCTTAAAGAGGTAGGTAAACTATATTTTTACAGTAACTGCTTATTTAGGTATTTTTTTTTTTGTAAAAAAGTTCTCGTTTATAATCAATTTCGCATATTAATTAAATTTCATGGTCAGATCAGAGCTCTATAAAAAAAGAAAACATTTTATTTTATCAAACGATTAATATAATTACTTAATGAAGATTTTTTCTTTCTTTTTTTTTTGAACGCGAGATGAAAACTTGACAGTTGATAGATTAGGTGACGTTCTACACCTTTAATCCCATAACAAATAGTCCTTCTTTAGCTTTCCTTAACTGAACAAACAGAAAATGAGAGTTGCCATTGGTCGATTTTTTTTACCTCCTCAGAGTTACGGGCTCTTTGTTAACTCACAATTCTTATTAACTTTGAAAAAATAAACATTTAAAATATTCGAAGTTTAAATAAAAAAAAGTACTCACATTGATATATACATGCATACTTCATATTTAAAACAAACAAAAGAGAGAGAACCAGTTACCAAATCTAAGCAGGCATATATGCATATAAATTTGAATGATTGCAAACAAAAGTTTGTTTTTAATACATACATGTCTTAATATTACATATCAATAGGGAAAAATGTACAATCACTTGACAATAAACATATATAGATATAGTTCATAGAAAATATTGTGGCATAGTTGTTAGCATATTCCTCTACAATGACCATAGCCCGAGATGCAAACCCAGTTAAAAACTTTTGAGACTGATTCAGGCATCTACGTATTTCCTACCAAGCTTATATTTTTGCCGTATTATTAATGCTTTTTGCCTTAGTCAGATAAAAGTTGGTCTATTGGTTAATAAATAGGGAACTAGTTATTTTTAAAAAAATGTGTGGGGGGAGGAAGGCAAACTCACTAAATAATATGTTGGCTCTACTGATCAGCAATGGTTTTTCCTTTACTATTTCTCGATGAAAGGGGGGGGGGGTATTGCATTAGATTATTAATATACATTATTATACATACACAATAATTTATATGAGAATTTGAATTCATCTATTTTAATTATATTACTCGAACTAATCAGATACTGTGTAAATACTTATCGCTTAGAATAATTCTAAGTGCCATTTTTAAAGATTGCACTATATCTATATGCATAACCTCTTCTATATAACATCAATATTAATATTAAATAATATTTATTGTTTATCAGTAGGATCTATATTTAAGCATAGATACACCAGACACAAGTACATGGTCTTGGGGTTTTTAAAAGATCTCAAAACTTATTGTCTTTATTCTGTGCATATAACCAAAAGTCCTAGGCATTTGGAGAATTCGTATGATATTGTGCAAATAGGTTTGAATGTTTTAGTTAATGACATAACTATCAGTATTAAATATATATTTATTAAAGCACCATAAGACATGCATGACCACAATCATGATTATTATTATCACAGTTTAATATT
This sequence comes from Epiperipatus broadwayi, assembly GCA_028023455.1. NCBI lineage: Eukaryota > Metazoa > Onychophora > Udeonychophora > Euonychophora > Peripatidae > Epiperipatus > Epiperipatus broadwayi. The sequence goes on from JAQFVV010012596.1 coordinate 533,678, forward strand.
TCTGATAGCTACAACTACCTGTTTATAGCGATATACTTATAATAAGTAATGAATTCTGATATAAACTCTTTATTATTTTACAATGTAACTCTAGACTTGAGTTGCTAAAGTAAATAATATAGTAAGCAATTATAAACTACCACTGATGATGATAAAATATTATTAAATGACAACATTCTGTGGATTATTCTTTATACTGTATGCTCCACATGTGAAATCAATGTTTCCACTTGGAAATCAGACTTTAGACTTTGTCTATGATAAAAATTATAAATGCTAAACATGCCACTATTATGGGAGATAGCCATTCCAGAGTTATAGAAATGAGGATCTTAAGTTCTCAAAAATAAAAAATGGCTACAGGCTGTTGGTAATCCTGAAACATCTTGCTTAGTAGTTGAACCCTTTAAAGAGCAATCTTCCATGCAATTAAAAGATGCAATAAAATCATTTCAACTAAACATTGAAGGTATTTATAATTGAGAAATGAATATTCCATACAGATTACTAATACAGCATAAAGTTCTTATAATTGTATAAGAAATTTATCATTCTTCTAATATTATGCATATTTTTAAACAGTCTCATTTTACATTGGCTCTTGATCAAATGCATAAGAAACATGATATAATGGATCTGAATTTTGCTGAGTCCCATATAGCTATTTAAGATAGATAGCTGGATTTGAAGACATATAAATGTCTGAAAATTTCAGATCTTCTACTTAATAGTTAAGTATTAGATAAATGCTGAGATTGAGCTAGTATTTTAGATCTAGTGTCTGAATATCTAGCACCTCCCTGAAGATAGTCAAAAGCTTGAAACTGGTTTCAAGATAGGGATAATTCTAAATACAGAGATTTTTAAATGTTTCTCTTGCGGCATTTATCAAAAAAAGAAAAGAAAAACTTGTTTAGAGTTAGTAGCATGCTCATTATATTTACATTTGTAAATAAAAGCTTATTAAATTAAGTCACATGATGTATGACTTTATTTCCTTACTATCAAATCAAACAATCTCTACAGAAGATAGTTTAAATAATATCGTATTTACTATTTGAATAAATAATCTTTATGTATGTAATGTTTTCAAATCTCTTGATACACATAGGTGTACACTTCTTCTCTTAAATACTTTTTCTGTTTCTTATATATTCATATTTCAATTTTTATAATAGTCTGGAGATTTGCGACTGCAAATAAAGTAAATTTCCATCTTTAAATAACATGCATATGCTTTACTTTCCAAATGATTTAACATGGACAGCAAAAAGATAATTTCTGAATTACATTTTGCTTCAGCAAAAATGGTCTAGCATTTCCTAATAATTTAATAATATTACTTCATTACCATCATAATCAATACAAACCAAATTTATGTCACTCTTCGTCCACAGAATTCTATAACTGAAAGCCAGTCAATAAGATGGAATTAAGAAATATTAGTAGAATTTCAACTGATCTTCTGTTGCTACAATGAATTGTCTATCCCATAAATATATTAAAAACAGTTCATATATTGATTTTTTAAAAAAAAAAACAATAATTCTTTTCATAATCAACAAATGTCTACCCAAAAATTTAAAAATTGTTGACAAATTTATAAAAAAAATTACTCAAAAAAAAAACAAAAAAGGATCGTGGAAACAAAATCTAATTGATAGAGTAGACCAGGGGTCAGCAGTTTTAGTAGTGTGGTGCCAAACCTATGTTACAATGTTCTTCCACATGCCTACATGATTTTACCAACCTTATTATATTATTAAAATTGGTTCAGTTATAATGGGCTTCAAAGTTATATATAATATTATAGTATATAATATACACTACTATATAATACATACTTTTGAAGTCCATTATAACTAGATCTTATATCATCGGTCAATCAATATTTTAAAATACTTAGAATCATGTAAAAGTACCTTTTTTTAAATTTGTAATTTTTAACATGCTTATTAAAAATATTACAAATGATAAATTACAACCTTTTACCTATACAAAATATATAATTTAAATAAGAAAAAAATATCATGAATTCTAATATGATTAGCCATTTTTTATAATGGCTGAATTAATGTGAACATTACCCTTGTACCTCTTTCCTCAATTGCTCAATGTCAGATATGTAATTGGTCACTTTGAACTCAAAATATTTTTCATATGTGAGAAATGACAGCCAACTTTTCTAGACAGTTCCCTTCAAGAGTGTTCTGCAATTCTACAAATTTAGTTTTCCACAATTCTGATGACATTAATTTTATTAATTCCATTTCAAAAATATCAATATCCAACCACTCAAAAAGAAATAAATCAAATAGTCATCTTTAAATCAACTAAGTCAGGTTTGATGAGGAAAGAAAATATCAGTGTGTGTATTTGGAAGTCTTCACATTGTTTGGAATTTTTTTCTCTGATAGCTTCAATGTATTTTTTAAGTTCATCTAGGTGTTAGTGGTAATATCACACCAAAATATATCTAATTTTGATGCAAATCCTTTCCAGTATTCAAAAAGTTCTAGTACAATTTGACCCTTCCCTTGCAAATGCAAGTTTAACTCATTCAGGTGTTGAGTTATATTGGTCAGAAACATCAACTTGCATAACCAGTCTTCATCATTTATTTCCGGATAATGTTGTTATTTTTCATCAATAAACATCTTTATTTCTTTCAGACATGATACAAACCTGTTCAAGACATTACTTCAACCAATCCAGCGAACATTGCTGTATAGAGGGAGGTCTATATATGTACTATTCATTTCTCGCAAAAGGGATTTAAATTGCCTATGTGTTAATGAAAAATTAGAAACTATGAAATTAATTATTTTAATGACAGTGTTCATTACAGAATTCAAGTATTGTGATGAGATTTTTGCAACTAAATTTTCCTGGTGAATAATGCAGTGGAAACTCAATATTCAATGTTTAATATGATTTTCAAGAAGTTTAACAAATCCCTTTTCCTTTCCGCATGGCTGGCATCAGTAGTAACACTAAATATTTTATTTATGTTGATTTTCTAATTCTCAAAATAATTGAAAAATGCAGTGAAAATATCATGTCCCTTTGTTGTACCAGTAAGAGGAATCAAGCAACACAATCCTTCATAAATATGATTGTTGTCACAATATCATGTAACTATTGCTAGGCTCACCACATCATTTACATCAGTGCTTTCATCAACAGCAACAGTGAATAAAACAGCTTGTTGTAAACTGATTTTCTCTTTTGTTGTTACATCTTTGGCCATGTCAATTATTCTTCTTTGAATTGATCTTGCAGAAGCTGGTATTTCTTGAATTTGAGACAGTATCATTTGTTTATTTGGTAGATCACTGAATAAGCTTTCAGCATTTTTCAAAAACGTTTCTTTGATGAACTGTTCATCTGTGAAAGGTTTGCCTTTCAAAGCCACACAATGAGAAATTGTATAACTACATTCGGTGGCTTTATTTTGGGTTCCAATTATTTGACTAAAATAATTAGTTTGTTTCTTAAAAGCAGAAACAGCTCTTTTTATAGCTTCACTTTTCTCATCTGGGTTTTTAAACATGAACACATATTTAGTTTGATAATGTCTTTGTACACTTGAGGTACGACATACAATACTTTCACAGCAGAATGTACACACAGCACAATCTTTTTGCTATACAAATTCATATTCATTTGTCCAAGAGTCTTGAAAAGAATATCATATTTTATCTTTTGTGGGACATTTTGGAAATCTCTCAGTCACTATGCCATGAGAATTTCTTTTTGAAAGAAGTACCACCAATGAGCATCAATTATTTACCATTCAACTACTGAAAATAGCTTTCTAGAATTGATAATGTAATAAGTTTTTTATTTGGATTACAATCTCATTTTTTAATTTTATCAGAAGTAAAATGTGACTAAAACAGGCAAAACTCACTATACGTATTGCCACACACGGCAAGCTAGAGTAATCAATGGATGCCAGAAGGCTTGTGCATAAAATCCCTATCTAGTGCCTACTCATCCAATATCCCCAGACTAGTTTCTGGCTTGTGGCCTTCATCAGTGAGGAGCCTTGGATCTGAGAGCACTGCACCTAGATCTTAGGATCTAATACAACCCTCCAGCAGCCATCTTTTATCTCCATTTAACTACAAAACTATGAGTCTTAAATTGAAAACACCTTAATAGATAGGGATTTTATGCACAAGCCTTCTGGCATCCATTGATTACTCTAGCTTGCTGTGTGTGGCAATATGTATAGTGAGTTTTTCCTGTTTTAGTAACAGCTATAAGCAAGCATAAGAAATGGTGATCATGTGAAGTAAAATGTGAATATGTAGAATTTTTTTCCGCTTGCAAAGAAATATATCTTTTTATTATTTTCGGATAAATAATGATTATCGTAAATTCAATGTTGAATGTAAAAACAAAAAAAAAAGACACTGAAATTAAAATATATCTTTTTTTACTATTTTAATTTATTCCGAGTGCCATTGATAATCGTTGATGTGCCAAGCATGGCATGAGTGCCATAGGTTGCCGACTCCTGGAGTAGACCCTCAATACAGACATTGTGAATGTAGAATCAACTATGATAGTACAAAACTTAAACTTTCAATCCAAACACCAAGGAAACATTTCATAAATTGAATGTAACTTTCTACAACAGAAAGCTTAAGCACAATCTTATCTCATGCTACTTAGGAATAATCTGAAGCTACAGCCTAACGCAATTTGCTCATGTGTAAATGATTATATCTAAACAAATATTTAATAATTTTCTTAGATAGCTGGTTGGGATTAAGTAATTACAAATTTGACTGCTATTGGAGAATGAATTCTCACACTATATCATAGGATGTACTATTGGACACTTAAGGTCAACCTTATATCAACTAAAAGTAAATCAATTCTGTATTTTAAGCTTATTTATTTATTAGAGAACATATTTATAAATATATGCATTTTTTGCATTTGTTTCTTTGATTTGCACTGCAGTCCTGACTTATTGCATCCATGATTTTCCCAGGGGCTTATGTTATATGATACTCTTTATGTTAATGGTAAGTGCCACATAAATTGTGACAATATTATTGATTTTACAGACATTTCCATTGTTTCCCAAGCAATTCTGATTAATATGAGATGTAATCCCTTTGCTAATTTTATATTGACATTCACTGATACAACATGTCTAGCTAAATTGAGTTCGAGTGAGATACGCAAACAAAAAAAATCGTAAATCTACTAGTAAATCAAATAAATTTCCAAGTTTATTTGAATTGAACACAATTCCTATAATTCTATATTTAAATTATTAACAATTATTTCATTTTATAGACTTTCAGCTAAAACAATTTTAGTAGATATTACAAATCTTTATTAAAATTAAATTTATAACTAAATTTAAAACATTAGGATAAACTGTCAGCAGTATCCAGTATCGATCTCTCTTTGTCTCTCTTTTATGGGACAATCTTAGATAAAGATGATTTGAATGCTTTCTCTTGCAGCATTTATCATAAAGAAAGCTTGTTTAGAGTTATTGGCATGCTCTTTATATATTCCCCACCCCCACAAAAAACACCCAGAAAAACAGGGGGGGGGGGAAACAAAAAAAAAAATTTTACTTCTTTTTTGAGAATTTTATAAAAAAAAAAAAAAAAAAAATTTTTATTAACTATCACCTCTTAATTTATATATATATATGTGTGTGTGTGTGTGTGTGATAGAGATAGAGAAGATAGCCATAATGTGTATATTACATGCTAAATGTTTTTAACAACATATCAGTACAACTTAATTCAGTTAATACAAAATGATAGTAACTGAGTATCAAGTATAGTTTGGACAAAAGTAGTTATTATTAATAGTCACTTATTGTCACACACACAAAAAAAAAAACTTAAAAATTATTGAAGCTTGTTTATAAACTAGAAATATCTACTACCTATATCACATGTGGTCTTTTACCCAATATTGACATCATGCAATGTTGTCATTCAATATATTTTGCCATAAAGTTTTATTTTTGAAAGGCTGTGAGATTTTGACTAATTGTATTTCTCCATAACATTATATTCTCATCCATATTTCCCTACTAAAACGAACGGATTTGAACCTTTTTATAGTGTCTTCGAGAAAATATTTATAATGAAAAAGTTGGATACTCAATTTTGAAAAACAATGTATGACATAAAATATGCCTTTAGGATGTGTGACATGAGTCTAAACCAATATGTCTTTGGAATAATTTACTGACTGAGCTTATGATGTCTCTTCAAAAAATTATAGAGCATTCTTTAAATTAAATTTTAGAAAATTAGCGCTTAATGTTTTATCAATAGGTCACAGAACTAATTTCCATTTAATAAATTTGGTGGAGTAACAGCTCTACATAAATTAATTTAGAAAAAGTAATTGTAACACAATGACCATATACCCTTAATGCATTAAATACAATAATAGTGCATTGATAACTACTCTGCACCTCAACACCCAAATCTGTGTATCTTAAGAGTGGTGTAATATTATATAGAATATTGAATATATAAAACTTTAGAATTATGTAAGATTATTAATACACACATTATATATGTAATAACAGTAAAAAATAAGAAAGATAATGGTAATTAACTATTATACACAGTCTTTCAATCCACAGAAGTACTTTCGGTTAATTACTTAACCCTCTTCAATCACCATTTAAATTCAAAAAACAACTGAAGCAAAGGGCAATAACTGAAATCCCAGGATTCCTAAATTTTAACATTTGTGACTTGTCTATTAATTATATTCACTTTATTTCTATTTATGAAAATTGCCTCCTTAATTTTTCTTTTATTATGGTTTCTCTCTTCATGAAGAATCTTAACACTTTCAATGTCAAACTTAAATTTATATTTACATGTTCTTTTATAATCCAAGAAAACTGAAGCAGTCATTAAATCATTATTATTTTTACTTTTCACATGCTTGTATAACAATTCATGCTCCTTTAATCTTTTCTTTATACTGCACCTTGATTCACCTATATATGATAACATATATCCACAAAAAAATTGATAAACAACATTACTTTGTTGCTTGACATATATGACACTTTTAGAATTATTCACTAACTTATTAACATTATTTGTAATCCAAAATGAAACATTAAACACATCCTTATATATATATATATATATATATATAAGGATGTGTTTATATGTTTCATATGGATATATCCTGATATATATATATATATATATATATATATATATTCAGGAGCTTCCATGTAATAAAAATATACTAAGTATAATAGCTAAATAGCTGACATTTCAGTACAATAACAAATACTTTCCTCAGAGCTTCTTCTTTCTGAAATCATAAAAATAGTATGTGTGGTGAGATTTAAAATCGTTTTTTCTTTTGTTATTTTCTCCTCATTCTCAAATTCTATTGGTTGAGAAATTTTAAAAACTATTTTATCCTTCAATAGCTTTTTCCAAAAATTGTTAATTTTCTTTAATTCATGCTTTTCATTTATACTCTTAAGTCTTTAAAAAATCTCTATATCTTCATTAGCAGTTTCTGGTCAAATTGTTCAATTTTTGCCAGAATATGTGTTTTATTAAAATTGATGTCATGGTTAGTTAGTCAATTTAATATGTGAATAACAAAGAAAACCAAAAATTGAAAAATGTGACCAGAGAATGCTAAGGAAAATTATAGATATTTTTTAAATGTCTAAGAGCATAAATGAAAAGTGTAAATAAAAAAAAAATAACAATATTTGGAAACAGCTATTGTGGAGGATAAAATATTTTTTAAAACTTCTCAACCAATAGAATTTGAGATTGAGGAAAAAATAACAAAAATAAATAAATAATGATTTTAAATCTCTCCACACACATTCTTATGATTTGAGAAATAATTTTAGAGTGTAAACAACAAATGGGTTATGGGATGCTCGATTAGTGGAGTTTTATCATCACTAAGAGTAAGTAATATTAAGGACAGTATAATAAATAGAGTTATAAGCAATAATGAGATGATAGAATATTACAGACACACTTATGATATTATTATTATAGAAAATAATATAAATATTAATAAAAATTTTAATGAGTTAAATAAGAATAAATATGGTAATAAGTTTACAACAGAGAAAGAGGGAAATGGATTAAAATATTTAGATATTTTTTTTAAAAAGAGGAATGAAGAATGAAATAATTGTTGAACATTATATTAAAGATAAAAAGATTAGAGAATTGATTGATTCAAAGTCTTACCAGCCATTGTGGCAAAAAATGGGAGTTTTAAAATGATTTAAATTAAATAATGATAGGATAACATTAGATAAAAAAAGAGGCATATGCACAAAAACAAAAGGTGGAAAATGAATATGTAGATATAGGTTATAAAAGGAAAGCAATAAGAAGAATTTTTGACAATAAGATAGATAAAAAAATGATAACAGTAAGAATAAATATAAAGATAGTAAATAGATATCTATTCCACATCCAGAAAAAGTATGTAAAAGATTAATGAAAGAATGATTACTAAATAATGTAAAAATAGCTTGGAGAAATAATAAGTCTTTGGATAAGTGGTTATATAATGCAGAAAAATGATATTAATAGTAAAATTGGATACACAAAATGCAGTAAGATATATATATATATATATATATATATATATATATATATATATATATATATATATATATGACAGATGGTAAGAACAGCAATTGAGAGAGGAAAAGAACACAATAGAGCAATTAATAGAAAAAATCAAGACCATATTTGCATTATTTAGATACAAAACATAAAATGAAATGTGAAGAAAGTGTAAAGACTATAAACTATGTAAAAGATTACTGCAAGAGAATATATTATGAAATGTTATATATTCAAGAACATTTGGATAAATGTGTAAATATGATTAAAGGTGCAGTAAAATTGGATAGAAAGTGGACTTTATTAAATAGTTGGAAGATATAGGAAATTAATGTAAATATGTAAATAGTATTTATAAAGATAAAATATTTATTATATTTTATAAGTTATTTAATTATATATTTTAAATTATAAGTATCTGTAAGATGTTAAAGTTTGTTAAATGTATTTATTTATTTGATTATACTGTATGAGTATATGATTTAAAGTATAATTTAATGTGATTAATGTCCAATAGATAGGTTGGATATAATTAATTGGCCATATGATTTTATAATTAAATATCTTGAGAAAGTTTCAATGGAGGTGAAAGCTGGTTAGATAAATATTAAAATGTAATTAACATTAGTTGTTTATTTCAGTCTTATTTAGATTGATTATTTCATCTATGAAAACTAATTGGGCATAAATCTGAATTATCTGCATTTGGTATATGTTATTAAGTTTTAATAACTAATATTGCCATTCTGTTTGATAGACCATCAATCTCCACAATGTTGTCCTTCCACTTTTTATTTATAATAAATCCTACTCCTCTTGTGATTTGAATCTTTGTGCCTTTGTAATACATGCCAATTTTTAAAATCAATAATGTCCCATTATGATTAGACAGTTCTCTTCCAATTCTTGTAATCTTCTTTCACTTAAAAGTGAAGTGCAGTTTTAAGTATCTAAATAAAAGGTTATCATTGAAGAGCAGCCTGGGTTTGCATTTAGGAGATTCTTAGCACTGTTCTCATTTGACCACTAATTGCTGCCTTGGTTGGTGACTTGTCAGCTTCCCAATAATAAGGGCCATGATTTAGTTTTATCTGTCATGATTGTAAATAATAATAATAATAATAATAATAATAATAATAATAATAATAATAATAACAATAACAACAATAATAATAATAATAATAATAATAATAATAATAATAATAATAATAATAATAATAATAATAATAATAATAATAATAATAATAATAATAATAATAATAATAATAATAATAATAATAATAATAATAATAATAATAATAATAATAATAATAATAATAATAATAATAATAATAATAATAATAATAATAATAATAATAATAATAATAATAATAATAATAATAATTCAATTCAATTCAATATCCATTTATTATGTGCATTTCAACATTTACACTTTAACAGAAATACACAATACAGAAAACAAAAAACAAAAAAAAACAACAATGATAATAATTAAAATTAAAAACAAAAACAAAAAACAACTATAAGCAAATACAAGCTACATACATAAAATTATATATACATATATGTTCATAATTATACATTTAGTTGTTTTTTAACATTCATCACAAATTGATCGCAAAAATTATCAATATTATTAAAAGTTAGATTATATACTATTTGCAATCTATTAATAACTGATTTACCAAAGAAAGTATTTTTACATATACTAATCTTGAAAGTTTGCATTTCTCTTAATAAACAACAAGGTACTTTCAATTCTATTTTTGATATACAGTTGCTGACATCAATTTTTCCATCAATCAACTTTTTCCAGTAATATCATATCCTTCAATATTCTCCTTTCTTTCAATACTGTTTTAACAATTTGACATTCACCCATTATTAATTTATTAAATCTTTTTTCAATATTATATATTCTAGACTGAATATTAATCAGATTGAAGTTCCATATACAAGAATTATATTCTAAAAGTGTAACAACAAGAAAAAAAAAAAACCTATATTTTATGGAAATAGATAAATCTCTCCCATATCTCAAAATACAGCCCATCTTACTATATGCTTTATTAATAATATATTTAATATGTGCATTAAAAGTAAAATTGCTACAAAATATAATTCCTAAATCAGATACAGTCTCTTTATATTTAATAACACCATTCTCAATTTTATATTGATAAACAGATTCTTCAGTTTTATTAGTATAGGAAACAATACATGTTTTATTAATGTTAATCTCCATATTGTTATACCTACACCATATAATAAAACTATCTATATTCTTTTGAACCTCAATATGATCCACTATAAGTAATAATTCTTTTAAATAACTTACAATCATCAGCATAAGTAAGTATCATACTATTTTTTATGCTATGATCAAGATCACACATATAAACATTAAAAAGCAATGGTGCTAATATTCCACCCTGAGGAACACCTATCATATTATCAAAAAAAGAGAATTAGTTTTATATATATGTACATAAGATTTACGACCCCTCAAATAATTGGAAAACCACTCAACTAAATGAGGACTAACACCCAACATTTTAAGTTTATACAAAAGTGTAATATATGAAACTTTGTCAAATGCATGAGTCATATCAAAATATACATCTAATTGCTTCTGATCAGATAAGGCATGAGCAATATGATCAAATATCACCATTAAATTAGTTAAATAATTAATAATAATAATAATAATAATAATAATAATAATAATAATAATAATAATAATAATAATAATAATAATAATAATAATAATAATAATAATAATAATAATAATAATAATAATAATAATAATAATAATAATAATAATAATAATAATAATAATAATAATAATAATAATAATAATAATAATAATAATAATAATAATAATAATAATAATAACTGAAACACAGGCTTATTATATACCTGTGTCTATATATGTAATATAGGGTATTACATATATTACATATATAGACACAGGTATATAATAAGCCTGTGTTTCAGTTATTACATTGTAGAGATGTCTGCCCATCCTTGCATATGTATTTAATGGATTATGTCCTGTACATGTGGGGTTCAGATTGACCTTAGGTCAACATGGGTGTGACAAGAATCTCAGCCTCAGGGTGGCCATCGAGCATTCCATCACAGATTTTCAATTGGATGGACGGTTGAAGAGTTGGAGTGTGTAGTAGATTGGAGCCTGTCCATTAAAGTATGAAGATTGTCTATCTTAATATATATCTGAGCACTTATAGTATATATGTGTGGGAGATGATAATCTGGACCAACTGATGATTGCTGGTTTAGCATGAAATACGTATATTGGTGATTATTTATCTTTTCAGCATATATGTGCTTGAGTATATCAGTGTTATTAGATAAAATGGAGAGTGATGGGTCATCTGAAGGTCTGTGCTCATATACCCTATAATAATAATAATAATAATAATAATAATAATAATAATAATAATAATAATAATAATAATAATAATAATAATAATCACTCACATACATTCATTTTGTCTTTATGAAACTCAACTAATATTTTAGTTAATCAAACAACCGAGAAGAAAGACCATGGTGTTGCTTGATTTTGAATTCAGAGGTAAAAAGCCAACAAATTTACCATGTTGGCTGATGCATGATAGTGAGCAGCCCATGCATATATTCATATACTATATAAATAATCATACTGTAAGAACAACTGCAGTAGCAATAATGTATAAATTGGACATTACAAATTTGCTCTTCTTGTTTCCTTTAAGTCTTCAAAGAGGATTCAAAGGATCTCCTTTTAGTTAACTCATGAGTTTACAATTCAAAGCATTATTGTCTCTTTTTTTTGTTTTTTACTAGCCATGAAATTAAGATTCCTTTTAAATGGTACGTAACTGATATTTTCTGAATTCAAACAATGAAACATAAGAATTGTTAATTTATTAAATATGTATATCATGTTTTTTTATACTTTAAACCACTAAACATCACATGATCACCATTTTTTATGCTTGCTCATAACTGTTATTAAAGCAGGCAAAACTCACCATACAGTAGTGCCACTCAGTGCAAGCCAGAGTAATCAATGGATGCCAGAAGGCTTGTGCATAAAATCTCTATCTAGTGCCAACCTAGGTGCAGTGTTCTCAGATCCATGGCTTCTCACTGATAAAAGCCACAAGCTAGAAACTAGTCTAGGGATATTGGATGAGTAGGTACTAGATAGGGATTTTATGCACAAACCTTCCTGCATCCATTGATTACTCTGGCTGGCGTTGAATGGCACTCCTGTATGGAGAGTTTTGCCTCTTTTACGCTTTCATGTAAGATAACTGATATCTATTTTATATAAATATATTCTAGTTTCTGTATTATTGATGATAAAGAAATGTAATTGATCTTTGTTTCTTTTTAAGAAATTAATAATTATGGCTTATAGCTAAAATAGAATAAATGATGTGTGTGTGTGTGTCAGGAATGGCCTGTTTTGAAGATAATTCTGAAATTAGTAATTTTTGTAGAATCACACAATAATTTACAATGGCCACAATTGCACCCAGAACACAATTTGCACTGGAAATTGAGATCAATTTATTCAAATGACTCAATTAGAACTTGGTTTTACAGTTTCTACCTATGACTGGGACATCTTTATCTATTAGAAGTTTATTTAAATATTTTAGTAGAGTCTGATTACTTTATTAAGCAGAATTCAATTCCAGGTAGTCAATGGAATTTCTACCAGTGAGTTTATTATTAGTAAGACAATTTCACTAAAATCTGAAAAAAAAAAAAGTCAAGCAAGCATCTTTATTATAAATAGGTTGACTACACAGTCAGCAACATTCATTTCCTCTTGCCAAATTTTATTTCAGATTCCATATTATATTTCTGTAAGTATCTTAAGTGCTAAAATGGTTAGTTATCTTAGTTAGCCTAATTTTTTTATGTGAGTTATTAGTTGTAATGTCTTCTGGATGGATAGACTGTTTATGTGTTTTTAGTTGATATGCTTTGCTTCAGGTCTGCTTTTCAAACCCTTAGCTGTTTCTTATGTAGAGTTGCCTTTCTCTGTCCCTTTGGATTCTCAGTGTTGGATTGTTTGTAATCAAGTTCCAATTGACCCTAATGTTAGAAGTTGGATTGCCTTCTGAAGTTTTTACCTTGGATGTGATTTCCTTGTTTTCTGGTTATCATAGCTTGTATTCATATAGTGCTTCCTTGCTATATTTTGTATATTTCTAGTTTCTGCCTGAAAATGGTTGTATTAATTTATTTTCACTGTTTGTTCATGAATTTCTGGTTCAACTGTTGTATTAATTTTTAATTGATAATTCAGCATTAGTTTAGTTAAAAATATTCCTGATTGTTTGTTGATATGATGCATTTGATTATTACCGTTATGGATAATTGTGTTTTCTGGCTTCACTTTTCTCTTGAAGATCTTTTTGGCTTTTTTCTGCTTGCTTATTACCCTCTGGCTGAAATGGTAATGCATTGTTGTACTTGGCATAGTAGTTTTTTAAAATATATGAATCCCATATCATTATTTGAAAAGATAATTTTATGGACATACCACGCTTTCCTTAATGCATTAATAACATATTAAGAGTTTAGAAAGAAGAAATGTTATCTCTAACATCTTAGAGAAAATATCTTACATGATTAAAAAGTGCTTCCATTCCCACAGGCTGGTATACAGATTATAGACCAATGGCTATTTGTTGACATATTTTGAGTCAATTAACAACATCAACATCAATAGAGTATATTGAATGTCTATCTCTAATTCTGCATACCAAATGTATAATTCAGCCATCTCTGGTAACAAAATGTATGCATGAACCAATATTCCTATCCTTATAATTTTTGGATGGCCACATAGTAATAGTGGTTAGGATATAGTCTATACTGCCAATCTGTGTAGAATTCTTTCACATATTTTTAATAATATAGTTTATGTTTTTGATACTTTTGACATTTTTTATAGATTCCTTTACCATTTTACAGTTATATTTCCTTATAATACATAAAGTATCTTTTTTTATATCATTCTGCAAATTTCCAGATATTCAATTCCTCTTAAAGACCATCTTTATATTCTCATATATATTGTCTATACTAAACAATAGCTCTCTATAGCTATTCAATCTATCTTATACAACTGATACACACAACCACATACATGTGAAAAAGATAAATAAACTTCAATATACCTATTTTATGCTGAACCAGCACTCACAGTTGGTCCAGATCACCATCTCCTACATATCTATAGAATTTAGTGCTCAGTTTATATTAAGATAGCAAATCTTCAAATTTTAATGGTCAATCACCATTTACCACACATATATACAGTTAGTGTTTAGTTTATATTAAGTTTGAAGATTTTCTATTTTAATATAAAATGAGTACTGATTATATATGTGGGAGATGGTGATCTGGACCAACTGATGAGTGTGGGTTCAGCATGAAATATGTATACTAGAGATCATTAATCTTTGTCAAATGTATGTGGACATATATTTCAGTTGTATAAGTTAGATTGGAGAGCTTATAGGGACCTTGAAATTCTAAGTTCAATTTCCTTATAATTACATGTATATATTGCTTTGTCTCAATTGAAAATTTACCAGTAAATGGCTGTTGTTGTTTTTGTATCAGTTCTTGTATAGCAGTTCTTAGTAGAATGTCAGCTCTATTCTTATTACATTCATTCAATTCTGTTGATATTTTAAAATGATTTATAAATTTTAATTTAATCAACTTGCTAATGCTGGCTTTCTCAATAGGTTTTGTCTTTCTGACCACATATTAACACATACCTTGCACTCACTTATTACTGTTAACTTCATCTGTTGAATAATATTTCAAAAACAATTCCTGTTAACCAAAATATAATCTGACTCTACAGTATTCTTGTTTGGACCTTCTATTTTTATATTAACTTTGAACTTTTCTCAAAAAAAAAATCATATTTACCACTTCTATTTTTCTGCACATGCTTTTAGTCTTTTTTCTCTCTAGTTTCTATCTCCATATTTAAATTTATCTACATCATTTTCATCTTTTAATTGTTTCTAATTCTTGCTCTTTCATAATCATTATAAAATATTGTCTCACCTGATCAAAAGCATTGTATATATATAAATTATTTAAGAAATGGAGACTTGGTGATATTAATTATGTTTAAGACACAGCCAAATTGTGCAGCAACTTATCAGACTGGTTCTGCAAGTTGAAGATAAACAATAGCAAAGTTGTTCAAGCTATGTACTGACTATATATATATATATATATATATAAAATACTTTGAGAATTTTTCAGGGCATAAATCTAAGTTAACTGCTGATATCTTCTATTAAATTTAATGACTAATTTTTCACTCTGAATCCCATTCTATTTGTGCTTCTAATATTCGAATCTTTGTAGCAAAGTATATTTCTATTCTGCAATCAATTGCTTCTTGGTTTTTTTCTTCCAATTTCATAAAATTTGACATCTTATTTAATATTAGATGTTTTTCTTTCAATTATGGAGTCTATGATTTTAAATGACTAAATAAAAAGGTCATCATTAAGTGGTGGTCAAGATATGTTGAAAGGTAATATTCAGGTTCGAATTGTTACGTTAACTGATGACAAAAGGTTTCTTTTCTTCCAGCTATATTATCTATTATTATATGTTTTATATATATATATATGCATACAATATTTGAAACACCCCATAGCTATATAGTTTCCACTACATTCTGCATTTAAATAAGGAATAGCCTGCATTTTTGCAGTTCATTTCAATGAGCTGCAAAAATTCAGGCTACTTTTTATTTAAAGGGGAAATGCAGTGAAAACAATATAGCTATGGGGTGTTTCAAATATTTTGTATAGATTTCAGTTAGCGTTATGCATTATTTCTATTTCATATATACATAACTATGCATATTTATGCTTTCTTATATGAAAAACTAAAAATGCCTTTTATTAATTCCTTAATTTTTTTTTTTTTAAGTGTCATAGCATTGGCCAGGACACGAACCCGCAACCCGGGCAACTGCTTGCAAGTGCAAGGCAGTCGCGCTGACCTCTCGACCACCAATTCAAGACAAGTCCTTAAATTTTTAAAAAAGTCAAATTTGTATTATTTTTGCAAATTGTAAATTTGGTTGCATTAAAAATCAAATAAAAATTTCTTCAAAGTACTTGTGCAAAACATGGTCATTGTTTTCTTTTTAAAGAAACTATTCAAAAAAGGATAAACTTATTATACAAAGAATAGTTAATCAGTTTCACTATAATACTAAAAATAATAATAGTTTTTAATAAAAAGAAAAATAATAATAATAATAAGAATAAAAAGGCAAATCAGAACAATAAAAAGAGTAAAAAGTAGAAAAATAAAAAGAAGAAAAATAAAGTAAGAAAAAAAATAAAAAGAAGAATGATAAGATTAAAAATAAGAAGAATATGAGAATAAGAATAAGATAAGAATGATGATAATAAGAATAAAAATATTAAAAAAAAATAATAATAATAAGAAGAATAAGAAAAATAAGGACAAGAAGAATAAATAGAATAATAATACGAAGAAATATAAAAGATATGCAGAAGAATAATAATAAAAGCAATAATAAAAACAAAAATAAAAAGATGAATAAGAATAATAAGAAAGATAAGAAGTAAAAAAATAAATAGACTAAAAATAAAGAAAGAAGAAGAATAAAAAGAAGAAGAATGATAAGATTAAAAATAAAAGGAGTATGAGAAGAATAAGTTAAGAAAATAAGAATGATGATAACAAAAATAAGAATATTAAAAATAAAAATAATAAGAATGAGAAAAATAAGAACAGGAAGAATAAATAGAATAATAATAATAAATATAAAAGATATACACTATAAGATTAATTCCAATAAAAATAATAAAATAAATAATAAATATATTAATAAGCAAGAAAAGCTAGGGGCAAAAAACATAAAGATAAGTTACAATGAGAAGCAAATTCAGAGTATCAGTATCTATGATGGTATCTGTTTATTAAAAGAGTCATTAATGATAGCTCTTTTTCAACTCAAGAAGTTAATAACGTAAGCAATGAATATAAACAAATGTTTGTATATTCATACTTATAACTGGTTTTTTGACACTGTTTTCTTTTTTTTGGCAGGCACTGGGTTTTATTGACTGGCTACTTTTTATATATACCTTGCTTTTTAAAGCTAATGTCTTGAAAATTCAAATTGCCATTCACAGACTTAATTTTCTTGAATTCAAAATGTTAGTGTATTTGTAAAATTTCAAGTCATTGAACTTTAAATGACAAGTTAAGAATAATAAGTAAGCAATGAATAAAACAAAGAAAATATATGTGTTCCATCAGAAAAAGAACAATTATCTAGAAATTAAAAATCTGGAATTGCTGATATTTAGCAACCATTGGTTTTATTTATTGCCAACATCATGATCTTCCGTATTGATAAATGGCTGTAAATAGTGACAAATTGTCTAAACAATTGCTTAAAAGATTAAATGGCATTTAAACACCTAAGGGTTAAATTGTTCACAATAGTTCCAATCAATTAACAAAACTGAAATCTTTGCCTCAAGGTTTATGATGATGATGTGATAGTATATTGGACTATATCCATAATCTATCATTAAATGTTGAATGTATAGAAAATTTTGAACTTTTATTTAAACTTTCCAAATGCAAATAAATTGTTAGTAATAACATGCAACACAGATTAGTAATTACACATTTTTAGTAATATCATTCTCCACTGTTCTTCAGGTGTTGCTGGCCCGACCAGTGACAATATTTGCATAGGAGTCAAACTTACATCTTTAGATTCTCAAATATTAAATTTTAAGGTAATGCTCTAACCAACTGAAATATTCTGTCAAAGGCAATTTTATATACATGAAATTTCTACTATCTGTTGCCTTTGACAGATTAGCTCAGTTGATTAGAGCGTTGCCTAAAAAAATTCAATATTTGAGAATCTAAAGATTAAGTTCAACTCCTATGCTAAATTGTCATTGGTCAGACCAGCGATACCTGAAGAAGGGTGGAGATTAATACTACTCAAAATGTTGTGCAATTACTAATCTATGTTGTCTATTTGCGTTTTATTACTAACAAGTTGTTTGTATTTGAAAAGTTTAAATAAAATTAAATTTTTTTTTATACATTCAACCTTTAATGATAGATAATGGCAATAATCCAACATATTATAACATCTGAAATCTTTGATTTAATTTCTCTTATCTGATAATCTATCCTTAATTTTTTAGAATTTTCATTTATCACTCTGATCTGATTACAGAGTGAGAGATTTATCCAAATTAGTATCAAGTTATTTACAAATCCAAAGCATTCTTGAGTTCTTAACTCACGAACAAATGCAATATTAATAGTCAACAACATTGATACAGAAATGCCCTTCAAAGATGTGACCATAAAAATTCTAATATGCCTAACAATTCTTTAAAGATTATATGCTTATGAAGTTATTGGGTGGGGAGTAAAAGGGTATTTTAACAATATTGTATGAAATATAATAACATGGTATTTCGTCTAGTTGGTGAAGCAACTATTTCGATTAAATTTATTGTACAGAAGTGAAATATTGACTCTCTATTAGTGAAATATTAATTTTAAAATGCTCCAAAATATTTTAAAAAATATGATGATAAGATCATAAATTAATATGCTGTTTAATTTACATTGTAAAAGCATATATATTAAGCAGTGGTAAAATAATATATTTCGTAAAAATGAATTTATGTTATTTTTTTTTTTTTTTTAAGTGTTATAGCATCGGCCGGGACGCGAACCCGCAACCCGGGCAACTGCCTGCAAGTGCAAAGCCTTCGCGCTGACCTCTCGACCACCAATGCAAGACTAGGTTTTTACGAAAGAGACATATGTGAAAATATTTATGGTTCACAAAATGGTTTGCAATAATAATCATTGCAAACTTCATATCTACATTTTTTTGTTTCTCTCTCTCTTTAAGTACCTATTGATTTGATGTGATGCCAACACCTCCCCCCCACCGCGCCAATTATGCCGCATACGACCTAAGGCCTACATTGCAGCGACAAACGTAAATGTTTGATACATCTCTTGTAATCACAATGCCTATTCTAATACATATTACAATTTATACATATCGAGCAATTAAGCTTTTATTTAAATAGTAATATATATCTACACATTGTTGCTTTTTAGTGTGTGACCTACATATATAAACATTTTGCCGGAAACACACATTAAAGTTTAGTAAAAATTAATATTTTTGAACTGCTATAAATAATAAAAAAATCGAAGGGATACTTCCTTCATTGCTACTTCCCCCTAATCTCAGATTAGGCTCAGCACGCACTAATATTATGCATGTGTGCGTGCGCATTTATTCTCATAGAAATTATTTATTTTAAAATGAAAATGTGACCTGTCTTTAGCTTTTCCAATTAAACGCGTTCTTTTGAAAAAAAATTTAAGCTTCCTACTCGCCGTCGCGTGATAAGTTAATTTGATTAGTAAAGATGTTTAAAAAAAATTGTGATAATATTATAGAGTTTATTATTTACAAAAGCAAGTGGATACGGTAATATACGGTTGTGACTGTTGGTATCTTTCGTTCAAGGTTTTTCTCTGATTGAACAAACCTTTTTGTTTGATTGTCTGTAACTATCAATATTGGTTAGGGGTCTGTGGGTGGCAAACTCCCATGGTAACTGTAGATTCTTCTTCTTGGTGTCAACATTTCTATATTCTAAAACGCTTTGTGAAAAGAGAGACTGCTAGGGTAGGGAGGGGTCTCCAGATGGAATAAACTATACTTTCTTAGGGGAAGTGCTAAGCTTTTTTTTCTAAAAGGCCCACTCCTACCAATATTACCATAAGCTTTATATATGTTGCAAAATTAAAACCAAACTGGAAGATGAAAGATAATTACTGCGGCAAGCACAACAGTTTCGGAACAAATAAGTCGGTAGCGTTTGGAAGAGTGTGACTAGCATATAAATATCAGGAATGAATTATATCAGGATTACTTAGGATAAGAAAACAGGTAGAGAGGGAGTGATTAATACACCTGAAATGTTTTCTAAATAGTTTAAAATTAATTCAGTTTATGAGGGATTCGTGATTGTAAAAAGATAGTAATAATTATCGTAATTGTGTACATATTACAGTGTTATTAAACACAAGACTAACAAATTAAAATTAGTAACGTAAATAAAAATGACGCAATAAGAGAAGTATGTGTTTCTATCTGCAATGTATAATCTTAACTTTATATTTTCTTGAATAACAATCACCATATTATAAAAAGCAAAATTAAACAATTTATGACATTATTCTAATATAGTAATCTCCACTTAAATATTAAGAAACAATATTAATCTCTTTTTGTTGAAATTATTTGATAAAAAGACTGAACATTAACAACAAGGAAACATTTAAATATATTTGTATATATTTAAATTCTAGGTGTGAAATTAAAGATTGGCTACAACAATATTAGACACAAGCAGTATTTTGTTATGGATTATTGTTATTTGGTATTTTATTTACAGATTTATCAAAGAAATATAATTACATTGTTTAAAGACACATCGTTATATACGAATATTTAAAACGTTACATTTAAAAACAAGTAAGCAAATGTGAGAAGATATTATTTTCAATTATTATTATTCCAATACAGGATATTTAATCCTGATTCTGTAATCCATAGCCAATCTTCTCTTTACTATATTAACTAATTTCCTAATTTCATTCATCCATATCGCATGAATCTCTTTCAAGGTCATTTACATACTCTTGGAATTCGATATAAGACTTCACTATTCATCTTTTAACATCTTTTCCAGCAGTATGTCAAAGTCTAGTTCTCTTTCAATCTCTTAATAATTCCAATAGTATTGGTAATATCTGGTTGTTCTCTTACCCAAATATTTCACAGTCTATAACTTTTTATTACATGCAACATACAGCAGTCCATATTTCATTGAGTGGCGTGAAATCTTTGTATTGATTTTCTATTAAGAATTTAAGTCTTAGATCTATAAATAAGAATTAACAAAATACATACATTAAAAGTATTGTTTTCAAACCTATAGGCAAATTTCCTTATTAATTTTGATCTAAAGCACTCCACCAAAGTTTAATTCTATGATTAATTTCATTCATTGTGTTTCCATCTATTAATAATCTGACCACAATATTTGTACTAAACCACTGAACATCATATGATCACCATCTCTTATACTAGAACATAACTGTTATTAAACAGGCCATACAGCTTCCATATAGTCTGCGGATATTGGATGAATAGGCACTAGATGGGGATTTTATGCACAAACCTTCTGGCATCCATTGATTACTATGGTTGGCACAGGGTGGCACTACTGTATGGAGAGTTTTGCCTGTTTAATCACAATATTTGTAGTTGTTAACTTTTTCCAGTTCATGATTATCAAACTTTTTTTTCTCAGAAAATCTCTTGAAGTTTACTTTATTTCTTTTTGCATCCATTGTTTCTTTAATCTTGCTTTCATCTGATAACTTTTGCCACATTTCCTTGGCTTGCCACTTTAATTTAAACCATCTCTAGAAAGGTTTGAAAATAGGAATTACTCTGTTGAATACTCTTATCAATGTTAATCTTCTTAGTATCATCATTGAAATAAAATTCCTGTTTATACTTCACCTTCAAGTAGTAAGTTACAAATTGCACATTACACAAACAAGTAAAGCTCAATTTCAAGTAAATTATAAGGCTGAGCACTTTCAGGAACCTTTATATTCCATATTCATAGCCTATCTTAGGAGGGTTGGTCTGAGTTGTGATTTTTAAAAACTGGGTAGTAATTTATGCAAATTTATTCAAATTTATTCCATGTCTTCATTGCAAATGACAACAATGCAATAAACCAGAAAGAATCATGCTTTTCCATCTCTAGAAAGTGGACTATATGAAGACATGGAATAAATTTGAATAAATTTGCATAAATTACTATCCCGTTTTTAAAAATCACAACTCAGACTAACACTCCTAAGATAGGCTATTGAATATGAGATCTAAAGGTTTCCGAAAGCACCCAGCCTTATAATTTTCTTGAGAGTGAGCTTCACTTGTTTAGTATCATCATATAATTATTCACTGTGGTTGCACTGTGGTAAATATTCTTTAGAGTACAAATCCTGGATCTATATCTTGATGATTCAATACTTTAATCACTGTGATAAGGTTTACAGAATCAAATGCCTTTTTAGAATCTAAATATCTAAAGCATACTGGCAGTTCATATTTATTAGTTCCTATACAATTTTCCATAATACTTGGATATGGTCCATTGTGTTAAAACCACTTTCAAATCCAGTTTGTTCTTTTGGGATTTGAATCCAAAGTTTGATGTTGACAAGTTGCAAATATCTTGGTAAAGATTTTGCATAGAACCAATAGGTCTGTAATTTCTAATATCTTCTTCATCACTTTTTATAAATATCAATATTACCACTGTATTCTTCCAATTACTTGATATATAATTATCATTTAGACATGTGACATATAGTTTGGCCAAAAAGTTATTTGTTTCTTCACCTGTTTCCTTTAAAAGATCAATAATAATTCTATTATTTTCTGAGCTTTTTTTCACTCTTCTTCATATGTTTAATTGCAGGCCTCATCTTTTCATTTAAAATGCATAACAATTCAGATGTACTAATTATAGGGTCATTTTGTTTTCTTGTTCTTATACATTTCATCATA
Organism: Epiperipatus broadwayi; assembly: GCA_028023455.1. NCBI lineage: Eukaryota > Metazoa > Onychophora > Udeonychophora > Euonychophora > Peripatidae > Epiperipatus > Epiperipatus broadwayi. Next base: position 557,090 of record JAQFVV010012596.1, read on the forward strand.
TCATTTTAGTAATAGTTTCATTTTTCTTCTTCTTGTTGAAAAACTTTCTTTCTAATATCAAAACGTTTTATACTTTTGAGACTTTTATTCTCTTTTGTAGTTTTTCTTGTTAAACCACAATCATATTTTCTTATATTACTATTAACCTTTTTTGTGACATTTTACAAAATTCTAGACATTAAATTCTTTTTAAAGGATTATTTAAAAATTGTTTAGTCTTATGTAATGAGCTCACAAATAAGCTCTTAACAAGCTTTGCAGAATATCCCCAACCTTATTAAGAGCTTATTTGTGAACTCATTATATATCATTTGTAATACAAGCTTGTTAAATTAGGTCATGCAATATTTTACTTGATATCTTTGTAATTGTTTAATCTTATTTAAAAATCTACTGGTAAATTACTGCTTTTTTACACCACTATCTTTGTTGCAGTTCTTAAGAGACTATCAGTTATTTTCTTTATGAAGTATTATAACTTTATCTTTCTGATTATATTGCCAAATCCATATAATATTAATATCATCTATTTTCTTTATTACTTTTACAATGCTGTTTTTTACAACCTAATATGACAGTTTCAATCGCCTCATCAAGAAGATGGCTGGGTGATCAAAACTGTTATATTAGGTTGTAAAAAGAACATTGTAAAAGTAATAAAGAAAATAGATGATATTAATACTATTGGTTATTTTCCTATTGATCCCATTCAAGTTATAACCATCTCCATAGTCTGCCAAAATTTTAAACAATTAGTTTTAATTTAAATCCATTGGCATATTTCTGAAGATTTAAACCATTAACATCACATGATCACAATTTCCTATGCTTACACATGTGGTTAAAACATTGACAAACTCTTCATAGAGTAATGCCACCCAGTGCAAGCCATAGTAATCAATGGATGCAAGAAGGTTTGGCATAAAATACCTATCTAGTGCCTACTCAACCAACATCCTCAGACTAGTTTCTATATGACTATACAAGCAAATAAGTTTGGATTGAAAGCCATATCTGTTTTCACTTTGGTCTAATAGATTTATAGTTGACTAAAAAGGCAAAAGGTGGCTGCTGAAATGTTGCACTAGATCCTAAGATCTAGGTGCAGTGCTCCCAGATACAAAGTTCCTCACTGGTGAAAGCCACAGACTAGAAACTATTCTGGGGATATTGAATAAGTAGGCACTAGATGAGGATATTATGCACAAACCTTTTTGCATCCATTGATTACATAGTTTGCACTGGGTGGTGCTATTGAATGGAGAGTTTGTCACATGTTTCTGAAGGTTTCATCTTTTTTTGATAGTTTTTGTTTGTCTAATTTTGCATTAATAATGAAATACATATTTTCTATTATTTAAAATTATATCCAATTTTATTGTATTTTTATTTGAATATTTCAAAACTCATTCTATTTCACAGTTTTTTCAAAGAAAGAATTAATAATATGCTTTTTTTTTCTCATTTTTATTTTCATAGTTAAATTTATCTGAAGATTTTTCATTTTTTCTAGTTAAAGTCCCCCACAGTGACAATTTCATAATATTGTTTGATGGCATTTTGTATTTCTATATAAAAGTCATTTACTTCTTCAAAATAAGCAGAACATGGAGCATAAACTTGAATTATCTGCATTTAATATCTTTTCTTAAATTAAATAACTAATCTTATCATTCTGACTGATATATTCTTCCATTTTTTATTTATAATAAATCATACTGCATGAATGCATCCAAAATTTGGGGTTTATAATAAAGAACATATCCACTTTTCAAATCAATTATCTCTTCACTTTTATACCTAACTTCCCAAAGTACAGCAATGTCCAATTTAATATGAGACAAACCTTTTAATTCATGCAATATTTCTTTATTCAAAAGTCATATGCAGTTATTGGTATCTAAATAAAAGGACAACATTGAATGGAAGCCTAGATCCACATTCCTAAGATTCTTAGTATTTTCTACCATCAGTGATCTGCTGTCTTGGCTCACAACTTTATCTCCTCTTAGTAATAAAGGCCATAATTTTAATTTGTTTATTAAAATTATCTTTAAAAAGATTATTTACATGAACATCAATTCTGCCTTCAAAAAAATTCAATTGATATTCCAGTTAAGAATTATCAGGCAACTGAGAAGAAAGACCATGGTATATACTCTTGGTATCAAACTCAATAGTAAAAAAGCCAAAAAACTCACCACAATAGTTGACAAATAGACCATCCATAATCATTTACCATGAACATTTACCATATAAGTAATCACTTGGTAATGTAAGTTGTAGTGACAAAAATATGGAGTGAACAGTAGGAATTGGTCCCATTTGGTTTATTTAAGACAAGAACTGTCTTCAAAAAAATTACTATCCAAACTTTGCAGCTGGCCAATTTGGCCACTTGCTTCTCAAAAAATATTAACCAGACTGAACTGATATTTTTATCAGTATTTTTATAAGACATTTGAGGCAATAAAAACAGCTTAATTGAAAACAGAGGTTTTTGTCTAATCCTTACCTTTTCAAAAAGATCTCTAATCCTTTCAAAAGCAACTTTGAAATTTTACCAAATGTGTGATCTACATGTTTTTACTTAGATCGAGAATTAATTAAAAAACTTTAAAAATAAACCATGCTTATTTTTAAATTCAAAATCAGAATTACAAATAATATTTGTTAGACCTTTTTAACTGTTTTTTTATAACAAAATTTTATTTTAAATCCAGAATTATTTTATTCTTTTACTATGCTCATTTTATTCCAGGAAAGTAGAAAATATCTAATAAAATTTTTGACTGTGTTTATTTCTAATTTCTCTTTACTTTATATATATATATATGCACACACACAACTATGTTGCTGTGTGCCATGTAACACAACCAGTCACAGTTCCTATCATTAAAACTTAAAATTATTGTGCCGACCATTATTTCAAATGACAAATATGAAAACATTAAGGTATCCTTATTTAAAGCATCAATTTCATAAATTTCCAAGTTCTTAGCAATTACTAGTTTAAAGATTTAAATCTTAGTATAGAGATCTAGTATTCCAATATGTAAATCATTGATAAGTAAAGAAAAAATGTTTCAACATTTTTATAATCTCAGAGAATATAAATTTGTTCCCCCAAAAGAAAGAATAATACATATTTGCTATCCTGCATTTGTTGTAGAAAATCTTAATTTAAAATTATGAAAAAGGAAACCATTAATTCATGAATTTTATATTGATGTTAAAGCTTTTGAAATGAAACTTAAAGTTTGAGAAAATCAATCCACAATTAGCGAGGCATTTGAGCCCACTCTCCCCACATTCACTAATCACAACGGATATAAATACATATTAAGGCCCCTTGTGATTGGTTAAAAATGAGCAACACCAAGCCTTTTACTAATATTAATAAGCATAGTATTTTTTTAAAAAAATAAATTTGCGATCATCATCATCAACCATTATCAATCCACTGCAGGATGAAGGTCTCTCCAAGTTTAACCCATCTTCTCCGATCTTTAGCTTTTCTTTTCCACAACACCCCTGCACATTTTCTTATTTCATCCATCCATCTCACATGTGATCTCTTTCTGGGTCTTTTACAATCTCTTGGAATCCAGTTTAAAATTTCAATTGTCCATCTATTATCATTTCTTCTAGCAATATGTCCAGCCCAACTCCATTTCAATCTTTTAATTTTTTCAATAAGGTCAGTAACACCTGTTTGTTGTCTTACCCATACCTTGCGTTTTCGATCTTTTCTTGTTACTCCCAACATACATCTCTCCATACTCCTTTGAGTGGTATGAAGTCTGTATTGCTCTTCTATTAAGTGTCCAAGTCTCAGATCCATAAGTAAGAACTGGAATAAAATATACTTTGTACTAAATGCAAAATTTTTCTAGTGTTGTGACTTGAGATATATGGTGGTGAATGTCTCTTGCAGCATCTGCTCAACAAATGTTGCACAAAGTGGAGCAATCTTTGATTGGATACTAATTGATAAGCAATATCAGAAAATAATATCAACTACGATGTAAGAAAATTAAGACAAGGGGATTTCTAGGACGTTATGAAAAAGGAAGGCTTAGGAAAAGTCTCTGTGGAGAAATGTAGTAGAGACTTATGCTTTGTGATAAATTATCAGTTGCTGGAAGTGATGATGACAAATATAAAAACATTGAGGATCTTAACCACATTTTACTTGATGATCATCATGAGATCATTCATGCTTCTAGCCAATAAAACTGGAATTTTTTTGTTGTATGATGTATGTGTATGTATATTGTAATGGTAAGAATTATCTCAACATGTAACAAAATCTAGAACACAGGCAAAATACACCAAAGCTGATCGAATCTGGATGCTGGGATCCAGAATCCGGCCAACATTCTAAACCTTTCACCTCTGCTCAATGATCTAATACCCTATGGATGAAACTTCTCAACTTACACAGACATTCAATTTAACCACAGTCTGGCAGTCACTTACAGTAAAACAAGAGACTCATAAATGAACTCACTTAACACTGATTTGGTCAGATATATGCACATATGACTGAGTGAATCACTAATATATCACTGATTGATTATGAAATCTAATAGAATGACCTACATATAGATATAATGATGTATGTGTAATTAAATCTAGAGTTGGATAAAATAAACTCACGGACAATAAAGATATGAAAACGAGTTATATTTTAAATATTAATTTAATAAAACAATAACAAATAGTAAAACCAAAATATATATGATTATGTAATGAGAACGTGAAGAGATTACGTTCACAGGCGTCACGTAACTAATGAGATTAATGTTACATATTATCTCATTATAAGTGTTCAATAAAGTGTAGTGCAGTATTGAAGTTTATGCCTATATTAATGTGCCAAATTTCTAGCTCTTTTGTAGTCTGCTAAATCATATGGAACTTAATAGCCAAAGTTATATAACTAGCTTAATAGTGCTCCTATGGCGTCTATCTATATCAAGTAAGTTGAGCACTTAATCAGTCTCAGAGATATGGAGGTTAGCATGTTAACCTAGATTAGGATATACACTGATGCTAGATAAGCATTTAATATAAAGGGAGAGAAAACTGGTTTATGATAGGTTTACCTATATACTTTATGGCATATATCAAAATATTAATAAAGCTAGAAGGTGCGAATGGGTCATTATTCACAGGCTTCAGCCTCAAAGGCTCGGTTGCCTTACAACTGCTCAACTTGCTATGAATAGGAACATTAGTAGTTCAGGGAATTGGATAAGCATTAATTATGAATAATCTAGGTCCTTGTGCCCTAGTTCTAAAAGAGTGTGCTTTACCTGAACTAAGTGGATGTGTGATCTCCACCAGCAACTCATCAAGAATCATGCAGCAAGCAGATAATTGTGCATTGCGTACTTAGTAAGGATCCATCCACAACTTATACATATATATAATGCAAATATATAAAATTATATTAGCGTGCCTTAAAAATAGATAGCGTCTATTTGCACATCTATACAACCCAATTCTCAAATTTAGTATTTTAAATATATTATTTAGGGACTAAATTAATTAGTAACCTAGTTTAATCCTTTCTGTGAATTTTATGAGATGACTCAAAGCCGTTTCAAATCATTGAAATTCTGTCATTTTTAACACTACAATAAAAATTTTACTGTCATTTGAAAGGTTATAAAAAGTTCCGTAAGATGCTGCCCTCTCTTGAATTATTTTACAAGTAAAAAATCAATAAAAACTCATGTAAAGGTTTAACAAAGGAGGCAGTCTATTCTAAGTGCTGATTGGCTCTCCACTATTGAGGACAAAAGAATTCACTTTCCAATAACTTGAACCATTAAGATTTCTTTTCTTTCATTTTGAAAGTGATAAACGAATGTTTTAGACCATTTTAAGAGTATTTTTTGACATATTATAAATTATTTTGATAAAATATGCTAAAAATAACATTATTATACAAAAATATATAAGATTTTAGTAAAAATGATTTATTTTTTGGGAATGTTAAACTGAGAAAAAAAATCACTGACATCACAACACTTTCTAGTTGGTTATTAACATTCATTTGTAGATTTGACGCTATCAAATATTTTTAGAAATATAAATAAAAATTTATTTTTGAAAAAACTTTCATTCACTTTCATAATCTGACAAATTATTAATATACTTTTTACAAACAAAACTAAAGTGAATATATTATTAAAACATGAATATATTTTGATGTTAAGTTTGTGAGTTGACCAATTAAAAATTTAGACTTTTACCTCACTCTGCCAATAAAGTAATTAGTGCTCAAAAGGTTAAGATTATCACTTGCTTCTCAACATATATAAATCTAAGGAGGACAAAGCATATTTTCAGGGTAATTATGAATAAAACATTAAAATATGCTTTGAGAATATCTCTGTGGCTAGTTCCTATGATGTATGAGTTACATATATAAATAGTTATAATTTATAACTAGAGTTAAACAAACTACAATTTTAATTAGAGAACAACTGATTATTATAATATTAATACCCAAAATTAATCAGAAAAAATAATAACATGATCTTGAAACAGCGAGTGAGAAAAATAATAATTCAATTATTTAATATTTATTATAGCGAAGATTTGAAATTATCTTCACAGATTGATAAGCTAAAATTATACTTATAAATACTTGCAGTTTCGAGTTATTTGGCATATTAAATACATATAATATCAAAATGGTAAAATTATAGAATAAATTGAATAGATTAGAAATAGGCATAAAAGACTGCAGAAAAGTATACATTTAGTTTAAAATAGATTATTGGAGTTTTACATTCAGACAAGATTTAAACATTAACATTTAACAGCTTTCTTTGTAGACTTTTAAAAAAGGTGTTTGGAAAGGTAGGTTTAAGAAATAGCTAGCTTTTAAAATAAAGAATTGAAAGTCACAGTTTATGAACAGAGCTCTGAGTGAAAATTTATCAATTTATCAGTCAGTTATTTTTCATTGCAGTTCTGGGCACTTGAGACAATAGTAAGTTGACACTTTTGGTGATGATTTAAAGTTAATGGAGGTTTTTTCACAGGCTGCTTTGCTGGTGTATGGCATTATATTTTATCGGACCAAAGTTCTTTCCATCCGGCAAGGGCAGAAGGTGGTGAGTTATTGCCTACTCTACCCCGACATTTTAAAGGTGAAACGAATGTGGGTTCTGTTTACAATTCACTTATTATATATATGATCAATTCTTGGCAACAAAACTTTAAGTATTTATATCTTTTTAACTCTGGCCACCTGTTTATTTTTACAAGCTTGTCCATAGCTGAAAAACCCATTACCTTATTTTAGAAAAACATATTTAATTAATCTATAATATTAATAAGCCAATAAGCTGATATACACATGCACTTTTCAGATGTCACTATATAAATGAATACTCCCACTTTTTCAAACCCAAGATAAAATTTTTAAGAAAATATCGCACTATATAAGAAAATAAATGTCTTGTTTACATATTTAATTACCAAAACTAGCAGAAAAACAATTTTAATTATGACAACAGATTTAGATTTTGTTTTTCTGTGTTTTTCCCTCTGCAGTTTATTGTGACAATGCTATAAAATTCTGCAAATTGTTATTAACATTTTATATTTACAAAATCAAGTTCACGCTATTTTAAGACTATTGTGTGACTTAATTTAAAAGTTGTTTACAAAAAAAACTAAGTTGCTTTGATAATTAGTATAAAACTAATTTTATTACTATACATGTAGAATAACAACAGTGGAAATATACATATGCGATTTTAGTAATATAACAATAAAATTGGCTAAATAATTTAAACTAAAACATTTCTTAAAGTAAAGATCTTTTAAAATGAATATGTATCTGTAATATATACATATACTATTAAATTACAGACTTACTGTTCGCATATATATACACGATTTTGCATATATAGTAATTTGAGGTTGTTTAAATGGGTACTCTGAGAGGGTTTAAACCTGGCATAGAGATAGGTGTGGGGGTAAAATACGTGAAACAGGCAGGTGGATAAAATTGACTGTTTCAATATATATGCCAACCAATAAATTTAAAATGACAGATTAGATATTCATGCATTTTTCAATGTTTTTCACAATACTTTGTGACTAATTAAGTAGAAATAAACCTGAATAATTCGCTTTAAAGAGAAACTATTGCAAAAAAGTTTACAGATTTTGTTCATGCTGTGAAACACTAATACAGAGTCTTAACACAGTAGAAATTTTCTCCATACAATATTGCCACCTAGTGCAAGCCTTAGTAATCAATGGATGCTAGAAGCTTAGTGCATCAAATCTCTATCTAATGGTTACTCATTCAATATCACCAGGTCAGTTTCTAGTTTGTGGCCCTCATCAGTGAGGAGTCTTGGATCTGAGAGCACAGCACATAGATCTTTGTAAACTAATCTGGTTATATTGGATCACTAACCACTAGATAGGGATTTGATACACTAATCTTCTAGCATCCATTGATTACTGTCACTTGCACTAGGTGGCAATATTGTATGGAGAAAGTTGCTTCTGTGTTAACAGATACATTAGCATAAGAATTGATGTTTATGTGATGTTATAGTGGTTTACAGCAGAGTTTTATTAGCAGATTAGCTATGCAATTAAAAAAACACAGATTTCATGCATAATAATCTAAGAGGCATGAGTCCAAAAAATAAAAATAAACATGGTGATGCAGTACCTGTTATCCTTGAATAAAAGTTCTTTTTTTTTTTAAAAAAAAAGTTCTCCATAATTAAGCATATTTATTGAATAGGCTTCATGCATATTTTTAATCAATTCATCTATCAAAGAAATGCATGTCAGCAAGCATTAACGCTGCAGAGTTTTATTTCATGCAATTCCTTTTAGCTTTTTAATATAAATGTTAATAATCTTTGTGTTAAGAGGCTGGAAAATTATTACTACGGATAATCCAGTGAAATCATTGTAATCTATTTATTGACCAGTTTCCCAAACCTGCCTTTAGATAAATAGTTTAACATACGTCATATATATATATACAGTAAAACCAAAATAACCCAAAGATATACCCAAATACTGTATATAAAAAAATAAAAAAATTTACATTGAAATGAACTATTATACGATCAATTTGATTTACTAGACATAAGAAAGGGACATAAAAACTTAATTATTAAGAATAACTTAAAATTCATATTTAAAGTAATTTCAACAAGTAGTTTAGTTAAGGTATTAATTAAACGTAAGTCAAATGTCTCCATACATTAAATTTTATAACAATTATATTTATACTACGGAACAATGCCATTCATTGAAATTAAATAATGCATGCAAGCATATATTATTGTGTGTAAGAATTTGAAAGAAAATGATATAAATATATTCAAGGTATTTTAAAAATAAAAAATGAAAGATAAATAATTTATACAATAAAATAATAAATTATTTTTAAAATGATCATAAAAAGAACAATTACATCAAGGATGTGATTTTTACACTTTTAAGAGAAAACATATATCAATTAGTCATTCTAGAAGTAATGCAAATGAGAAATATAAAAACCAAATTTATCTAGCAATATAAGTCTTTCTGTTAAGATTTCTTTTTTAGTCATTCATTCGTAAGACATTTTTATTAATTCGTTCATTCTTTTTTTTTCCATGTATCATAGCATCGGCCGGGAAGCGAACCTGCTAACCCGGGACAACTGCTTGTAAGGCAGCTGTGCTGACCACTCGACCACCAACGATTGTACCACATTCATTTTTAACTATTCAATTCTCAAAAATTTATTTTTCAATACGGATCAGGAATTTTCATCAACTTTTAGATGGTTTTAAGGATCAAATCTGTGAGTGAATTTTATTTATGGTTATATCTATAAAGTTTTAATATTTATCATCCTTTTATTGTTCTGTAGGTAATTTATTAATGCTATTTCCAGCAATAAGCACTAAAATATTATATAAAAACTAAATGAAAAATACACTGTACAGGCTTACACACACTTGCACATATAATGTAATATATAAAGGATTCGAACTCAGACTTTCACACGACCCTCAACTCTCCATGCCATCTTATATTGCTGACCCACCTGATCACACACATGTTGAAAAGATAATCACCAATATACATATTTCATGCTGCTGAGCACTGTTTGTATATATGTGTGGAGATAGTAATCTGGCCAACTGATGATTGCTGGTTAGGCATGAAATACGTATATTGGTGATTATTTATCTTTTCAACATGTGTGTGATCAAGTGGGTCAGCAGTATGAGATGGCATGGAAAGTTAAGGGTCGTGTGGAAGCCTGAGTTCGAATCCCTTATAGATTTAATGCAAAATAGTAAAGTCTTTTCTTTTCCTAGCAGTGTGCCTAAAATTATCTGCACTCAGATCTGTCCATTTTTATAGATATGATAAGTAAAATATATGTGAAAGAAAGAAAAGCATCCAAATATTTATGTTCAAGAAGAAATGGAGCTTTTATTATATTGATAAAGATGAACTATTCTATTATAAATAAAAATGAGCTAAATAAAATTTATTCTTAGTCAAATTAATTAAGTACTCCTTAAAAATAATTTTGTCACTCAAATTCTCTCTTGAAAGTGACTTTTTCACTCAAATTCTTAAATGTATGATAATTACCATCAGAATGGCTTAAATCTATTAAAATGTAATAATTGCTCAAAATCAATGAAAATAATTAGTAATAAAACAATATCAAAGACTAACAGGTATTTTATAAATTGCTTAACAATTAGAAACCTCATGGTAATGATTTTATATAAACTTTAATGATAGAATGATAATCAAACAGATATATTTTTTCATCACAAATCTTTATGTATCAAGTATATTCAGTGAAGTTTATATATATGCACAGACTAACTCAACTCGCTTTAAAAGAAAGTTATTTTATTATTTTAATTTTAACTTTTAGCTTTGTCCAAATATATTGTTACCGAAAGAAATTATTTTATAAAATTAAAAGAATTTTGCTTTTTATTCTGGAATAAAAGAAATAGATAAAAAGGGAAAAGGATATTGTAAGACTCTTGACCTTATTTTATACATTAAAAATCTTTTAAATAATTTGAAACAAAATGGTTTCTACCAACATTATTTAAATCCCAGCAATCATATTTCATGAATAATTAATTATATCTTTAATAATTATGTCTGTGATAATAAGTCATAAATCTGTATTTTTTTTTCATATGTCATAGCATCGGCCGGGAGACGAACCTGCAGCTGCGCTGACCTCTCGGCTAACAACGCTTGACTAAATCTGTAATTTTCTTTTATTTTGTATTAAATTTCATAATCTGCTTTAGTATCTGAGTTTTTATGATTCCCAAACCAGTTTCAGTCATACACATGTGTATATAAAAGAGAATAAACAATAATAAGATATTTGGTGGAAGTATTTCTTAGTTTAAGCAAAAAGTTTTTTTTATAATAACTACTCTTTCCTATTGCATTGCCAAATGTATACCACATAATACTCAATTGTCGCGGCATTGTTGATTTGGGATAATACTGCAACCAAAATGTATTTCTGCATTAAAATGCACCAAGTATACACCCACCCGATCATTCTGTCAGTTATGTTGAGAAAAATATGTGATTCTTTTTGAAAACTAATATACAAAAAGAATGGCAAATTCATTTTCAAATGACTTGTTACAACACTCAATAGATATTAAACATGGCACCTAGATCTTCTCATAGTATAATGACATCATCCATGTTAAAACACATCCTCATATTATTATGACGTTTTTGACATAGTTCCATAGAAAAACTAAATGTAAGATCTGATCAAAAATGCTGCTTTGAGACCTTGCCACACTTTTTAACATAGCCACTATCCAATCTTTTCAACAGTTCATATTAGAACACTAAAGAAAATGACATTTTCACTTAAGTTTGCCAATCTGTGGTGAATGAGGTTTGTAATTTTTCATCTTTGTTTTACTTTGTAGTTAAGAGTAACTAGATATCCATTTATTAACCAAAATTGGTTTTTTAGATGGTGTAACAACCTGATTAAAAATATTTTTTTGTATTCTATTTAGGCTTAGTTTTAACTGGTCATAGTTATGGAAGATGCATGCACTAATGGTGCCCAAGAGGTGAAAAATACACATATATTCTTTACTCTTGCTCAAGGACCAGTCCTATAAATATAATGTGCACAGTATTTGGGTTTTTCCTTCACATGCAATTGATTATTTCTTTTATATCACAGTCCTGAATACTTGTAGGGTAGAGTGGTAATCTTAAGAGCTAAAGATTCACTGGTAAGAGCTCTCATTTTGGTAAGTTAAATGAATCTGTTGTACTCAAGCACCAATGTGGTGCTTAAATTGTGCACAATTTTCTATCAGCAGACCAATCAATTATTAGTAGCATTGCATTATTGACATTCCAGCCAAATCATGCATGTGATCACATGCATAATATGAATATTTTCATAAGGTAGAAATCATTTCTAGCAACCCCTAGCAACCCCAACTGCTACTGAAGTGCCTTTACTATCAAGATATTGGTGAATAAAGTCATTGCTGAAACATAATAAGGAACCAGTAGTAAGTGGTATCAAAATCTTGTGCCTATAAAACCCTTTACTTTAACATATCAACATTTTAACTTCTTGACTTCTGGATTTAAGATATATTGATTATTGTACTAGTTTTGCTAGTTCAGAAGGTGATTTATTGAATGTTCTTAATGCATTGAATGCAAGATATAAAGATTTTGGTTTGTTAATTTAATATTTAAAAAGTCAAGACTTATATCAATCAGTGATGAAAGAAAATATAAATTGAATGATTATCAACTTAAACATATGTCAATTTAAATATTTTGGAAATTTATAAGTAGAAAGATGGATAATCATTCAATTTATATTTTCTTTCATCACTGATTGATATATGTTGAGGTCCAATATAGATTCCAGTATGCTGTTGCTGCTTTTAATAGGCTAGAAGATGAGGTATTTGATCACAATGAAATGATTATTCCAATTAAATTAGCTGTATTTAGAGCTGTTATTTTACTTAATTTATTGTATGGAAATGAAACAAGGACACTATAGGTACAATATAAAGATTTCATTTAAGGATTCTCTGTTAAAATTTAAAAATATAATGGCAAGATAATAAAATCAATCAATATATTTTTCAATTTATGGGATATGATTCTATAAAGCCTAAATGATAAAATCGTATATACACTGGAGTGGATATTATATAAAACAAACAGTACAAGATTTCATATAAATATATTTTATGGTGAACTTAATCATAGTTTTTATAAAAATTATCTCAAAGATATTTTAAAGAAGTACAATATTGATTGTTTTTATTGGGAATATACATTGAAGAATAAAATACATTTGAGGACTACAGTTAAATAAGATATTGAAATATTTTAGAAAGAAAAGTTTTTGACAGAAGTTAAGAGATAGAATCACAGAACATGAAATAAGCAGAATAATGAAACAATATATTGTATATATGGACATACTAATGGCTCACAGATACTTGTCACAAAGCTTAATTTAAATACAGTATTTTTTTCTCTGAAGTTGGAATGACCATAATCATTCATGAAAGATCACTGCTGATAATGATGATTCATGCATTATATTTGTAAACATGATATAAGCACAATGATAGGATAAGGTGTCGTAAATAGAAATAAATTCTAGTATACATAAAAATTTTCAACTTCTTAGTCTAATTGACTATTTAAAGATCATTAATGAGACATGAAGAATATGATATTAAAAGTTCCAGTTTTTCACCAGTATTAGGTCAAAATATAATCTTTCAAACGACAATTTAATAGTGCTTACAACTAATGAAAGATTAATATGGAATTATTCAATAATGATAGAATGAATCTTTTCTAATAAGTGTTTAGTAATGTGAAATAACAAACTAAAATACTACATATATTCTCTAATCTAAATACTGACTTAATCTATACATTTGTTTATTGGCCTACTGATTGAATCATCCATTCATTTAATTGTTTACTTATCTTCTCACTAGCTTATTTATTCACTCGATATACTTATCTATCTGTCTCTATGTCTGTCTATTACACCATTATAATTGGTGATAATCATGGTTTAATATATATATATATATTGTGCCCTTTTCTATAGGTCAGTAATAGTTCATAACAGTCAATTACTAAAAATTTTAAATTTTAGAATATGTTCTTTTAATATGTTAATTATAGTTTGTCAATTATAATATAAAGTACAATTTGAAGCTAAAGAAAATACGTAGTATATAAAATTATAACGAATCATTTAAAAATAGTTATGTAAAGCTTTAAATATTGTTGCATATGGTTGTAAAAGCTGGCCATATTAAATAACACAGCTATAATTATTAAAAGTATATTTAAAAAATTCGATTTTAATAGTTTAAAACTGATAATTGAATAAATGCTATATTTAAATTTGTAATCATATTTAATTGTCAAAATTAATATAGTATATTTTAAAAATAAACTTTATGATGGTGAAAATTATATCTAGTTCTATATTTTTAAAATTATTCTTCCAAATTTTTTATAATTATTTTATATAATATAAGTGTATCAATTATATAAATCTAGGCAGAGAAATAGATTGAAGATCGTCTGTCAAAGTTATTAATCATGTGACTTGTATACTATATACTTTCACACACACACTTGTTCGAATTAATAACAAAGTTTAAAATATTTTAAAAGTTATATTATAGAATTGGATAGAATTATTGCCTATCATAAAAGCAAATAATAATAAATATTAAGTTAACTATCGTATAACATGTTTAAATGATTTAATAAAGATGAATATAGTTAATAAAAAAAAAATTAAATATTTTGTTTAAATAAAAATAGATAAATGGAATAGGTTATTAAAATTATTTTAAAAGTTATTTTAAATGTTTAAATAGTTTTAATAAAATAATAATTGAATTAAAAGTTAATTTTAAATAATATTTTTAAAATTTTATTACATCATAAAAATTTTTATTTTTTGAAACTTGATTCTGCTATAAACTGAAAATATGTAAATTTGTTCTCAAGTTAAAGTAAGAATCAACCAATCAAAAGAGGTATTCTTACAGACTATAAATATGAATTGCACAGGGGTATAAGGGGAGATTAATAATGTATTGAAACCAGAGAAAGGTATATTAGTAGCTATCAAAAGATAGTACTTTAAAATTTTTATTTAGTCAATTTTTAATATTTTCTTATAGATTTATTTGCAAAAAAAAAACAAACAAACTAATTGATAATTTTTAAAAGTATTTTGCAAAAGAGTGTTAAAAAAAAAAATATATTTGGGAACTTCGTGAAAATGATTTTCTAATTTTTAAAAGTTACTTGCCAGGAGTATTTTATCTGAAGTTTAATCTAAACTACGCAATAGAGATGGATATACTATGAAATAAAATATGTTTAAATTATAATACAGCTTTATTTATGCTCAACTTGAGGATTATTCTAACTCATATAAAAATAATTCGGACATTATGCAGGAAGCTTAAACAGAATACTATTTGCCATCTAAAAAAATTTTGTGATGCATTATTTATAAGCTTATCCAGGAGTTTTTTTTTAAAAAAAGAATAAGATATTTATATCGTATGAGTTATCATAAAATATAATGAAAGAAATAGAATGTTTAGTCCTTTTTGAAGGAAAACATTTTTTTTTAAATATATATTTTACAAGAAGTAAAAAGAACTTATTAAGAAATAAAACCTATATTAAAAAAAATGAACATATAGTAGATAAATAAAGGATGGATCCATGAAAATACAAATATTGTGTAAAAGTTTACCGGATAACTTAAGTTAAATTGAACAGAGTGATGCATCAGAGAATATTGAATAAACTTCGTGGGAATAATTCTTTAATATTACAGTTTAATAATTTTCATTCTGAATAGTAAAGACCTAGGATTATTTTCTATAAATTTTACTAAATGGATTAATAGTTATTTTTCATTTTTAAACTTTAACGCGCTTGGAGGAGAACATTTTAAAACACTAGAGAAAATAATAAACATTTTTGGATTTTATCATGAACTATGGTCAAGTGAAGACGTAATTATAGTTTTAAATTTTTATTTTACTAACTTAGTTAAATGTAAATTTTTCTATTTATAAGATTAGGAAAACATTAAACATTAATTTGTTAATAACATAAAATTTATAATATAATCTAATAATTTAGATAAGAATATTTTTAAATAAAACGTATGGATGTGTCTTTTCGTTTATGTATGCAATGTTTTTCTATATCCAGTGGATGGAAGAAGCCTACTGAATATGATGACCAGATAAAGGTTATTTTGGTAATAACAATGACTATTAATAATTTATAATGTATATTTTTTGTTTTCTTTAGATCATCTATGGATAGTAAGAATGAAGTGTAAAAGTTTTAATTATATGTAACGCATTTTCATACAACATTTTAAAAAACATTATGGGATAGGATTGATTTGAAAATATGCATACAACGATTATTTTTTTTTATATATTAGTGATATAATCCAACATAATAATAAATAATTATGTGGTTCTTTTAAAACTTTTCATGTTAGGTTGTTCAAATATTGTCTAAGTAGATTGTATATGATTAAACATATAGAATAATGAAGTAAGCAAACTTTTCTTATGGAACAGTGAAATTGTTTTAAACTATCAATGAATTTTATTTATTATTTTGTAAATGCAGATAGTTATTTATCGATGTAAGATGTAGAAAAATCTTGAGAAATAATGTTGAGATAGTGGCTTGGAAGTACTATAGTTAGCAGGAAACCAAGATGATGTATTTTTTAAAAAAATAGGATATGATAAGGAATAGAAATAATATTTAGTCTTTATGTGGTTATCAGCATAGTTAACAAAGCCCTATGACTGATACACATTTTATTTGGACAGTGTTTTATATGTCTTTAAATATTTGATGTTTTAAATAAATCTGAAGAAGTAGCTTTAACATCATTCATGTATTAGAGGTTATTAGACAGGTAAAGGTCATACCTCTTTGCACTGTGCCATGATTTTTTGAGATATATTAAGAGTGATACTCTAGCTTTCTTCCTTAAATCCTATACATCTGTTTCGCTATCTTTATTTCATGTAACTGCATCGTTCAGTAAGATATTTTGAAAAGAAATGATAAATAATTTAGAACTTAGGTTATGCTATCATTTTGTATAAGATTGGTTTATTTGCTTAGAAGGAATAGAATTTATAACTTGAAATTGAAGATCCAAAGTATCCTAAGGGAAAGAAAGAAATCATAGAATATATTTTGAATTTCTTTTCGGAAATGAAATATAAATTTTTAAAACAGAGTATCTAAACAAGATATTTTCTTTAAAATGTTAATTATTTTTGAATGCTTTATTATTATTTTTTTAAAGAGAAAAATAACTATTGCATATTTTTAAAATACAATAGTACAATGTAAATTATATAAAAAATATGCATAGTATATTTTTTTGTTTATTGAATAACAGGAATATATTGATTATTACACTTACATCATACTAAAGTAAGGCTAAATAAGAATATATTACAATTATTAAACATCATGTGATAAAACACTAAAATCTAGTACTGAATTTTGGATGAATATTTTATGTAACATCTTTGACTTTGCAAGATGAAAATTTTTTAATATTTTGAGAAATCCATACTCATTATAAAGTTAATTTTTTTTTCTGTAGAATGTTTTCCTATGAATTTTTTTTTAAAAAATAAGATAGTTTAATAATATTAATGATGAAATATTTTGCTAATAAGTAAATATATTTAAAAATAAGTTAACCATAATGGGAAACCAAATGGTAACATTTTTTTTATATTTTGTCTTAAGTATAAATAAAGGTATAACTAAACTATAAACTATTTTTATATAATTTAGTAGATAAAAATGTAAGATTAAAATAAGGATATCCATTGTAAATAGTGTACATAAATTGTTTATTTTATTTGTTGTTGTTAATAAACTTTGTTAAAATTTGTTTTTTAAAATTTTTGTGTCTTGATTGTTTATTTCTCCACTTCATTGCATGAAATCACGATATATTCATAACAATTGAAACAAAATATATAATTTTGCACAAAAAGATAAATAGAGAGTTATATTTAAGAATTTAAATATTTTATTGGTATTCTTTTAATTAAATAATTACAATTTTACATTGTTTTATTGGTCATAAATCAGTTATCACAATAGTATACTGAATTATATGCTATCAGTTGCCACACATCCTTTGTTTATCAGATTATCATATCCTACCACGTATTTATTATATTATTACATGAAGGTAAAAGATTATATAAAATTATTTTATTATTTTATTATGGTAATAAAATTATAATAAAAGAAAAGATATCCAGTAGTAGTTAAACAATGAAGAATATTATGATTATTTATTATTATTAGTTTCAGTGTAGTAGATTATGACATAAAATCCCTTCTCATATTTTACTACCATATTTTTAAATTAACTTAGAATAAACTTTATGAACCTGAGATTATTTTATTGAGTTAGATTATTACAAATAGAAGATTAAGACTTAATTATTAGTTTAATCTTAGTGAGTAGAAGTTATTAAAGTTGTAAGAATACTACGAGTTTGTTATTTGAAATAGTAATAAGGGGGGATAGTGTTCTTATGCCATTGAGGTAGTATCCTGTGGGATATTGGCTCAATGTAATCTATCTTGTCATCTGTATTTTCACTTCAAGTCTCATGAAAATATTAAATATTTATTTAATTTATTTTTATAAACTGAACCTTATTCGTATTTTAAATTTGAGCTAGTGAAATATTTTAATTTTAATGCTGAATATTTTATTTATTAATTATTAACTGAGCTAGAACCCATAATATTTCATATCATATATTATTTGAAAGTGAAGATGCACGAGAGCAAGGTTAGAATATATATATATATATACATACATACCCACATTATCCCTTTCTTAATATATTTGCTAAATAGCAAAGTTTTTGTAGTTTTCCTATTTTGTCTTTACTATCTCTAGAAAATAATAATTAGATATTCATATATTGGCCAATGATTTGATGCTTATTGAGACTGGATAAGAGCAAGCTGACTAGAGAGAAAAAATACAAAGCTTTGAAAATCCATAGTTGCCAGATAAAATTGCAGTTTCACTGATTTGAAATTCTATATGCTAAATCTCATTGTTTGTTCTCCATTAACTTCTCTGTTGGCATCTGGAGATGACTTTGCTTTGCTCTTGACATATCATTATCATTTTTTAACTATTATCTATCCACTTCTGGATGAAAGTCACTCCAACTTTAATCCAGCTATTCTTATTCTTAACTCTCTTCTCCACGATGCATCAGAAAACTTCTTCATTTCATCCATTCTTCTTTCATAAGGTCTTGTTTTAAATCTTTTACAGATTTCTGGGATCTAATTTAGAACTCAATCTGTCCATTTACTATCATCTTCAGCTTAACTTCATTTCAATCTCTGACCTGTTTTAATGATGTCAGTTTATACCTGTTTGTTTTTTTATTCATGTGTTTTATTTTTGATCCTTCATTGTTTTTTCTAACATACATCTTTCTTCTATTGTGTGTCCAAATCTCAGATCTATAAGTAAAAACTGATAAACACACCTATCAAAAAAATCTCTCTTTTTAAATACATAGACATATTTACTCTTAATATTATTATTTCTACCAAAAGCAATCCATTCAAACTTAATTCTATGATTAATTTCATCCATTATGTTTCCTCCATGTTAACAATCTAACTAAGATATTTATAGTTACTTATAATTCACAATTATCAATCGTTATTTTTTATCTGAAAAAAATCCATTGAACATTACAGCATATTTTTCTTAGTATTCATCTTTAATCCTAGTTTCTTATTTTCATCTGATAATTCTTATAACACTTCCTGAAGCTCGGAAGCATTATTTTCAAAAAACAAACACATCATCTGAAAAATCTAGATGTTTGGATAATCTCCATTTAAATTTGCTCTCTTAGTTTACCATATTGATTAACAACATACTTTTTATAAAACTGCCACAAAAATTTCAGAGATATAGTATCATCCTACCCAATCTTATCATCCTACCCAATCTTTTGTCAATGTTAATCTTCTTGTTGTTATATATAGATATTCTTCAGTTTATATTAAAACACGGGTAGCAGTACTTATTTCATTGGGTGGCAGGTATCATCTTCTCCGTAAAATCACATTATACCTTTAATTAGACAGTCCATCAGTTTTATATAACAGGAATGGCATTATTGCTTGAAGATGATCCCTGGAAAATCGGGGAAAGGTTAATTTTGTCCCACCACTCTAGCATCATATTATTGAAATTTTGAGTGACATGGATTCTGTTAGCCCACGAACATAAAATATCTTCTCTTTCTTTCTATGTCAAATTGAGCTACATTTATACAGATCTATTATGAGGCACTTGTTCTTTACTACTATATAATTTTGAATGAGGAAGTGAGACATGCAATTAAATTTATGAAGAAAGGAAAGGCTCCAGGTAATGATGGAATTATAATTGATATATTAAAAGAAGCAGGTGAAGGAATAGAATTTTTTTTAGCAAAGTTATATACCAAATGTCTAAATGATAAAGATGTACCAGATGATTGGAAGAATGCAGTATTAATATTAATATTTAAAAAAGGTGATAAAGAAGATATTAGAAATTACAGACCTATCAGTCTTTTATCAGTTTTATACAAATTTTTTACTAAGATAATTACAACTCATCTACAGAAAATACTGGATTTCCACCAACCAAGAGAACAAACTGGATTTAAAAGTGGTTTTAGTACAGCAGATCATATCCAGGTATTGAGAGAAGTTATAGAAAGGACAAATGAATATGAGTTGCCATTATGCTTAGGATTTGTAGATTATGAAAAGGCATTTGATTCTATAAACATTTCTTCAGTGATTAAAGCATTGGATCATCAAGGTATAGATCCAGGATATTGTCATATTTTAAAGAATATTTAGAAAAATGCAAAATTAGATTACATAATGATAATAGGAAAATCAACATTGAAAAGGGTATAAGACAGGGTGACTCCATATCTCCAAAACTTTTTACAGCAGTGCTGCAAGAAGTATTTTATGGATTAAAATGGGAAACTAAAGGAGTGAAACTAAATGGAGATTATTTAAGTCATTTAGATTTTGCAGATGATGTAGTTGTTTTTGCAAATAATGCTTTAGAATTACAGGAAATGTTGCAGGAGTTATCAGATGAAAGTAGGACTACAGATAAATGTTAAAAAGACTAATGTAATGTTTAATAGATTTTCTCAAAATATGAAAATAAAGATTGATTATGATGAGTTAGAAGAAGTTAACAGTTACAAATACCTTGGTCAGATTATTAATACAGATGGAAATATAATGGATGAAATTAATCATAGAATTAAACTTGGTTGGAGTGCTTTTGGTAGAAATAACTTGATACTAAAAGGAAATATGCCTATGTGTTTGAAAAGGAAGGTTTTTAATAAATGTGTTTTTCCAGTTCTTACTTATGAATCTGAGACTTGGACACTTAATAGAAGAGCAATACAGAGACTTCAGACTACTCAAAGAAGTATGGAGAGATGCATGTTGGGAGTAACAAGAAGAGATCGAAAATGCAATGTATGGGTAAGAGAACAAACAGGTGTTACTGACTTCATTGAAAAAAATAAAAGATTGAAGTGGAGTTGGGCTGGACATATTGTTAGAAGAGATGATAATAGATGGACAATTGAAATTTTAAACTGGAATCCAAGAGATTGTAAACGACCCAGAAAGAGACCACATGTGAGATGGATGGATGAAATAAGAAAGTGTGCAGGGGTGATGTGGAGAAGCTAAAGATAGGAAAAGATGGATTGAACTTGGAGAGACCTTCATCCTGCAGTGGATTGATAGTGGTTGATGATGATGATTATATCAGGAATGCTTTTAAAGAATAACCTGAGGCAATATGGATAGCAAGTTACCTCATCTTATCTAAATCAGCAGGAAGTATGCTTTTGTCTTTAAACATAGTAGAAGATGGAACTCAATGATAAGTTTCCGAAGGTATTATTCGAACCTATTTCTAATTTAGAAACAGACTCGAATATATATAATTCTAATTAAAATTATCAGAATGGCCAAAATTAATTAAATGAGCAACCCTTTTCTTAAGCTAATGTGTCACTCTTTTGTTTACTAAATTTAAATTATGCTAATTATCTTCCAGAACTTTCTTAAGTATTGTATCAGCTTCTATAAGTATTTTCTACGAGCTAATGCTAAAAAAAATAATTAAAAAAAATGTAGTAATAATATTTTATATAATATTATAGGTATCAATCACGCATATACACACATACATGACTATTTATGGTTATGGAATTTAAATATTTTCAGTATTTAAACTGTAATTAACTTTATAAATCAAACACTTATAGACAAATGTTTAAAATTATTATGGGAGGATGGGAATAGTTATGTGTATATGCGTGCTTACACCCACTGATAGTCCAAGCATGTGGAAGGATGGATTTGAACCCATCTCATGGTTAATTATGTCATCAGATGAAACAAAAATATGTATTACAGATTTACTGCTTCAATATGTATGGGAGATTATGATTTGGTCCAACTGATGAGTGCTAGTTCTGCATGAAATATGTATACTGGAGATAATCTTTTTCACATGTATGTGGTCATGTGTATCGGTTGGTTGAGACGAAGTGGAGGACAAATATAGACTGAAAAATCCTAGTGTTCAAATTCCTCTATTGGCGATACAACCATTGCTTTCTCTCTGGTTTCTTGGAAGAAAGTGATATTTTACATTTATATTACCTATAATTTAATTAGGGAAATTTATCATATGTATGTTATTAAATTACATTAAATTAATTAGCAAATGACAGTAATCCTTATTCCTAATTATTTTTCAAATTGTGCAAAAAGTTTGTGGATTGTTTAATAATTATCTTTCAAGCTTGACTTAGTCAGCAATATCAATGGATTCTGTGAATTTGTAGAGTGTCAATCTCTGGCATGTAAGGTCCTCATAACAATTTTAATTCTTGCTTCTGGTACTTATACTTTTTATGACCTCCCAAGCAACAAAGCAATTCGATCCCTTTTTTTAAAAAAAAATTATCTGCTATTCAAAAACTCCATTTTCTATTGTATTAATCATCAAAATTTATGAAGATGTAAAGTTCTCCGAGATACAAGGCAACAGGATACTACAACTACGTAAAAGTGCTTCATCATCACTAATTGCAAATTTAGTGCCACAATTTATTCTACCATCCAAAGATTAAAACTACATTATAAACTTTAACAGCCATTAAACAATAACAGCAAAGGATAAATCATGGAATGGGTACTTGTAAAATTTACACTTTATTTGTATAATCAGAGTATTGGCACTCATATTATTCATCTACTTTAGTCATGTGTCTTTTGCCAGCCAATACTGGATGTTTAATAGGATTGGCTTTTTGGTCATATACCCGAAAAATAATTCTGAGTCTATTTGTTGTGTTTGGCTGAATTTTAGATTTTGGACCCAAACCAACAGTAATATCAAAAAAATATAAACACTCTTAATGTTAATACGTATAATTTATTAGAACAAATATACATACATGTTATACCATTCATAAATACAAGTTTATGTATAACTTAGTCAATAATGAGCTGATTGTGCCTGAATGACTGAACTCACTTTCAGCTGTATATATTAACTTGCCTTGTGAGTTCTAGTCAAGACTCTTCCAGCTATATTGGACAGCTTGCCTCGAGTCAGCCATAGTCGTAGCAGCTTCCAATCCTATCGTGGATTTTTCTAACACATAGACATATTGGTAATAATACTTTCACAGTTGAAAGTGGTTTCAATTGAGAGCATATTCAGTTATTAGGGTTAGACAGACATTCTATCTCTTTCTGGCTTGCCTCCAAAAAAGCTGACTATTTATTGCCAGATCCCCTACCTTACTGGCAGCAGTCAGATTCAGAGAATATCACTGCCTATTGGCCAATACTAATCAATGGTAGGATTTTATACATATGTTTACACATTGGCCATACTTATGTTTCATCCTATGGCTATGTTTATACATTGGTTATCCACATGTTTTCACATTATTAGCTGCAAGAGTGCTCAATCCGATTAGATAAGGAAGGAATCGATACTAGTCCACTTCTGAAGACAAAATCAGCTATGACACTATTTATAATCGGAAAAATAAAATTTGAAAATTCAACCGGTTTAGACTTATTTATTAAATTCTCTGATCAAGAGAAGTCATTATGATTCAGCGTTTTATATGTAAGTGTTAATACGGTATTTAGTTATTAATGGTGGACGTCCGATAACGTTTGACATCATTACTGTATACAGAACTCACAGATATATCACATAAATATATTCACAATCTTTACTGAAATTATTATAGTTATTCGTTTGAACTAGTCTTCAAAATCTTAACTTCGTTAATATTTAAAATAGATTTATAGATCCTGATTTATTTTATTTTTTGAACAAGATAATCGAAGAGAACATTAGCAAACTAATGACTTTTGAAGAAAGGTAGATTTATAAACTGTAAAACAAAAGCTAATGACGGACGCAGACCTGCGGAGATGTTGCTGTCTAAATAGTAAAAGGGAAGAAAAATATAAATCTTTGAATAGTAGAATCAATTATAAATAATGACATATAATAAGCTTTGCGCTCCTGTTAAGTTATATTTATGACTAAATGTAGCGATCTTTTTGAAATTACCTATTTAAAATGATGTTTACGTTAAATATTTTAAAGCAGTTAACAGTATTATTTAAACTATACTCAAATATATGCACGTAAAAATAGTAAAGACATTCAGAAAAAAAAACATTCTACAATATTGATTAATAATTTAGTTCAACGCACATTATTGTAAAATCCATAGAATTGAAGAAATAGCTTCAAGTAACCTAGTATAGGCAAAGGTCTAATCGCAAATGTTAGAGGATATTGGACTTCAGAAACCAATTGCTGTCTGGTAAGAATTTAATAGTTATTGTTTTTATATTTTGAATTCAGAAAAAAAAAGGCACAAAAAGAAAAAGTCGAATACGCACGCACACCTACATATTAATCTCTGTATACAAGTCTGGCTTTAACCCTAATGTAACATGTAAAAATCATGCATTATCAACTAATATATGTAAAATAGATTGTTTGTTTATGTTATTTTTTTTATGGGACCCTTGTTTATTATTATTATACATAGTTTACTCTTCAAACAAATAATAATAATAATAATAATAATAATAGCAGCAATTTACCGACCATAGAGCTCGCTAGATGGGGGGGAGGGAGGGGTATAGATAATTACTGAAAGACAAAGTACGAGTTTCCATTATGAGCTGGTAATGCATAAAACACTCTAGTATGAGCGCATGCATACATAATATACATGGTAATTATAATTGAAATAATAAATTTAACGGTTTACAAACTATTATAAACAATCATTAAATCCGCAGAAATACTTTCGGTTAATTTCTTAAACCTGCCTCAACTGCCATATAATTACAATTTTGTTTTAATTAACGGACATTTTATTTATAATAATATACATGGTGCATGCATTATTATAATAAGGCAAAAAGTAAATATATCTTATAAAAGTCAAGCCCAGATATTTACTTATTATAAAATATATACAGTATTAAATAATTTCTTGGCATAGTGATTAGCCAAATTGTGTACTTGCATGGTTTAATACACGGATAGAGTGGCGATTTGAAAGCTAAAAGTCTATGGGTTTCAATTCAGCTTTGATTTTCTGTTTGGGGTTCAAATCCAGGCATAATAAATCTTGGGAAATTTTAGCAAGATTAATTTTTTTTCTTTCGGATAACTAGTTAATAGACAAGTCGCATAAAAATCAAGATTGTTTGATAACTGGTTATTTTAGTTATTCCTAGCTATTGTATAAAACAAAAATGGAACCACTGAAGCACAACAAACCCCAAATCATTATTTTAGTGAGTAATAACTTTTCTATTTTTTTTTCAAGAGGTAGCCTTTGCTCTGCATTTAGATATCTAGAAATCGTTTGCATATAATATATTGATTTTTCTTAATTCAGAATCTGTACAGAAGGAGAATTATCACCTGGCTGCATCACATGATTAGCTTTCATATTGTTCTTATATCAGCATCATTTTTTATAATCTTTTATCCAATTTACTGTAAGTTTTAGTAAGTAAGAATAGATGCCAGATGACAGTGCTTGTTAATCCTTATCTCATGTTATCATATCCAATATGGCCAGTGCTTGTTAATCCATATCTCATGCTATCATATCCAATATCACTAGTGTTTGTTAATCCTTATGTTATCATTACCCAATATCCCCAGTGCTTGTTAAGCCTTATCTCATGCTATCATAGCCAATATCCCCAGGGCTTGTTAATCCTTATCTCATGCTATCATATCCAGTATCCCCTAACTAGTTTATATGTTTTTAATTTAGGCTTATAGCTTGATAATATAACAGAGA
Source organism: Epiperipatus broadwayi (assembly GCA_028023455.1). Taxonomy (NCBI): domain Eukaryota; kingdom Metazoa; phylum Onychophora; class Udeonychophora; order Euonychophora; family Peripatidae; genus Epiperipatus; species Epiperipatus broadwayi. Next base: position 583,750 of record JAQFVV010012596.1, read on the forward strand.
AGTAAAAGATAGCTGTGGAAGGAAGGTGCATTAAACCCTAAAGATCCAGGCACATTGGTCCAAGATCCAAAATTCTGCACTGATAAAAGCCACAAGCTTGAAACTGGTCTTGGGATATTGAATAGGGTAGCATAGGATAGGAATTAATGGGAATTATCATCTGACATCTATTATTACTCCATAAAGTTTACAGTGAGTGGCATAGAAATGGTGATCAATGATGCATTTATAAGAAGAATTATGTTATCATTTTTATTAAAAGAGAGAAAAGCTTATTACAGCTTAAGGCTAAAAATACTTGGAATTTTGACCTGTAATTGTTCCTATGTTTGCATAGATGTGTACCAATGTGATTATATATTATCGATTATCAGACAAAAAACTCATTGTCAAGCCTTTTGGTCACATGACAGCAACAATTTTGTTTTATTTTATTCATCCTCAGTGGATTAAAACAATATATCCTCTATTAATTGAAATTTTAAATGGTATTCCAAGAGATTTAAAAGACCCAGAAAGAGTCCACATATGAGATGTATGGTTGAAATAAAAAAGGGTGCAGGGGTGATGTGAAGAAGAGAGTCTCTTGATTGGAGATGGATTGAACTTGGAGAGACTTTAATTCTGCAATGGATTGATAATGGTTAACAATGATGATGATGATTAATTTCTCTAAGCATAATTTTTTTTTTAATAAATCAGCTTTTAAAACTTTTTTTGACATATTTATATTTCTAAGATATAGATCCTATTTATTTTTTCTTTTATTTTTTAAGACTTAGTTGTTAAACCACCAATCATTTCGATTTTTGCTTACAAACTGCTTCAAAAAAATAAAAAAGCCTGTTATGTCAAATTTGTTGACCAGGAAGCGAACCTGGGCAGGCTGCTTGAAAGGCAGTTATGGTAATCACTAGACCACCAATGCTTGATGCCTCCCACAAATATTTTACTAGGACTTAAAAAAAAACAAAACTAAATGTAACATAAGCTTGATGAGTTCTTATAAATACTGCTGTTATACTAAGAATTATCAATTAATTTCTTTTTTTCAACAAATCTTTATTTTTTCTACTTATCATTACTGCTTTAGTTTTAAATTAATTAAGTTCTTAATACATTTTACTTAATATTTTATTAAGCTTAGCTTTAGTAGCCTATGCTACATATAAGGGAGGGATGACCCAAAAATAACTGGAATTTTGTGATAAAGAAATTTGTATATTTATTTTTAGGTGTTGCTAATTGAATAGCTTTAAAAAGTATAGTCTATTTAATAAAATGCACTGGTATAAATCTGTTTGTTACTTTTTGAAGTAGTCCAGAAACATTTGCACAGTGATGCATTTTAATGCCTTATTTATCTCTCCCCCCTCCACCCCACCCAGTTCTAAGTCCACACAAAAAATGGACATTTTTTCATTTGAGAGATTAAAAAAAATTGACATGAAGATAGATTGAGTGAATATGGCTGATAGATAAGCTGTGTCATGCTTAATTTAATTAAAAAGTATTTCACATTTAAGACTTTGAGAGATAACACTTTGTTGGGGTGGAGCTTGTGCTATTTTTTTTGCCACAAAACAGAATGTTTTCATTTTACTGCATCACATAAATGTTTTATAACTTGCAGATAAAATGCCTGACCATTCTGAATTAAATTTGAGAGAAGAATGCCATTTGGGTAAAAAAAATCAGCATTGTTTTGACTTTGAACTTTACTTGTGATGATTTTAAGAGATATGGTAAATTTAACATTTCATTTAAACCACTCATATATTTGTGTTTTTAAGAGATCAGCTTGCTTATAATCTCTTTCAAGCATTACAACTTTTTTTCCTTACCATTTTCTGTAAATGAAAACGAATTTCACATTGTTTAAACATTTCAGTCATTATAAAAAAAGTGACAAATACACGAAACACACTTTAAAAAAAAGTGCTACATAGTTTGCGATTTCACATCATGATGTCATTTGGAAGATTGATGCAGTAGGATCCCCTACAAGAAATATGTAGTAGCAGAAATATATACTACAACAGGCACACACATTAGAGAATGATTCCAGTTATTTTTGCTTTTCCCCTTGTATATACACAATAACGTGAACTAATTGGTCCAATAGTTTGAATGTTCTTTGCATAAATATGGTTAATCCTATTACTTTATTTCATAAATAATCCACAACTATAATATTCATTAAAAATATGTTAATTATTGCTAATTTCAACAGAACATAAATAAATTACTACTCCTTGAATATGTAACATTTAGGATTATAATTATATCGCAGAAAACTCTCATTTCAAATACATTGCTTGGAATAATTTTAAAGGCAGCCTCATAATGAGTTATTTTTAATAAACTTCCAAATACTTTTCATTTATCAATGTCCATTTATTCAGTCTGACAAAAGGAGAATTTCTCTTTTATCTGACCTCCAACCATATATATTGTAAATAAATCAACATTAATATCCGAAAAGGCAACTTATTATTAGCAGTAATCTTAGTTCACAAATTAATCAAGCTACCTTACCGTTTCATATATTATTTTTAAATTAAATATTACTAATTTCAACATTATGTAAATATCTTACTACTGCTTGAATACGTAATATTTAAGATTACAATCATATCATAGAAAACTTTTTGTTCCAAATACGTTACTCAGAATTATTTTGCAGGCAGACTCGTAAGATTCAGTTTTAATAAATTTGCAAATATAATTTTACCTTTCGTTGATTGTAAGTTTATTAAAAATGACTCGTTGTGAGTCTGCCTGCAAAATAATTCCAAGTAATGAAATTGGAACAAGTGTTCTGTGATATGTCAAGTGTTGATGGCCTAGTGGTTAGCATAGCTGCCTTCCAAGCAGCTGGCCTGGGTTCGCTTTCCCGTCAACGCATTTGACATATGAAAAAAAAAGTGTTCTGTGATATAAAAAAAATAATTGTATAGTAAGATTCTCGGAGCCAAGGGACTGCTTGACTACTCTATTCTTTTGATTAAATTAATTTTTTAAAAATTTCTATTAGCTAGAAACGGATTCAAAAACCTATAATTCGTGCAGTGACTCTTTCATTACAGTATTGTTTTGTACACTCAACACAATACTTCTGTTATTTGAATATTATTTGACCCAACAATTAATAATATAGAAAATATTATAAACCTAAATGACTTTTGGATGGATATTAATCTATACTCCTGTTGAAAGGTTAAAAACTGCAATTCAGTGCCAATTATTAAGCAATATAATAATTGCTGCTTTATATGTGACACCAATAAAGTACATTTGTACCTGTCCTATAACAAGCAAAAAAAAACATATCTATTTATTATTTATCTATTTAATTCTATACTTTGTGACTTAAGAAACTGGATGAAATAAGAATTATTCATACCACTTTTATAGGGATAATTAAATATATTCCCATAGTAATTACAAGTACTTGCGAGTTTTCTGGTAAGCCAAGATGGCTACCATCTTGATTTAAAGGAAAGCCCACAAATACCTAATTATTTTATAATCATCTGCATAAACATACTACATTGGTTTAAAGTAAAATTCATCCAGTGAATAACATATTTAATTTCCATTGCAGTACATAAAATAACAGACACACTAATGATATAAAAGGTTTATTAAAGTTTATTATATTATACAAAATATTGAAATAGTGTTTAAATTATATTGCAAGGGATCAAGGTAAATGACAATCAATGGTAAATATGTATTATCACTTACCCATAATACTTTAGTACCTAATTACATAATGCCTGACAATAGTTCCTAATGTATCCCTCTCCAATTCTGTCCTATTTAATATCCACAGAGTAATTTCAAGCTTATGGCTTTTATTAGTGAGGAGCTTTGGATCATGGGAGAGTGCATCCAAAGCTCCTCGCTAACCAAAGCCATAAGCTTGAAACTAGTCTGGGATATTAAATAAGATAACATTGGATAGGGATTTATTAAGAGCTATTATGTGGTATCTGTTAGTTTTAAAACTTACAGTAGATGGCATAGAAGTGTGAAAAACATATTACACTGCTGAAATAGCAATGAGTAAGCTGTCATATGATGGAGTCATGTGATATTTCATTGTTTTTTTTTACTGATTCTGGCATTAGGCTAAAGATGCTTATAGTTGTTAAAAACTAAGGATACTATAATATGTGGATACTGAACTGACTTTACATCTATATGGCTATACAGGCAAGTTAGTTATGATTGAAATTATTCGTATGTTTTTTAATTGGAGATGTTAGTCAGATATTTAAAAAAGAGATAAATGATCGCTTCTAGAAGAAAGGTGGATTAGAACTTAAAGTTCTAAGTGAACTGTTCCAGGATATATTGATATAAACCATAAACTTGAAATTATTTTGGTGATATTGGATAGAAGTGGACTGGATAGGAATTTACTAAGCACTATATTCTGATAACTATTAGTTTCTAAAGCTTACAACTCCTGAAATATATAATTCTATAAACACTTCTTCCTTCTTCCTCTTCCTTAATTTTGCTTCTTCAAATACAACAATATATCTTTTTTAAAATAATTACAATCTTCTTACACCTTTTAAGCAAAAATTTTTATTATTATAATTACAGTTTCAACTGTTCCTTGCAGTCTTCTTCAGATCTCATTCTATTTCTCTACTTTTTCCTTTCCACCATTTTATAAAAATAAAATAAAATGGTGGAAAGGGAAAAGTAGAGAAATACAATAAGATCTGAAGAAGACTGTGAGGAACAGTCGAAACTGTAATTACAATAATAAATATTTTTGCTTGAAAGGTGTAAGCAGATTGTAATTATTTTAAAGAGATATTGTTGTAGGTGAAATATAGGTATAAAGAAAAAAAGGTGGTTATAACTTTTCTTGCTAATTCACAATTATATTATATTAAACAAGGCAAAACTCTCCATACAGTAGTGCCACCCTGTGCCAACCAGAGTAATCAATGAAGTCCAGAAGGCTTGTGCATAAAATCCCTATCTAGTATGGAGGGTTTTGCCTTGTTTAATAACAATTGTGTGCTAGTATAAGAGATAGTGATCATGTGATGTTTAGTGGTTTATATTAATTATATTATATACTAATAACTCTTTTTCATGCCTTCTTATAAAATTTTAAATACTCAATTTTCTTAAAATATCATTAAAAAAAATTTCATATTACTTCATTTCTTCATACATTGTTTGGAAATTGCTGCTTTTGTGTAGCAGTTATCTTTCTTATACTGCTCTTAATAGTGTATCAGTTATCTCCTTATTGATTTTAGTTAAATCTGAACCACTTTCAAAGTCTGTTAATATTTAAAAATGATTTTCAAGTTTTCATTTAAATTCAATGCAGTAGTTCTAAAGATTAGAAATATCAACAATTAATAATGACTTCCTTTTTTTTTTTATATAAATTTTCATCTGTCTGGTTTATCATTAACATGCATCTTATATCTCATTAATTAATGATCATTTTCTGAGTTGATTCCATTAAGAACACTAAAATCTTGAAATACATATTTTCTGCTTATCAAAATATAATCTAATTATGCTATATTTTCAATAGGATATTTCCACATCCATGCTCAAGGATTTCTTTTTCTTCAAACTCCATAAGTGTATATCCTCTCTCATTTCTATCATCATAATCAAATTTAACCATAGCATTTCCCTCTTTCAATAACTTACTAATACTAGTATTAAAGTCTCCCATGACAATTTTAAAATGTTTTACCTGATCAAAAGCCTTTTGAACATCCATATTATATAAAAAATCATCTATTTCTTCATCACCATGAAAACTTGTTGGGATATAAAATGGATTATCAGTATTTGTGTCATTACTAATTTGAATAAATAATCTGCCTACTTTGCCTGATATACCATCAATCTCCATAATATTTTTTTTTTTTACTTTTTTATTTATAATGAATCCCACTCCATTTGTGCATCCAACGTTTGTGTCTTTGTACTAAAGTTCATGTCCACTTTCTAAATCAATTGTCTTTTCACCTTCTCTTTTAACTCCATAAAGTACAACAATGTCCTACTTAATATTAGTCAGATCTTTTTCTAATTTCATGTAATCCTTTACTAAAAGTAATCTGCAATTATAGTTACAATAGATAAAATGTATTTCATCACATGACAGCCTGGATCAGAAGTCGCAGAATTCATAGTACCCTCTCTCTATCTTTGGCTGTTAACTGATGTGCCTTGGCTATTGATTTTATACCTTCCTACAGATAAAGAATATAAATAGTCAAAATAAGAGTCATAAATCATATGACCCTATCTCTTAAGCTTGTAAGTTATAAACAATGAGGATTGCCAATTCCTCTACAAGCTTTATGATAAATGCTTAGCCAGAGCCAGCACTTAAAATATCTCTGTCAGGAACCCCTCCCTAAACCCCTGACCATGGTTTTGTGCTTTGGCACTCCTCGGAGAGGTACCCTGACACTTCTCTGAGGAGTGCCAAAGCATAAAACCATGGTGAGGGGTTTGGGGAGGGATTCCTGACAGAGTTATTTTAAGTGCTTGCTCTGGCTAAGCATTTATCACAAAGCTTGTAGAGGAATTGGCAATACTTAAAGAATATAACTTTTTGTTTTTAATTGTCATGATTGTAAATTTATATAAAAACATAACTCATGCACATTCATCCTGTCTTTATAAAAATTTAACTAATATTTCAGTTCAGACATATTAGACAACTAAGAAAATCATTCTCTATTTAATTTTTTGTTCAATAACTTCTTCATTACATAAAAATGAAATTCACAATTTTTTTAAAAAGCAATTTATTTATGTCACAGCCAAATTATTTCTACGAATTCATAAGTTCAATTGTATGAATCTTAATTGGCAAAGGAAGTATGCTGTTATTTGAAAGAAGACCCTTAGATTCCTCTTTGAGACTTTAAAACAATAGAGCAGTGCAAATTCCCTAATCTTCATTCAATACACTCTCTGTTATCATAAGCAAATATTCACATTGTAAATAAATATGGTGGTATACTTATCAAGATATAGTAAGAATGTTGAATTTACTGGTACTTTTATCTTTGGATTTTTTTTATAGGGGGATGAATTTGCCAAAATTTAGAAATAATAAATTGAAGGTAAACATACAAAAGGTTATTGTTGATATATTTTAAACATTATTTTGTAGATATTTCATATATAAAGTTTGTAAAGTGAAGACTGAAATATACGTTGAGAGAGATTCTTTATAAAATGCATTACAGGGATAAATAAGTAATTCATTCTTATATATATATAAACAATATTTATCAAAAATTTATATTAAATATAAAGTAATTTTTGAAAAATGGATATGTTAGCCAAGTCAAAAGTTAATAGGTTGTTTCAAATGTAAGAATGCAATATTTCATTTCTTTTATATTATTTTTTTTCCCAAATATATAAATAATTGGTTATTTTAATAGCTAAAAATAAGTCACACATCATGTGACATAATTTAACAAGATTGTGACTATAAAAACTAAAGAGGGTGCAAGCAACAAGCTTTATAGATAAATGCCACCAAAAGAAAGCATTAAAAAAATCTCTATCTAGAAATTATCCCTATTTTCAGACCGGTTTCATGCTTTTGGCATTTCTCAGTGACTCAATGAAATATTTCAGACAAAGAGATCCAAAATACTAACTCAAATCCAGCACTTATCTAATAGTTAACTTTCAAGTAGACAATCTGAAATTTTCAGACTCCAAGATGTCTTCAAACCCAGCAAAAAACCCCAACAACTCAGCAATACACAAAGCAGTTTTCCATTTTACTGCCATCTAGTAAGTGTTAGAATAGTCAGTGAATGCTAGAAACTTATATAATTTTTATTCTTAGTACCATAACTTTCATCTTCAGATTGATTTCTGACTTTGCTTCTATCAATGAAGCCTGGGATAAAAAATTTAGAAGGATTGCATACTATGATTCAACAATTATCTTTAACACAACTTTATCTATCAGGCTTAAAATTTAAAATTTAAATGAACCTAAACTTTTGAATCCATGTCAGCCTTCATCAACTATACATGCATTCCTTTAAAGTTTGAATTCCAAGCCTCAAAAAAGCAAGAAATTATCTGAGGATGGGAATTCAAATACTAATTTTAGAAATTTTATATAATTCTGACAATCACTGATTACAATAGCTTATTCTAGATGATGCTAAAGTAAAGCATTCTTTGTCTTATTGATTAAGCTGAGTATTTGGTGATTTTTTAAAATTATATAACGAGCAAGGAGAATAAAGTACCTACAGTTAATGAAGAACCAAAAATATTAAAATTTATAGTTGCTGAACTGGTTTCAGATTATATATTTATTCTAGAGGATTGAATTGGATTCAAAATCTTAGACTGATTTTAATTTCAAGTTTTAAACTTGATATGTAAAGTGTAGTTAAGGGTAGTTGTCTCCTTCCAACTTTGAATTTCTGAACTGAAACGAAGTGATCTGAACATGGGGAAATGAAATACTAAGAATAGGAATCATATATGCATCTGGAAATCATTGATTATTCTAGTTTAAATTAGAGGGCAGTAAAAAGAAAAGCTGCTTTTATCATACATAATTTAATTTATTCTAAGGCAATATGATTTTTTTCTACAATACAGGCTTTTTCATACTTGCACTAGAATATGTAATATATAGGAGGTTTGAACTCAGACTTTCACATGACCCACAACTATCTATGCTATATCATGCTGCTGACACACTTGATCACACATATCTTGAAAAGTGCATGGATAGTTGAGGGTCATGTGAAAGTCTGAGTTCAAACCCTCTAAGGCAGTATGTAATTGCTTATACTGAATGTTTCATATTTGTAAATGGAGGTATTTGAACTCAGGATTTTACAATCTATTCATCCTCCACTCCTCAAGCAACTGATATACATGACCACACATATGTGGAAAAGATATGTAATTCCCAATATACATTATTCCATGCAGAATCAGCACTCTTCAGTTGGGCTGATCATAATCAGTTTTCAGTTTATATTAAGATAGTAATTCCTCAAACTTTAATGGACAGGCTTCAATTTCCCCACCCTTCCAACTATTCAACCATCCATTTCATTGAAAAACTAATGATGGACTGTCAAAGCCCTTATTGGATTTAATATTGAAGTCATACCCATGTAGATATTACATCAATCTAATCCATCTTAATCTAGGACCATTATATGTCCATATATATTATTAGGAGAGGGATAGGCTGAACTTATTACTAAGATGCAATCTATTACCCAAGCAATATGTAATTCTAAGGCAGTATGTAACTTTGATATACTGAATGTTTCATATATTATAAGAAGAGGTATTTGAACTCAGGATTTTTCAGTCTATTCATCTTCCACTCCATCTGAAGCAACCAATACGCATGACTACACCCCTGCAAAATTTATTATAAATAAATACATAAATAAATATTAATACATAAATAAATGTTATTTATAAATTATGTTATATGGCCATATTTATAATTTATTTTATTTGATATAATTTTTCTATGAGGACTCTAAAAAGATATGTCATCAGTGTGCTTTGCTTTTAGTGCCAAAATTGTTCATCTTGTCCCTGAGTTAGTATAAGGTTGGTGACTAAATAAAGACATGTGTAAAAAGAAGTCTTATTTATTACAAGTATTTAGACAAAACTATGACTTACAGAGCCACCTAGTGTTACATAGTTCTATTATCTGTATAGTTTGATAATACCTTGAAACTAATGGGAATCATTGCATAAACTACTAAGAATTTCTTTACTGCTTTCTTATGACTACTATTGCTCTTCAAATGCTCTTTGCAATATCTTGAAATTCCATTAATGCTTGTGGTAAATAATATGCTGTGATAACTATGCTAACTACTGCTTGAGCACATTGATCCTTCTATTTAAGTCCCTTTTTAGTTATTATTGCAATCAGCTTATCTGTTTTTTGTTTATATATGAACCAAAATTTAAATCATGAACTAACCATGATTGCACCTATCTGAACAAAAAAGTCTCCAGACATAAAGATCTTGAAGTATCTTTTGCTGAATTCTCCACTGCACTGCTGTAAGAAATAATTAAATTATTTGTTGTTGGTCATGTGAAACTTGAGCACCAGAAATGTCGGGCAGAGTTTTGATCAGAAACTTTTAACTCTACATTCAAACATACAGGATTGTATATATATACATGAAATGTTGTCTGTGAGACAATTGCTTGATGCAGCTGGTATAAGATTGTGTGTTAAATTTGATCATGCTTTTTATCTTACTTACTGCATCACAGCTATTATCCTTCCTTCTTCAGTAAGATCTGGAGACACTAGATAATATAAGAAAAAAAACCATTCACAAATTATATAATTTTATGAAATATCTATAAAAGTCATCCAAAGTGGAAAAACTATGTCTGAAACCTGCCTATTATTAGTGATACATAAAACTATTGATAAGCTTGAAAGAACTGTGGAATAGAAGTGTTTAATTGTACTTCTGAGTTACCTGTAATAATTAAATCACAAAAGTACAGTACACACCCGTACATAAACTAAACACTAAAACCTTTAAGTATAAAAATATATTGAATAAATATTAATGAGCTATATGCTATATTGTGAACTATTTAATAAAGATCTTTGCCTTTTTGACAGACGACATTGTGTGTTTTTTATCATTTCTAAGATTATTTTCTTTTAGGGATTTTTTTTTTTTTATGATTTGATTCAACTATCATTTAGAAAAAGTTTTCTGAAATTAATAAAACAGCTTTTTAGAAATTTGTTAATATATACAGATATTTTAAATAGTTGAAATCTTAAGTAAAAGACCTAGAAAGAGACCATATGTGAGATGGATGGATGAAATAAGGGTGCTGGAGTTATGTGCCTAGAGATTGGTGAAGATGGACTGAACTTGGGGTTGAAAATGATAATGACTTTAAATAAATATATAGAATCACTTATTTATAAAATTGCTATGGTTATATTTTATGAGATTATAGGATAGATATACATTACTATAGAAAAAAAGTACAAATTTCCAAATTTTACTCACTGTCTCAAATTCAGAAATGACAAAACATAGATGTTGTGAGCTGCTGGGCCAATATAAAGCAAGAGTTATGGCAGATAACTGTTGGGTTTCTGGGACAATGGAATGTATAAGTAGAAATTGTGAGCATCTTCAGAATGCTATGAAAGAATAAATTATATGATTTTGGGCCAACAGTCAGAAATTTTTCTCATTCTTTAGTGAAAAAAAATTATACAACTCATGCAATAGAAATTATATATATAAAATGGATATAAATAATAGACTATATGTGAAAATTTATGTCAATTTCTCTCACTGCCTGCTATTAGTAAATATATTTATTTAATAATGTTCCAATTATTTATCGAGCACACAGGTAATATATAATTATAAAGGGAAAAGATTTTAATCTTTTTCTCAAGTGCTTTAAACATTTATAATAGCCAAACAATGTAGTTTTTTCTTTTGACTATAGAGGGAACTCTCAAACCTTACCACAAGGTAGGGACTTTATAAAGATAAGAACAACCATATTATCTTTAACCTATATTCACATTTATATAGACCAATCTGAAGCATCTTGATTTGAGAGAGTGAAGATATTACTCTCATTACATTTAAACTCATGATTTCCTTTCTGACAAATTAACATGCAATGTCTTATGATTTACAACAAATTAATGTTACGATCTTTTTAATGGAAATATAGAAACTAATGTAATGTTCTGATTATTTATCAAGTGGGCAGGCAGTATGTAATTATAAAAAGAAAAAGCTTTACTCTCTTTTATATGTGCTTTAAATGTTTATGATACCCAAATGATGTAGGTTTTTGACTATAGAGGAACTCTCAAACCTCAATACAAGATTGGGACTTTATAAAGATAAGAATGGGTATCTGATCTTTAATCTAAATTTGCAAGATTTTGTTAGTTACTTTGTCAAAAAGGAAATAGTGGATTTAAATGTGAAGGAAGTAACATCTTAATGCTCTCAAATCAAGATGCTTCAGATTGGCCTATATAAATTTAGATTAAAGATAAGACAGCTGTTCTTATCTTTATAAAGTCCCTATCTTGTGTTGAGATTTGAGAGTTCCCTCTATAGTCAAAAAACTACATCGTTTAGCTATTATAAATGTTTACAGTGCCAGTGAAAAAATTTAAAGCATTTTCTCTTTATAAATATTTAATAATAGTAATTAATAACAAATAAATCTCTTTAGATCTTCAATTATCATGTATTGAATATTTTTTGTGTATACTCATGAAATCGTTTTATAAATCCTTAAAAGTTTGCACACCATTTTGGCAACTACTTTCCTTGGCCATACTTTAATCAAATACAATATGTTTATAGGTTTTCTGCCTAAAAGCAGTCAAGGTATGTTGGCAATGGGATGTTATGGTTAGTTGCTCAAGAGTCATGTGATATTTATGCATCTCTATAGGTGAACACAACATTTCCATTCAATTAACTGAAGTGAGATTGGTATTTACGTATTAGTCCAGTGCTGAGATTTCACATACGTATTAATCCGCAATATTTATTTGGAAAAATGACTACCTATAACTTTATTTACGGGAAATGATTCAAATGTCTACTAGTCCGTATTTACATTTTTATGTGAGAAATTGTCTTCCACCATCTAAACTTATAAAGATTTTTTATTTTGAAAAATGGCCACCTGTAACTTTATTTAGTAGAAACGAAACAAACACGTATTTACGGTTTTTTTTTTTGCGAGAAATGATCTTCCAACAAGTAAACTTACAACTGGTAACTAAAACAAAAATATACATATAATTAACCGTGCAATTATGTCCATTTACAAAATGTTTTTTAGCATCACTGCTGTGGATTGAATGTTCTTACCTCAACCATATTCCGTTACGAATGGCTATTCTCTTTTAACAATCCAGAATAAAATACCGCCATTATTTGGCCTTAAAATTAGCAGCAAAACCCATGTTTTGACTGATAACTTTTCCCCCATTGGAATATTATCTAATATTCACTTAAAAAATTAATTCATTGGCTTTTTAAAAGATTGCAAATGTGTTTAATTCAGTCTTTATGTACACGTTTGTTTGTGCGGGCGACTTTAATCACCGCTGGATTAATACGTAAATACCGTAAGGGTAAAAAAAATAAATAATAATAATTAGGTAACATTTTTGAGGATTGATCCAGGAACCCAAGCCTGCGATTCTAATCTTGTGCCAAATCACATAGGCAATTGATTCATTCTACGACTAGGCAGTACCATGCTTTGTATAAGGGATTGTTAATATTCTTTTTTTTTAAAAAAAAAAAACATTCCCTCTTCTAACCTTCTATATGCTTTTAAAAGTGATGCTTGAGCGTCATCGGTATCAGTTTGTTGTTGCGTGCCACTATCTTAATGTAAGCGATTCTAGTATTTTAAATTTTAGAGTTACGTGAAAAAATTTAATGAGCCTCAAATCATTAATATATACTACATTTATAGCTTATATCAGTACAGAAGTATATGTGGTTTTCAATTATTGAAAGTACCATCAGTTAAATAAAAAAAATTCACTGATAATCACAGATAAAAAAATAATAATTAAATTGAAATTTGCTATACGAAAACAATTATTTTAAATTAAAATTTATGAGGCATTTTTTAAAGTTTTTGTTAAAAAAAAAGACTTTACTCTTATTAATAGCTATAAAAGTTTTTTTATTTATAATACTTTTTAAAACAGTCATGCACCCTTTAAAAAAAAAAAACGAAAAGAGAGCTGAGTCATTTATCTTTTGTTTTTAAGGTTTATGAAGTGTGTTATTATATAATTGAAATAGGTACCATATTTCAGACAGGGGTCAAATGTTACTTTCATCAAATTCTTTCCTGCTAATGGAGTTGATTTATTTCCAAATGGAAAAAATTCGTATTGTTATATAATGTAATTCAGTCTGAAAATAACACTTTAATATTTAAATATCATCATTTATTTACAAAAATAATAATAAATAAACGAGAAAGATATGTAGCAAATACAAGTTTAATTTAAAAAAAAAACCAAAAACTTTCATAGTATTTGACAAATTAGTCTTTTAATAATATGCAACTGCCATCTAGTGAGAAATAATTAAAAAATTGAATATTTTCATTAAAAAAATTTGTCATTGCATACTGTATATAACAACAATAGCAAAAAAACACCTATTTGTTATTATTCACAGCCGTAGCACGTGACATCTGAGATATTCTCTATAAAAACGGTTACGGTGATGATCAATTAGATTTACAATATAAATTACAGATGTCCATAATTATTATCTAATTTGTTGCTTGCGTGGTAATTGTGCGATAATGATACCTTTTTACGAGTTTATTAATATAGTGAAGATTTTTCTCATCTTAAGAGCAAGTTACCTGAAATTCAGTCTAAGATTGCCGACTAGCTAAATACTTCAGTCTCGCTATTTTGTTCAGTCATTAAAAAAAAAAAAAGACTAATTAATGCCATAAAAAAGCATTAATCACGCTGCTGTTTGAACGCTTGTCAACCAAAGATCAAGTTTAGCTCTAAGTTATGACTAAAGCAAATGTCAAAGAGTAATTACTTCTGTCGTGTTTCTCTTCTACGATAGCCCTATAGACTAGTGCAGTCTTATTAAAGTTTTTTTTAGTGTGATTTGTGATTACTACTATTAATAAAAATTGCTATAATAAATAATTTTTAATCATTCCTGGTATAAAATGTGTGTAGTTTACAGAGGGTGGAGAAAAAGAGCTGTTAGGGTAAGGAAATTCGGTTAAATATCAATTGCTCCATATCCAGGAAGTACGTTTAGTCATGGATTCTATTGAAAAGTTCTTTCCTATGAAATGTAAATGTACGAGAATAGTCCGCCCACTGGAGTTCTTTTTGCAAGAGAAAAGTGTTTACAAAATTATAATAGTACAGACATTTGGTGATAAATCAGAAAACTGCAAGTTTAGGTCGTTGATCTAAACTGACCAATATCTGGATAAGAGATGAAATCGGGTTGAAGGGGGGGGGGAGCGGACAGTTTAATTGGCTTGTTGCGAACAATACTGCCACATTGTTGGCTTTAACACTGAATGTTGCTTTTATTGACGTTCACAATCTTTATTTTTTTAAAAATTGAAATAAAAATAAATGTAAAAAAAAAAAAGGGATGGGAAAAAATCGGGAAAAATAATGCTAGAATAATATCTAACAAATGTGTTTACCGTCCCAGACTTTTGGAGTCATTCAAGTTGTGTATGCAGATCTTTATAAATAATTATTTCGATTAAAAAAAGATGGATGAAGTATGAAGGGATAAGAAATTTTTTCCTCTGTAGTTCTTATTCTAAAGTAAATATATGAATATATTTTGATTGTAAACTTGATTTTGGCCCCGTGTTTCTGTAGCAATTTCAAACAACCTGACTGGCAAGCTATCAACTCTGGTGAATAATTTTTCAATACAGGGTCAGAAGAACAATAAAGGGGAAAAGTTTCATAGAATTTGAATATGAAAGAGCATTTCCAATGAAAGAGCATTTCCAATAAAGAGAAATATACATTTTTATTATAATGTAATATACATATGTAAACAAATTCCTTTTCGGAGGGGGGGGGATTATATATTTATAATATTTTCCATTTCGATTCCGTAATTATTGTCACATAAAATGGGTTCTTAAATATTTATTAAAAAAACAAATATATGGATTTAGTTGCGTGTATGCACATATGCAAGTCCGAAATACAATATCATATAAGCAAAGTACATATAGAGTTCTTATAAATATTAGAATATTCAACTTTCTTAACGTCTGAGGCAGAAGAAAGTCGAATACTTTAACATTAATAATAATTCCATATGTACTTATATGACATTGTATTTTGGGCTTGCATGTGAGCATGCAGACAAATAAATCCATATACTTGTTCAAAAAATAAGTCTGGATGAAATAAGGAAGTGTGTGGGAGTGTGGAGAGTGAGGCTAGAGATTGGAGAAGATGGCTTGTACTTGGAGAGACCTTCATCCTGCAATGGATTGATAATAGTTGGAAATGATGATGATGATTCAATTTCAAAAGTCTTAGCTGTAATGAGACTATTGAGAGTAATTTATTACCTTCGTGCTCGAACATCATAAAATCTCAGAATAGTATTGATCATTATGTCA